>VZTF01002950.1:0-128375 GCA_013397755.1 Cnemophilus loriae | reverse complement strand
AGTGTCCAGCTCCCTAAATACTGTATCTCGCAGAGGGCGTACCTCAAATGTCATTGGCCCACGACACCCTGCCATGTCCAAAGGACCTGGCAGGGTGAAATTCACCTAGAAACCTGTCAACTCACGACAGAAACCCAACAAAGAGAAGAAAGTTTGAGACAGACAACAGGGCAGGAGGTGTGGCATGAGGAGAGCAGAAGAGGAGTAAGAATAGCTAAACCAGGATTTTGGAATACAAATGGCAGAATCACAGAATGGTTCAGGCTGAAAGCAACCTCTGCAGATCGTCTAGTCCAACCCCTCTGCTAAAGCAGGTTCACCTAGAATACTTCCAGAGAAGGAGACTGGATGGGCAGTTACAAGGAAGACAGCAACAGCTCCTCCCGGGAGGATTCAGTTGAAGGACAAGATACAACAGCTGCAAGTTGCAACTGTGGAAGATCCCATTAAACATAAGGAAAAAATCCTTAATAATGAAAGAGGCTGAACTCTGGAAAATCCTTGTAGACTTTCAAAACTCCTCAGCGCAAAGTCCTGAACAACCAGTTCTGACAATGAAATTGGCCCTTCTTTCATCAGGCAGCTGGACTGGGTTTTCCAGAGGCTCCTTCCAATTTGAATTACTCTCCAAACGTTTGCAAAACAGATATGGGTCATGCACTTAGATGAGGAACAGACAGCAGAGAAACTTTGGAGCGACAGAGCCTGCAAGCAGTATCAGCTCCCTGTACTGGTGCAGTAAAAGAGATTTGACAGTAGAAGTGTCCAGAGAGATGGCAAAAGTGGTTGATGATGTCACATGTGGACAGAGCTGGTCAGATTATTGAAGTCTGAGTTCCCATCATCTTTCCTTTTCTTCTTTTTTGTTTTCATTTTTTTTGTAGCTCAAAATTAAAATTAATCTTTTCAAAATTTTCCATGAAAATTCTGAAAAATGTGAGGTTGGGAAATGTGTCCTTTGCAAGGCTAGAGCTTCAGTTTGAATTCAGATATTGCTACTGCAGCAAGCACATTTTCATATAATAAAATAAAGTAATCATTGCAACATTGTTTGCTTTTACTATCTCTGTTCAAGAGAAGATGAGGAAAACATTTCCATCAGCTAATCCTAAATAACATCCCTCCCAGATATCACTAAAACAAAACAAAGCAAAATAAATCAAAACAAAGTAAAAAATTATATTAGGCTGTTGAAACTACAGAAATTTTTTCATATTTTCACACTCCAATTAGTGCTAGGACACAGGAAGAGCATAAAATAAAACAATAGTAAACTTATGAAATTCCAGAAGAAACCTATCGGGTAAGATTTTAGTTTAAAAATGCTTTTAATTGTAAAACTTCTTTCCATCATGAGTACTTATATTTTAATTTGTGCTTTTTATAATATTTACAACTTTTATGACTCCACTGCCTTTCACTTTAAAATGTTGTTACAAAAAATTCTGGCAAGAGTCATAGATTGAGGAATTTCAAATCTCCAGCTTCATTAATTGTTGTTTACTCTTGGAAAAAGCTCCTTGTAACAGACTTTAGCATATGTTTCTTGCCTTACATATGTGATTCAAGACCATATGTTTCCTCTAATCTGCCCCTTGTGTTTCACCACAGACATCAAGCAAGTTATTGCATTGCTGAACTGGACCAACCACTCCTTAGTCGAGCTCCTTTCCTGTTTGGAGGGAATGAAGCCCGATTAGGTGAGGTTCCAGGTGCTTTAATTGCCTGTCTAGATATTTTAAGTCCAAAACATAAATCTTTACTGTCCTTTTACAGTTGCTGACTCTTCCATCTGGTGCCTAAAGTCTGCAGAGGACTGTGTTTAACGTTGAAATTACCTATGAATTTCACAGCCTGTTCATTGGCACATTCAGAAATGCCACAAAGAGCGCAAAACCATTTATATCTGTGCAAGCCCCAACAGGGCTGTCATGTACCACATCTCCTAAGCAGGTAAACATTGCCTAAGTGTCACTGCTGAAAAAAGCTCTCTACAAAGTGCAGCTGGAAATAGACCTGCCATGATAACTCCATGCCTAGATGACCAAACCAATACTCTTCCCTGCCCTGATGGGTATTTTACATTCCCCAAGTGGTGCCTTCCTTGGCAGTCCTTGGGGAACACTATCTGGATCCTATCAATTTATCCTCATTTTTGTCTCCAGTTACAGAAAGTTATGCTCCTTAAGGGGCATTTAAGTAATCTCTGGAAATCTGAACACAGCAAATTGGCCACTGGGACTGCAGAGGGAGAGGGGAACAGCCTGAACAAGACTGTTGGGAAGTATCATCCTCCCGTATTTCCTGAAATATTCCTTAATACATCCTTCTTGATGTTCCTTCCCTTCCTGCAGGGAACACTGAGCCACGGTGCGCCATGCTTTACATGGTGCCCTGGACACGAGGCTGTATGAGAGAAGGGAAAGAAAAGTCACCACAACTTTCAGTCACTGTGTTTCACGTGGAAGGTCCATGGATGTGAACCACCAGTGGTCAGTTCTGTCTCCCTCTACAGCCCAGATTCTGAGGCATTTAAGTCGCCGAGGAAGGATAAAATGAAGGCGCCACCACAAAGCAGGATGACGTCAGCATGCCCCAGGGTATCAGAAGGCACCTGAACACCAGTTTGTGCATACCCAGTCAAGCTCACTGCTGGATAAGCAGTCAGAACTAGTTCAATAAACAGAGGCTCTGAGTGCTTTGCCTTAACTGGTTGATATCCTAGACCTGATCTCTGAAGTCTAATGTCAGCTTACTCTCTTAAAAAGTAAACAAAACTAGAAATCAGGATAAACTTTCATCAAAGAATGTTTTGCACAGCTCTCTGGCTGTGCACACCCAATGTCATGCTGTCTTCTTTGTTTACTTTTCCAGCCTCCTGCTTCCTTAGACTGCTCATAAGGAGGCTTTCCAGTAGATCCAATAAAAGTGCAATGACATCACATGTTTGTGCACTAGAGAATGTGTCACTTCATCTGGTTTGCATCATGTACTTTTCAGTAGGCCTCTGGATTCACCCACACAAAGCATTTTCAGATGTTTCCTAGCAGAGTGCCCAACTGATGCATATTTAAACAAATCGCTTAGTGCTGTCTGTGGAGCAATGCTCCCAGCATCTCATCGACCAAAGGGTGTTTTTTCCTCATCTCTTCTTCTTTCACAACTTGCTTGTTGCAATTTTGGTCTTGTGCAAGAGTTGTTCTGGGAATAAAGTCTTGTCTCAAAGAAAGATCTTCCTTTATTTGGATTAAATAAAATGAGCAGATCTTCCTACCTTTCCTTTTCCAATAATAATGAAAAAGGCTTTATTCAATTACTAAAGCCTAAAAAACATGCCTACCACATACCTAAGTTTTCTATACAAACATCCAAACCTCTCTTGCTTTTCCACTGTGCTGTTTCAGACATCCCAGAAGGTAGAAATAAATCCACAACATGCTATCTGCATTGGGAAGTCATGAAAATTCTTTTTTCTGGTTAAACCAGTGCAGTTTTTGATGTCTCAGCTGTAAATGAATGAGGTCAAGTTACGATCTGTTCACCAGCCAAGACCTCACAGCTCTCTACACCTCTCCTTGCTTGTGAAGTTGTTTAAGACATTTTCGTGTTTTACTTGATGAATGGGACAGGCTAAGACTATCTACAGTATCGTTAACATCCTGACTAGGGATAATTTATTAGGACACAACCCTGTGGCAGCTGCTCCTATCTGCCTTATGCTGCCTTGCTTCGCAGAGCTCCCAGGTTTGCTCCTCAAGAACCATGGTCTCAAGAATAAGGTTACAAAACCTGGTAAAGTTTTCCAGCCAGACACTGTGAGAGAGTTCAGAAAGGATCCAGGAGCAACTGGGAAAGGTGTGAAAAATGTTACCTTTACAAAAAGGTTGTGAGAGCTGGTTCACAGAGGAAGGGAGAGAATTAAAGCATATAAACGGAAAGGGAAATTCTGCATCAGAGGGGAAGAAGGAAGAAATATACAGAAAATATAAGTCAAATGTTGAGTGGATCTTTACAGTCCCACTGGTGGCGCAGATGTAAGTGTATGTTGGGATCAATCCTAAACTTGGAGAACGCAGCAGAATCTGCTTCCTGGAAGAGGTTTTTTGCATGGGGAAAGGAGTGAGTGTTTTCCCATCAGTTTGGACTTAGAAATTTTGAAATGTAAATTATTCAGGACTTCTAAGACAATTCTAATTATCTTGGATGGTTTTCACACCAGCCTGACTGCCTGAATCCTTCTTGTTCTGTGAATGAAAATTATCCCAGGACAAATAAACCAACATATCCAGGTTCCTGACTGGGGGAAACCCCTTGGCAGGATAGCTTCAGTCACACCAGTGAAGACACTTCTGCCTCTGGTGCTCACTTTTTATTTTACCAACAACATGTATGGGACAGCTGACGACATCAGGTGATGCTCATCAGGTTCCATGTATCCAGCAACTTTTTGAACTGTGCTCAGAGGACAACTGAGGTGAAAGCTGGTGACACCAAGGTGAAAACCTCATCAAAAGTGAGGCTTTGTACAAAATATTTATTCTTTTAATGCATTGCTTGCTTTTTCTTCCCCAGCTGTTCTGTATACTCCATCCTGAACACTGACCTCCTCTCCCTCTGTTCTTCACTGGACTTCTCCCATCTGTTTCAGGCCATCTGTCTCAAACAGAACATAAACTCAACAAAATTTAAACCCAGGCTGAACTTTTGAACTGTATCATATTTGAGTGCACCGGAAATTAGGTCAGGGGAATTCATGCACTTGTATTTCGTCAAGAAGTGAGGCCTCTCTTCCTTGTTTATTATTTCTAGAACATTTAAATTTTTAGAAATAATATTATTGACTAGAAAAAAAACTACTCTAATTGGAACAGCCTTTTCAATGTGTCAAAATATAATAGTACCAATCAAGTCTGTGCTGCAAAGGGTGCAGGCAAACATGAATTGTGGGCTGGCACTGTGTCAAAAATGCAGCTGTTCTCAAAAACTTCTGACCAAGGGAAAATAGTGTCTAGTCTTGACTGTTCATAGTGCAGGCATAAAAACACCACCATAGTCCTAGTGAAAAGGTAGAAGGTCAAATCTTCGTGGGAGTTTTTTACCCTCTTGTAATATGTTCTTCTGAACCTATTGATTTCTGCAATGTAGGGGTCTGGATCACCAAGCATAGCTGAAAGCATTTTTTCATCCAAAGTGTCATGGAGTGTGTTATTTGTAGCACATGACAAGGACTTCAAAGCAGCAATGATAACAATGATAATGATAATAATGAAGTTCCTTTTAACGAAGATTTTTCTTGAGAACTTACATAAAATTCACTTATGAATCAGTACGCTCTTTGAAGCTAGGCAGAGAAGAAGGAGCATTTTTTTTACATGCTTCAACTGAGAACTTGTCCATATTACAGCTCCACTGACTGCAGGAATCAGGACTGTTCTGTGTATCAAAACATGTCTGAAAAACTTCCAGTCAAACTCAACCAAAAATGGTTGGAGAGGAGCACAGCCTGGTTCTTCTCACAAATGGAGAGAACCTGAATAAGTGTTTCCAAGGACACAGAGAAACTGCACGAGGTGACTCCATTTGGACCATCCATGTACAGTAAATATTAGTTTGCACACAGTTCTCACCCTGCGGTGTGCATCAGTAGCTCACATGCTATATTTGCAACAAAACGCATTTTGCATTGGCCAAGGGTGAAATTGTGCACAAGGCAGGGGCTCTGCAGTAATCTCAATGCATCTTTAATGAGTTTCTTCGTAACAGCCATTCCCCATCTCTCCAGATCTCCTGGACTAGAAGCTAAACTCAAATCTTGCAGTTCAGCAACCAGACCAACAATCTGCTACTTGTCCAAAGCTCAGTGGAATGAGGCTTTCCCAAATTGTCCTGCTGTCCAGATGGTTGGTTGCCTTCCTCCCTCCCTTAGGTGGGAAAGCACACGTGTGGCTGCCAGAAGACAGCCGGACCCTAGGATGCTGTGAGAGAAAGCAATGCCTACGTAACACTCAAGAGCAGCTCCCCATTGCCATGGAGGGAAGGAGAGAGGGGTGGAGCAGTGAAAACAGACCCAGGGGGCTTCTCAGCAGACTTGCTGCCTGTCAGGGATGCTTTCAGATACAGTTGTAGGGAATAAATCATGCTCTCCCCAGACCCTGCCTACTTGGTGCTACTGTTTTCCTTTCATGCAGTAACATGTGTCATAAATCATGTCTTTATAACCCAGCATTGTATCAGGCTATGAGTACATTCCTCCACCGAGGAAACAGCCCCCTGGGGAGGGTTGCTCCGGACAAATCCTGTGCCGGGGAAAATGCTTCTGGGCAAAGGCATTGGGCAATCCCTGCCAGCAGCTCCCTTTGGCCTCCCCAAGGGTACCTTGCATGGATGAGTGCAGACAGCTGTATATTTGCTCTACCCTGGCGCTGAGCTGGTCGGCCTCAAGCCAGCTCCGTTTGGGATCTGCACGGCTTCCTGTGCCTGAGTTCACAGCTTCCACCAAGGAGCTTACGTGGGCACAGGGTCAGCTCTTGCCCTACCACGTCTCTCTATGCTGAGAAGCGCAAAATGAAGTCAAAGGATGAAGAACCAGGTGAAGAAGCTGTCCTACAGCACTCCACTGTATTAAATTAGGAATTAGCTACCCAACCCCTTGGTCCCCTTGGGCTGGCAGCAATGACTCAGTAGCCAGACAGACTGCTCTAATGTCCAGTGCTGCTTTTATCCACCCTAAGGAAGCTGCCCCAGGAAGGGCAGCACAGTGTGCTAGCATGTCTCACAATATGTGCTTTGCAAAATGGTCCAAAGATTGCTGCTAAAATCACAAACCCAGGGCAGCTGGACTGATGGGCAGCTGGGATGTGAGGGATAAGGACTTGCTATATATCACCCATGATTAGTCAACACAAGCAGCCCCATTTCCCTTTGGGGTTCTGGAGAAGGTTGTGGTACTTGCAGGACAGCAATGCTCCAGAGAAGACTATATTTGGTGCCTGAGGATGAAGAAGCAAGTAAGGATGGAACTGGTTTTGCAGCCTAAGGACTGTGTTAGGTGCAGTCCATTCCTTCCCAGTGAGGAAGAGTGACCCAGGCCTCACCAGGCTTTTTGGACTCTCTGTAATGTGGTTACTCTCCAGCAAAGCACAGAGATAGATTAGACAGGCTTAAGCAGCCCCTGGGAGCACACCACAGCCCTTTGCTCTCTGTGTACTGGAGAGGGAAGATTGGCTGGAAGGGGTGAAAAGGGGCCACAGAGCAGCTCAGGGGAGGTTTTCTTTGGCTGATTCAGCAATGTAACTCGTGCGGAATCTTTGGCTGCCTGCTCCTGACTGGGATGATTAGCAGATAAGTAGTTCCCTGATTATCAGCTGCAGAAGTGATAGTCAATTTAAAAAGCCAAATATTACATTTTTCTCACAGTGGGAGTATTGTCCCTTTTGGGGTGGCTTGGAAAATGCCCAAATGAGCATGAGAAATTGACTGGAGTGCAGGCAAAGATCATGTAAAGTAGGAGACTCTCTTTTCCTGGGGTAGTTTTAGGTCTTCAGCCTCTACTTGAAAGGTTCCAGGCAGTGCAGACTGGGGTGCATGTGGACATAGGGTGCAGGATATTTTGTTTATTCTTTTTTCTGTTGTCACCATCTTTTTCTCTACCCATTTATTGAGAGTGATTTCAAGGCAAACTAAATGTCCTTCCTTCTGGCATAGCTTCCCTTCTGTGTACTCACTCCCTGTTCATGTGGCTCTCACTGCAGAGATAGAAGGATCTCTGTTCTTAATTTTTTCCCATAAATTCTGGCTTGAATCACAGTTCACATGAATTTTACTGCTGGAAGGGCAGAGGTCTGGAGGAGAGCAAGTAGCTGTCATCACTAGGTAAGAATAGAAATCGACAACTAATCAACATTTTTCATTTATGTACAGTATTCAAATTAAATAGCAGTGTCTGAATATCTAAGCCCCTTTCTTTTAAGGTTGCCTAAACCACCACACTCCTGTGTCACTACTGGGCTCTTGTAGAGTATTGAAGCTGAGCCTTGGAGGAGTTGAGTGTAGCAGTGTAGGTGGAAACTAAATGTAGAAGCTATGAGTCACAGTCAATTTCTCATTTCCCTGTATTGTTGGTATTGCTTGTACTGTTTTCAGTTTCTAAAAACCAGCAGCTTTAGCCAGGCCAGTAGAAATAAACAACAATCTATAATTAACATCAGAGAAATAAATACCCTAAAGACTAACCAATACATATAACTAGCAGTTAGCTGGCATCCCGAGTTTGAAAGGTCCTGCTTGCTGGAGAGGTTGCTTTTCATGATAAGGTTATCTGATGGCATAACCAAAAAGGGTTGGCAGAAGGTGGAAAGACTCCAGCCAGGGCAGCCAAGACAAACAGGAAATTTGAGAACCTGTTGAGGAAGCTAAAGGAGCACAAAGGGAGCTACAAATTCAAACCAGACAATAGAACATTACTGTTGCAAAAGGGGGAAGAACAGTGCTTGTATACACACGGGACTTAAGATCTCTGAAGGCACTCATGTTGATAAGGCACAAAAACACATCATAGAATGTTTTGGGTTGAAAGAGACATTAAAGACAATCTAATTTCAACACTTTCCACTAGACCAAGTTGTTCAAAGCCCCATCCAACCTGTCCTTAAACACTTCCAGGGATGGACCAGACACAGCTTCTCTGAGACACAAGTGCCAGTGCCTCACCACCTTCACAGGAAAGAATTTCTTCCTAATTTCTAATCTAAATCTTCCCTCTTTCAATATGAAGTGATTGTCCCGCACCCTGTCACTTCACGCCTTTGTCAAAAGTCCCTCTCCAGCTCTCTTGCTGGCCCTTTAAGCACAGGAAGGAGCTCTAAGGTCTCCCCAGAGCCTTCCCTTCTCCAGGCTGAACAAACCCAGCTTTCTGAGCCTATCTTCATAGAAGAGGTGCTCCAGCCCTCTGAACATCTTCATGTCCTCCTCTGGACTTGCTTCAGCATGTCCACATCCTTGTGTTGGGAACCCCAGAGCTGGATGCAGCTCTCCGGGTGGGGTCTCATGAGGGCAGCATAGAGGGGCAGAATCCCCTCCCTTGCCTTGCTGGCCACGCTGCTTTGGATGAAGGCCAGGATGTGCTTGGTCTTCTGGGCTGTGAATGAATATTGCTGGCTCATGTTGTGCTTCTTGTTCATCAGTGCCACCAAGTCCTTCTGCTCAGGGCTGCTCTCAATCCATTCTCCACCTAGCCTGTGTTTGTGCTGTGGAATTGCCCCCACCCAGGTCCAGAACCTTGTACTTGGCCTTGCTGAACTTCACAAGGGTCACAAAGGTCCACGTCTTCTGTCTTACCAGGTCCCTTTGGATGACATCCCTTTCCTCCAGTGTGTTGACAAGCTATTATGGGACCCAGGGGAAACAGATAGATATGTTTAGCCTGTTTCACCTGAGATAGAAAATTACAGTTTCAAAAGATTTCAAAAGCCTATCAGCCTGAACTCCAACTGCAGAGTGTAGTTTACAGTGGAACAACCACAGTTATTGTATAGGAGGTTTTTTAACATAACATCCTATACAGTTGAATTGCATATGCTCTTTGTGAAGCATTTGCATGTGGGTAAAATATCAGTTTGCGAGAGGTTACCATGGAGATGAGGAGAAATAACAGCCTCAGTCATCAGTTTTACTAACTTAACCCAATGTGCCAACATGATCCCAGAACTACTTATGTGGCTTCACATATGTGTCATTCAGCAAAATCAAGGGAAAGGTTGTTGTGCATTATCTCATTCAGCTGGGACAAGAGGAAGCAGAATGGAGCTTTGATCATGCAGCTTGTGGACTTGAGAAGCCTCACAGCACAGACACGTGGCTCTAACAAGGCTTAAGAGACATTACTCATTTTTTTCTAAAAAAACACATCAGGTTGCCTTGAAATCATGGCTGCACCTGGGCTGTATGTCCTGCGAAATTTCAACCTGAAAATTTGCATGAGTAACCGTAGGAAACCAGCATAAAGCTGCTGATACCACTGATGACTGATGTTGACTCACGTGACAGCTTTCCAGACGCTACTGATGGAGGTGCTGCCATGGGGCAACCTGGCCCAGGGATCCAGATCTCATGCCAAAGAAGGGCACAGGAAGGCAAACACAGCATCTTGTTGCCCATCTCTCATCTCCAAGCGTGAACCCAGACTGCTGCACGCACCAGGAGAAGAAGGATGATCCTGAAGAAGAGCTCTCTGAAGGAGGCTTATGAAGGAAAAACAGGTTTTCGTGCCCCAAATAATATTTAAACCTTGGAGCTGTACTTGCATTCCGGAGGCACTTAACCCATGAACCTCTCAACCATGGCTAACTGATGAGGAAGAGATTGTGGTGCTTCCTGTGTCCTCCATCCGACTCAGCACTGTGAATGGCACAGAGCACTGAGGATATATCCAAAACTTTGGAGTGGGGCTCCCTTCGATAGAAGTGACTGGGAGGCATTTGAATCATTGTTCTCTATTCCAAGGATATTCCTTTTCCCTGAGATTGATATTGAGCTGTTCCTAGTCTTCCATTCCATGAATGGTACGTAATCCTTGCCTTGGTTTCTGCTGATTTCTGATCTAAATACATCAAATTATACAGTTCAACCCAACTGTTTTATTTGACCACCTCAACAGAAAATGGCTTTAAAATTTCATTTTCAGTTGATATAACTTATCTGCTTAGTTTCTAGTTTGGTAATTGAACCAGCAATATGTGTGATGGGATTAATCTTTATCAACCACAGCTCCACCACCTCTATTCTAGACAGAGGCAGTCACCCTTCAGAGTAGCACACACAGCCTTAGCCAGCCAGGAATTACTGGTTTGCTAGTAATATGCCACTTATGTCTTTCATTTTCAGGGGAAAAAAAAGTCACTTAAAATTTATGGCAGAACACAATTTTGCAGTAGTCCCAATGAGATACAAAGCAGATGCCTTCAGGAAAGAAGCAGGGCAGAGCTGACTGACACCTCCATGGTGCAGACAACTTTGATCCATATTTCAAAGTCTGAACTGAGAGTGGATCTGTGCTTCCAAACTTGGTTTGTGCTTCTTTCATAAAGGAGGTATCCAAAGCATTGTATTTGGATTTGTTTTCTTATAAACAGTGTAAAACCCATACTCATTGTTCCTTATAATCTATTCTCCTTTCTCTTATTGTCTCTGCCTGGGAATGTCTGTTCCCAGTTTTGACTCCTAGCAGGTATTTTCCTGAATTAATTCTGATTTATTGCATTCTAGTTTTGGTATTCCAAGTCTTGAATGCACCATTTTACACTTGAAATATCTCATTTACTTCTAAAGCATTGCTTGAGATTTGAAGAAGACCTGGGACTCACCTAAGCTCAAGTACAACTGGTTGAGCACATGACAAGCACCAAGAGTCAGTTTTAAAAGGATGCAGTATAAATCATTGCACTACTGCCATTGGAGATTGTGTTCAGTCTCAGCATTTCCAGAACATGTAGACAGCATTCTGACACCAAGAGAGATTACAAGCTTGTGTCTGGGCTTCAACAGAAAATGGAAAATTATCAGGAAATGTTTATTGGGAAAATTAGTTTGGTTCTCAAAATAATACTTCCCATTACAGCAATGTGTTGTGTTGTGCTGGGAAAAACATCCAAAAGGAAAAAATCTTCACAGATCATTAATGAGTGCAATAACAGCAAAAATAATGATGCACTGACTCTGGTAATTAGAAAAATCACCAAGCATAATAAAATGGACTATCATCAGAGGAATCGTATATTAGAAAAATATGCAGATTACAAAGGGAGACTGTTAATGATATCTAGAAATTGCATAATAATGTAATGCTGAACAATCAGTCCTCTGAAATCCTGTTTGAGACACATAAGCAATTCTCTTATTTACACAATGGTTGTTCTCTTATTCCTTTTCACAATATTTACTTTCTTATGCACTTTGCGTACTTAGTGACATAACCAGAACTCAGAAGGGCCTTTCGAACACAAAATTCGGCTTACCCAAGTAGTCCCTTTAAGTGCCCATTAAAGCTGTGATATGACAGCAGCAGCATTTACAATCCCAAGAGTCAAGATAATATCCTGGTGTACACTGCAAATGACAGAAAAACCCTTCCTATTGCCATCAGAGTGGAGTGCTGAATTTTTGAGATGCACTTTATCCATCAGGCTCTGATGGAAAAATAATAATAGCAGGTGGGAGAGAAGACTGATGATCTTCCGGTCATTTAGCTCTTCCCATTTGGTATCTACCTTGCAAGAATTTTTGTGTCACTTTTGAATCAAATTGACCATTTAAGGAGATCTGATCTTAGCTTGTCACTGGCAGGTATTTTTCTTATGTATAGATAATCTCTTCCACCTAAGCTACATTGGCTCACATTGTTCAGAAACATGGTTTAAGTCTTTATTTTGGTAGAGGATACTTTATTTTTCCTTTTTTATTTTTAACTTTTTTTAAAATAAATTTTTAAACTAATTAAGTCTGGAATCTGATCGCCTTCAGGGCCATCTTATGAATATCTTTTTTCAGATACGGGCTCTGAGTTCTGGCCTGATAATGGTCAGATTAATCCCATCTCACTCCATCATGCTTAACGCTGGGCAGATAATTTGAGGTGTTGGTCTATAACCAACAGAGAGACAGAGGTACTTCCAGAGGAGTCACATCACCAAGAAATTATTTTACATATTTTGGGGCAGAAAAGATGTTCTTCAGAGATCCTTTCCTCTCTCCACAGCCAAGAGTAGAACAACTTAACGCAGGTACATAAGTTTTCCGAAGCTGAAATGCAGTGTCAGATACAAACAACCATCAGTTATTGAGAGATTAAGCCATCTGTGCATGTCTTTTCTGCTGAAGTTAACACAGCACCTGGTCTTTCCCTTTTAGTAGTAACAGCTCAGACAAACTTTTTCAAAGGAAGGTCCTCAGGAGTCCCTGGAGGGGGGGGAGACTCTCTCTCTCTCACCCTAGGAGACTGAATGGGGGCTCAGGTAACCTCTTCCAGATCTTCCCAGTCTGTATCTCTATAATATTGTATGGAATAAAGATCAATTGCTGGATCAGAGTCCTCTACAATCGGTCTCTAAAAGTGCCTCTTTCTCTTCAACAGCAGAAAAGTGAGCTCAGACACAAATATCACCATCAAATTTGTCTGTATTTAATCTGGCAAATCCCACCATTACAGTTCAAATAGAAAGCACATCTTGTGCAATTTAGTCTCAAATATTTACAGTTTTGATATTGCAGCTCAGTATTTCCTACGTTATAGCAAAGGACAAAGATTTCCAAAGGCATCGCAATGCATACAATATTTATTAAAAGTAAAGTCTCTCTGATATCTGTTGTTGAGTGATAATGTGAGAGGTTGAAGAGCAACCTCACAGTTTATATTTCAGTGCAAT
This sequence comes from Cnemophilus loriae, assembly GCA_013397755.1. NCBI lineage: Eukaryota > Metazoa > Chordata > Aves > Passeriformes > Corvidae > Cnemophilus > Cnemophilus loriae. Next base: position 114,957 of record VZTF01002950.1, on the reverse strand, counting down.
TTCTGGTTGTCTAGAGACCAGATGTTTAAGCAAGAAGATGATTAGCACTGAGTAGGTGGAAGGTTTGAGGACGGGATGATAACGTAGAACTGAAGATTACACATTCTCCAGAATCTTATGTGACTATAAATCAGTGGGTTTCTTCAAGCTGCACCAGGAGAGAAATTCCACATATGCTCACCATCAAAATGAAAATTCCTAACAGTGAGAATAGTTATGATCTGGCTTTGACAGACAGTAGTTAATAAACCAGTGGGATAAAAGCAATTTTATTTGAATTTTAAGGTAGAATGAATTTATAAATCAGTTGAAGATCACCTTCTATCATATTGTTACAATGAAGTTGAATGGCTAAACGAGTGCAGCAGACAAAAGTCAAAGCAATTCATAGAATTAGTCTTTGGAGAAGGCAAAGATTTCTTCATGTGTGTATGGAAAAGGATTTAAACCCCTGACCCATTCACCAAAATGCCAAATCAGTGATCAATACAGCAAACTACTTCTCTCTTTGTCCTTCAGGGGACTTGCTAAAGGGGCCTCTTGAAAAGGAGCAGAGAATGAATAGATCAGTCTTGTCAGAAAATGAGTGACCACAGTTTCAGGTGCACGGTACCTCTTGGGTTACAAATCCCAGCCATTTGTAGGAAGAACACTTCGACACAGTTCAAGAAGAAATATAACCCTTATTCCACCTAATTTCTAAGCCTGGTGACATATAAACTTTACACTACATGCTGGCAACTTGACATATATTTTTCTAACAAGCTCAAAACCAAATGCAGTGGTAAAATTCTGGCATCAGTAAGTTTTAATTTGAATGTCACAAAAGTTTTCCCCAATGTCTGAACTTTGGACACTTTTTCCTCACTCTGGACATTTTTCACCCAGTTTTAAAAGTTATAGAAGGAATTCTACTTGGGACTGACTGCCTCAAGCCCTCAGACTGTGTCCTCTTGCCACAGCAGCAGCAATACTGTTGCAAAATAGCAAAATGATGTGACAAGTTTCTCATAGGGACTGATTTATGAGGCAATAGATTATTTTCCTTTAGAGATATGAAAGATATAAACAGGATCTAAACTTTCTTCCTGCAAACATTTACTTATGTTCTACACTTCATTTATCAGAGCGGGCTAATTGGCATCAGACACTTAGGTACACAAAGTTAAATAAGTGCATGAATACTATCACTAGCACAGAGGATCAAAAACTAAATGAAAGCCCTTAGGCAAACAGTTATATATATTCAAGTGGGTGGTTAAGACGTTACAGCTTGTCAGCTGGGCTCTGGTACTTGGCTTCTGCACTTTCTTAATGTGCAAGAGCACAACTCTGCTTTGACATGAGCGGTGGAGGAGAGATTTAAGCACGAGCATCTCCCAGCGCAGTTGACGTACACCAAGAGCGAGAACGCGCACAGTGATGACAGCTCAACAGCAAGCAGCATCTCAGCAAAGGTCAGCAGAGATGTGCTGCCAAACCTCTGAACCATCCTTCTTCAAACCCGCATTTCAAAGGTCACCACTGCAAGTGATGGGAGGACTTGTGCAAGGGATGAGGAGTGCGTTTCCATTTTAGCTCAAGGAGCTGCACAAATCCTGCTGTAAGCTTTGGGAAATGACCTGTAGACCCCTTGAAAAATAAATCTTTATTTTCCAGCACTGCCTCTTTCAAGAAAGAACAACACTCAAAAGATTTGCACAGCTGAAGTGATTACTGAAATTCCCCAGAAACATTTACTGAAACAGAATGAGCCCTTGACTGGCAGGAAAAATTTTTAAAGACTATATAAAAAACATTTTCTTTACAAATGACTTTTTGTTGATTCTTTGCTGACCCAGATTTGAGAAATGCCATGCAAACTAGCATATTTTAGTGTTGAACATATTATAGAAATGTGTCAGCTTGTCTGGGTCTTCTTCACCTACGGAGGTAAAACCAGTTCTTCAGAAACAAGAGCAAAAGGTGAGCTTTATTTAACAAGCCATCATGCAGAGGAAGGATAACAGTGTTACTCAGCACTTTGTTGATACGAGAGGTGTACGTGCTGAAAGAGAGGCTTTTTGTGCCTTCCTACAAAAGGCCTGAAAGGACATAAAACAATAAACCAGCCTGACAGCACTCAGGTCTGACAGTGTGCTGAATAAATCTGGGTTGTGTGAATCATAATAGCTCATTTGTTAGAAACACAAACGTGCGCTCAGGGAGAGGAAACAAAAAAATAGTTCTTGGCACCATTAGGGACAGCACATCAGTCTGTGATAGGATCAATCTTATAACATATCTGTAAAAAAAAATCTTTGCCAAGGATAGGAGATTTGAAAAGAGAGGTTGCTCCGAAACACTCATCATAGATCCTAGGAAGGACTTACCTTGGCCTGAACTGCACAAGAGGATGTGATACTCTAAGAATCACATAAAACTGAACTGTTCAGTTCTGGTACCCCCATCATGAGAAGGACGTGGACCTGCTGGAGTGAGTTCAGAGGAGGGCATGAAGATGCTCAGAGGGCTGGAGCACCCCTGCTGTAGAGATAGGCTAAGAGAGCTGGGGTTGTTCAGGCTGGAGAAGGCTCCAGAGAGACCTTAGAGCCTCTTTGAGTCGCTCAAGAGGCTCCAAGACACTGGAGTGGGGTCTTTGACAAGGACATGGAGTGAAAGGACAAGGAGCATCAGCTTCAGACTGACAGAGGGAAGGTCTCGATTACGTATTAGGAAGAAATTCTTTCCTATGAAGAGGGTGAGGCACTGGCATGTGTCTCTCAGAGAAGCTGTGTCTGTTTCATCCCTGGAAGTGTTTAAGGCCAGGTTGGATGGGGGTTTGAGCAACCTGGTCTAGTGGGTAGCACGCCTACCAAAGGCAAGAGGCTTGGTACTAGATCATCTTTGAGGTCGCTTTGAAACTTTGACCTAAGTTATATAGGCATCACCTTCCAACCCAAATTATTGTGTGATTCTGATTCTATGGTTATGTACTGCAGGAAATGAAATGGGGAAACTAATATTATCCATAATTTTAAGCACCAGACAAAATAATTTTGTTCATCTCTGAATTTATCCCAAATTTTGGCAGAATTTTCCAAAAAGTTTCAGTGGGAAGGTGAGGAATGTAATGTAGTCTAAACCTACCCTCCTTCAGCTTAAGACCATTTCCCCTTGTCCCGTCACTATTTGCCCTTGCGAAAATCTCTCTTCAGCCTTCTCGAAAGTCCCTTTTAGATACTGGGAGACACTCTAAGGTCTTGCACAGCTACCTGTGCTGTCCTAGCAGGCGTGGTAGCTGCTTGAGTGGGAATGGAAACCCTGGCTTTGGCAGGCATTCTTGGTGTCACTGGTGCCTCTGCTGCTATTATGTTCAGGAACCGCGGCGCAGCCCCACGAAACCCATCAGGATGGAAAGCTGTTGCTGGGTTTTAGCTTCCCCTCGGCGCCGCTCGGTGAAACCGCTAGATGGGGCAAGGCACTCGCCTAACAAGCTCCGTGTGCCGCGGCGTCCCCCTGTGAACCCCAAGGGCAGCTCCAGAACTGAACACATCACGCGTCGCTCCCGCAGAAAACATTCAGGCAGAACGCAGTGCTGGCCTTCACTCTTCCACTGCAGGCTATGAACTGTTCCACCAGCTCTGGGCCTAGGTGCTCCCCTTCCCACCTCAATGTACGTAGTATTATTTACTCGTGTCAGATTCCAGCTCCAAAATTGAAAATGTCCGGCGGCTGCTCCCACAGAAAAGGTGCCAGGCCAGAAAGCTGTTGCATGCTTTTTCTTTCCTCAATGCAGGCTGTAAACCACACCAGAAACGGTGGGGCTGTGTGCTTTCCTTCTCACTTAAATGTGCAATCCTGGTTTTTTAATAGCCAGCAACTAAGCTTGAAAAGTGTAAACATTCACAGATTGCTCCCACACAAAAGTGCCAAGACAGAAGACTCTTGCTAGCCTTCACTCTCCTATTGCAGCCTGTAAACTGCTATAGTTGTTGGTAACCTGCACTACCAGCACAGGCAAAGATCCCAGGTGAACTCACCCAGTACCATGAGCTGTTTGAAACAGTGAAAAAAATGTGACTGTACACTTAAATTAGGAAGGCAAGTGCACAGTCCCAGTGTTGGTGCTGCAGTCTGTAGGATGCACAGGGAAAGAGCAGGCTACAGCAGGAAGGGAAAGAGCAGGCTACAGCAGGAAGGGAAAGGCCAGCAACACCTTTCTGATCTGTCACCTATTGTTTTGGAGTTGTTATGAAGTATTTTGAGTATCTGAGCTTATTTGGTGTGGTGGTGCATTTAGCTGGCTAGGCAAGTTCGTGTTCCCATCTGGATGCGCTGTTGAAAGGCTACATGAGGAAAGATATGGCCAGGAACAGCTTTTTGTTCTGTCACCTCTTGTGTTGGAGCAGTCACCAGGCATTTTCAGTTTTGGAGCTCTGTCTCTGTTAAAGTCAGAGAGTGTGATTGCACACTTAGCTGGCTAGGCAAGCATATAGTCTGCAGTGTTGGTGCTGCTGCTGAAAAGCTGCAGCGGAAAAAGCAAAAGGCATTAGGACCTTTCCAACACCTTTCTGTGGGAGCACTCGCCAGATATTTTCAATTTTGGATCAATTTGGGGAAAGTTGCAGAGTGTCGTGGTGCATTTAGGTTCTTCATCTTGACTTTGTAGGCTTTCAGCAGGCTCCAGTGATAGTGATGATTAGGTGTTAAAGACAGAGCTCTGGTTCGGGTGGGACTGGAAAATAGGCTGTCAATAGCAATAGTTCTCAGGGCTGACCACTTCTTTTGTGTAAGCCTTAGCTGGCAGCTGGCCTTTTTCTTGCTGGCTGTGATCACCTCCGTGGTTAGGTGTTAGAGCAGAGACAGAGCTCTGGTTTCATGGCTTCGGATGAGGATGCCAAGGGAAATTGAGGCAGCAACTTTTGGCCTTGGCAGTTCTTCGTGCATTTAGTTTCTTTTTGCTTGTCTATGCATTTAGCACCACACCCATGGCCACCACTCCCGATTCCTGACCGCCTCAGGATGGCCGGGGACATTTCAAGAGCTGTGCATGATTGCTCATTAATTGCTGGGTAATCATCCTGAGACTATAATCCTGAGCCGATCCTATTCCTGCACACCTTGTTACTGTGGTTCACTAGGCCACGCGAAGATTTTGCTGCAGAATCATCTCCAAACCAACTCTGCTTTGGTCTGTGGTTGGAGGACCTCATTCCCACCTGTGCAGGACAGTCCTGAGCTACGTAGCTGGACTCGTTCTTGTATTCACTCAGGAACTGCTATTTTTATTAGCTCTTATGGAGCCTGAACAAGGGTCAGAAGGCTGCAACACAATACTGTAATCCAGGATTTTAATAAGTATACATCTGGCATTGGCAGGAGTGTGTAGAAATACACTCCTTGTACTCCAGCACCAGTACCCAGAAAAATTTATTGTGGACTGGAATGTGACATAGGCCACTTCTTGGGGTGTTCCAATTTTCCTTAAATGTCAGTGGCCCAAAGCATTTGCTTTAAGCATTGATTGAACTGTATTCACTGCTTTGAGAGAGAGATCATTTGTTCCTTTCAGATTCAGGCACACAGAAAATTAGAGCAATTACTAATCTAAGTGACGGGAATGAGTCTTGTATATACAATTAAAGGCACTTTTACTAAAAGTAAAGATGCATTTAAAAAGTGCAGGTTTGGGCCACACCTAGACTTTTTCTCTTATTCCACTTGTTGCTGCAAATGTTTAACATGTTTCTTAGCTACAAAATAGTAAAGCCCCTATTTAATAATATGCTGCCTCCAGAGACATGGTCTCCAGTATAAGGGGTCCCTATGTTCAGTTGTGCAGTTACATGTGAGGATCGCTAGGAACATGGAACGCAAATTATATATCAAAGCATTTCTTTGCTAATTTATGGAACTTTTTTTTTCAGGTGACCTTATTTTTAGGAACTCAGCAGCTAGGAGTGCTTAAAAATTTCTGCGATTTACACCAGCGAATAGAGAGAGACTGGGACACCAGTGCTTCTTCTCATTTTCTTTTCCTCCTAGGAAAAGACTGGAATAATGAGTTTACACAGAAGTAGTCTGCAAATAATGTAACCATGTTTTCAAGCTCTGTTCATGTCTTCAACATCCCTTCTACTGAAATGTCTTCCCTAATCAGATAGAAGACAGAGCCCTCTTCTTGTGCTGGAGTCCTTAGATATGTCTTTTAAAAGACACAGTGCAGAAGAGTGTTGAGGAGGGAAGAATTTGTGAGCCAACAGAGGCAAAATTCCTGGTGCAACTAGTAATGAGCCTGAGGTTGTTACTGCTAGTAAGGCACCGGCACACACACACCACAGATACACATAAATGCATGGCCACCACACAGATCTACACAGACACACAGATCACTCCCATGATCCCAAATGGCATCAACAGCTGTCAGGGCTTTGCACCACCAAAAATGATTCTCCTAGAAAATGCAAGGTCCTTAAGGGAATGACCTGCGGCGTGATCTTACTGGTTGGAAGAAGTGAGATGGGCACACAAAGTGATTTGATCTGCAGAGTCTTTGGACCCTGGTCACTGGAAGAATGACTGGCTCTTCAGAAAAATGAGGAGGAATAAAAAAGACTTATTTGTGCTGCCTCAAGAGTCACTCTTAAAGCATTCTCCAGCATTCTGTTGCCTGCAGATTAGTTCAATTGAGTGCTGCCCCTTGCAGAATTACAGCAGACAGCACAGCAGGTGCATGTGACTTGAAACTGCACGTGACAGTTGTTTCACGTCACTAGGAGATTCAAGCCTATAAACCTTTGTTAGGTTAAACAAATCCCTGAAAAATGCTTTGTACTAAATGGAAATCTTGGAGTTGTGAGGCCTATCTTGGAGCCATTACTTATACATTGTTTAAAAGACTGGAAAAATGAGGTCTTAACATACAAAGAGGAATCACCTCACTTTATACAAGATCTCTTCTGTCTTTGAACTACCAATTCTCCTGAACAACTGGCAGCACGTAAGACCACGTTAACTAGTTCTCGGGTTATCCATGAAATGATCTGGTCTTTGTAGTGTTTACAGTTTGAAGTTTCATGATCAAGATGCCTGGTTACCTGCATGGGCTAGTCCCCTTGTCTTTTTGTTTCTTTGGACCTTGCAGCTCAGGAGCATTTGTCCACAGGTTCTTGTTCCCACTCAATTCTAGCTGACGCTCTAGGGTGAGCAGATCTTTCCTGGCTCGTGGACCAGCTACAGCCTCACCCTGAGCAGATCTTGTGAAATGTTTATTGGCAAGGATCATAGGATCATTAAGTCTGGAAAACACTTCTGAGATCATCGAGTCCGACCTCTGACTGGCCACTACCTTGCCAACTAGATCATAGCATAAAGTGCCACGTCAAGTCATTTCTGATACACCTCCGGGGATGGTGACTCCACCACTTCCCTGAACAGTTAATTCCAATGTTGAACAACCCTTTCCACGAAGAAATTCCTCCTGATGTCCAGCCTGAATCTCCCCTGGCACCTCTTGGGGCTGTTTCCTCTCATCCCATTGCTGGTTGCCTGGGAGAAGAGACCAATCCCCACCTGGCTACAACCTTCTCTCAGGCAGCTGTAGAGAGTGAGGAGGTCTCCTGTGAGCCTCGTTTGCTCCAAGCTAAACAACCCCAGCTCTCTTAGCCACTCCACACAGGACTTCCCCTGTAGACCCTTTACCAGCTCCATTGCCCTTCTCTGGGCATGCTTNGATGGTGACTCCACCACTTCCCTGAACAGTTAATTCCAATGTTGAACAACCCTTTCCACGAAGAAATTCCTCCTGATGTCCAGCCTGAATCTCCCCTGGCACCTCTTGGGGCTGTTTCCTCTCATCCCATTGCTGGTTGCCTGGGAGAAGAGACCAATCCCCACCTGGCTACAACCTTCTCTCAGGCAGCTGTAGAGAGTGAGGAGGTCTCCTGTGAGCCTCGTTTGCTCCAAGCTAAACAACCCCAGCTCTCTTAGCCACTCCTCACAGGACTTCCCCTGTAGACCCTTTACCAGCTCCATTGCCCTTCTCTGGGCATGCTTCAGCACCTCAATGTCCTTCCTGAACTGAGGGGACTAGAACTGGGTCAACTGAGAGAGATGAAAGCAGCAATGTTTTTGGGGTATCAATCTCAGTTTCCTGAGATTGCAAACTCTTGCTTTGACTGACAGAGTTTGGATGTTTCTGAAAGGGTAAGACCAGAGGATTCCATGAAATGGCAGGGGTTCGAGTGGACTAGAGTGGGGGCTTGTGTATTGCTCTCTTTAAGAAACAAAAAGATGTAAAACCCAAATGAGGTCCTTTAACTACAAGGAGTGGGAGGTTATTCAGAACCTGAATCTGGAGTAAACTGATTCATTTTCTTTGTATCAGAATCCAGAATTTGAGATGATGACATTTCAAGAAGGAAGCTCTCAAATAGGTTTCTTTATTTTAACCCTATTACTGTCTGAGTGTTTTAAAGCCCAGGGAGTCAGTCTGCCCATGTCAACCTAAAGAGCAGAACAATATGAACAAGGGAGCAAGGAAAACAGTGAAGACAGGAAAGCTTTTCTACTGAAGTAAAAATTATTTTTACTCTTTAAGAAGCTCACTGTTACACATTTTTGTCCTTTGTGATCAAATGAAATACATGTTCGTGGTTTCTTATGGCAAAGGTCTGCAGCAATCAAATCTTAGAGTTGAATCAATATGTCTCTTTTTTTCAAGATTTTGAGCTAATTCAGAATGTCAGCAACATAATTACTACATGAAAATTGTCTTCTTCATAGGTTATTGGGTATTTTGTTTTATGATAAGTGAATTTTTTATATCAAGCTGTTCATTTAAATACAGTAATATTTAATAACAATTAGATTAACTAAACCAATATGTAACAATACTGATTGTTTGTGCTGTTCTTGCACCCTGCTTCACCTCATCTATTCTTCTCATTACATGGCCCTGTGGCTTCCCTGGCAGGCTTCTTATTTCTGTTATTTCTGAAGAAAGGCTGATGACTGGTTTTGATTGTCTTTGCTGGTCTTTTTTAAGCTTTCTTTTTCTTAGCCTGCCCTGCTGTGTTTACACTCTCCTATTTTCATCGTTTAGACACAGCAAGCATTTTTCAAGGATGTCTGTATACATTACGTTACTTTATAGATAAAGAAAAATGGTTGGTATTTCAAATGTTTCATGACATATGAGGCTGTAATACTTAATTTTTCAGAAGCAGAACTAAAACATATTCAATAAATATGGTGTTGAAAGCTTAGCAGTTAATTTACTAACAGTCTATCTGTAACAAAGACCTTTCAGGTACTGAATAGTTTATGGTTTGCTCTTCTCAATAGGACAGTGTTACAATGTTTAGCATTACCTGATCTTCATTTCTGCAGAAAATGAGCAATATCAGAAAAATGTTCCATCCATTCAACATGAAATGATACAGAATACTCTACCAACCACACTATGGCCTCTTGCCAGCAAACATTCTGAGAAATACTTTCACTTGCTAACCTAAAAGCTTGCAGAAAACGATATTCCTTGGAAAAACAGGCGGCTGTGTGGGCAAACTTATCCAAAGTATGTAAACTTTAAGACATGCACAACACTATTCAGAGATATGTTGGCTTTTTAAAACAAGATGTTTCATCACAGTGCGTTTGATAAATGTGTTGTGGGAAAGTGTATATCAGATTATAATTTCCTGAGAAAATCACAGGTTAGTAAATGGCCTGGGACTGTTTCGAGAGTGTTTGCCTAAGTGAAATGGAAGCTGGGGCTCTGATCCCATATCCACCTCTTTCAGGTAAAGAAATCGGGCAATAAAACAGGTATTGTAATGTGCGGGGTGTGGTGGATTGTCTGGACGTCATCTCAGGTGAAGTCATGACTTAGAAAGTACTTACAGTTCTTGTATGAAGTGTTATGCAAATATAAAGTGAAGCCATAGAGCAGAAACAAGTAATTATATATTATTCAGTCTTCTGGAAAATCCAAGGTTTCACTGCTACAAGCTGCTCATGTTTCTCATTAACTTCCTGCTGGTTCTCTGACAAAAAGGAAAACAGGCACGACTTAGATCCATATTGACCAAGAATTTGAATGTTTCAGCTCCACATTCAGACTATGCAGCATTCTGCATGCCAGATGGATATTTTTCAACGGCTTTATTTTCTAATTTGTGATTCTAGCTATTGCCTAGATTGTGCACATACTGATATGCTGGGCATTTGGGGACAGTCTAGGGATATTTGACATGACCTACACAGGCTAACTGGGGTATTGGATGTGACTAGTCACAGCCTCACAGAATGTTCTGTTAGAGAAGTGTACATGCTAAACACTGAAATACAGAAAATGAGTGGGTTCAGCTTTGGTTGAAAAACTTCACATTGCCCTGGCCTGTATGTGTGCCCAATACAGAAAGGGCAAAGAGAAGAAGGCAGCAAGTGCATCTAGTATGATAAAATGGATTGGCAAATGCAACTATATTTGAAAGAAAATTAACTTGTGAAAAACATGCTTTCAATGCAACTCTAATCATCACTTTGACTCATTTAGAGAAAGAATGGAGGGGGGAAAGGTTTCTGTATATAAAATTTCTTAATAACAGAGAGCTAATGCAGTAACTTTCTGATGTCTGGGCAGAGTGAGTTGAAGACATGTTGATTTTCTGCTGTCCAAAAGGCATGTGACAGGATTCTACTTTGAAAACCGAGCATACATCTGTATTTGCATTGCTTTGGTCTTGAAATTGACACTGTTCCTCATTTCATCAAATTTCTAGCCTAACTATGATATCCAGTTACATGTTTCCTTATGCCCATACAAAGCAGGTCCACAGACTGGTTTAAGTTCTCCAGTATCAAGGAACTTTCTGTGTGTCCTTCTTGTAACTGCTGCTTAGTGTGAGGTTCATTATCTCTCCATGTTAAATCCTGATCTTCCTGCTTCTAGTTTTATCCTCTCTGGCTCCTAGTTTCTTAGTGATACAACTGAAAATTTCTTGTTTTTCCCCACCTACCAAAGACACCTGGAATAGTTTCCTCCTTGCACTGGGATCTTAAGAATTATGCCTGTCTTGATACTGATGTGTTTTTATCACAACATTGCTACAATACGAAGAGGTGCTCTGGAATCAGTATTTTCACTAAAGTAATGAATTCAATAGCTTGTTTCCAGACAAACATGTGCTTTTCAGTTGTTCTGAACATGGCTTCTTCTAGGGTTTCAGTTTTTCAAACACTTTATCTTTTTCTTTTCCATGTCTGGTTGTTAACAAGAAAGCCTTCCTACCTTCCTGCTAAAGGCGCACTGCTCTTAAATAAAGGATTAGCTTCTGGAGCAACTTGCACCAGGACCCTGGAGTTGCTATTTCTTCCTCCCTCCTTAATTCTTTTTGCCTGTTACTTAGTACCTGTTTAAAGTAAGAGATGGGATCTGAGGCACTTCAAAACTGCGAATATCTATGACATACTCTTAACTGTCTTCTGACATCATTTCAACTAGTGCAAGCAGCTTCCTTCGCAGCGTGGCTGCTCTCTTTGTACACCACATACCTGCCACTCAGCATTGTCACTGCAAGGCCACGTCATTCTGGGAAGCTTTGTGTCATATTTCTCACTAGTGACACAGTGGGAATAGTAGCTCCCATAGTTCCAGCATCAGATGGGGCAGTTCCCTTTGCGTCCCAGCTTGGTCATCAGAAAGGTTTTAGGAAAGATGAGTAGGTAAGCTGGTTAGGCATACAGAGTTTTAAACATCAGCTATGTTGATGGAAAGAATAACTCTCGTGTGGCTGAATCATTAACTACGGGGTTGAAATAACTTATTTTGTCATGAAAGCTGAAATTGATAGAATCCGGTTTTTAACAGGCACACATCAATTTCTACACCACATTACTGTAGTAATCCTCATTTCCTCCTCATATCCTTTACCACTGAAATAGCTTCAGGCCCTCTCTGCATTGCTCAACACCTTTTTCAGTGCCCCCAGCTCTTTTTCATGTTCCTAATTACTCCTGGAGTATACTCAGCTTCCTCTTCCCATTCATCATCTGTTTGGTTGAGAAGACAAATTGGAAAGGAAACTGCCTGTTACTTCCCTGGGGTTGCAGTTACGGACTGTTGTTGTTTGGCTACCTTATTTTGTTTCCAATTGGCTCTTTTTTGCATTTCCTATGTAAGAGTGTGAATCCAATCCCCAGTTACTACAGATTATTTTGTTTCCTTGGTAGTATAGCCAACACATCAAGGAAACAGATTTTTCCCCTCTGTTCAGTGGTTGTGAGACCACAGTGAAGTTCTGCATCCAGTACAAGAAAGGCATTGACAGACTGAAGGGAGTCCAGTGGTAGGTCACTGGGATGATCGGGATCTGGGACAAGCCTACAGAAGGAAACAGTCTCATTTAATTCAGCCTGGAGAAACAAGGGCTACGTGGGGACGTAATTTCAGACTTCCACAATGTAAAGTGGAATCATAGAGAAGAAAGAGACAGATTCTTCCTGGAGGTGCACAGTGAAAAGGCAAGAAAAAATGGACTCAGGCTATGATATGGGAAATTCTGATTTAAGGAGAAGAAGTGTTCAGAGCACGGATGGTTAAGCACGGGAGCAGATGTGCAGAGATGATGCGGACTCTCCATTCCTCCAGATACTCAAAACATGACTTCTTTGAAGCTAGCGCTGCTTAAAATGAGAGATTTGAGCACATAATGTCAGGAAATTCCTTTCTAACTGAATTATTTTGTGATTCTATATCTTAATTATTCTGAAACTTCACCGATTTACTAAAATTCACCAGCAGACTTACAAGTCATTTAATGGGGGGAGCAGGGATAAGGGGGGAAAAAGCAGACTGACAGACAGATGAGTGAACAAATGAAGTAATCCTATCAGATGCCTTTCCCTAGAAATATACTTGTCCTGATGGCTGGCAAAAATGGTAGACAACTAGCTGACATCATTCCTTACTGAACGTTAGTGTCTGCAGTAAGAAATCCAGATTACCATTAGGAGTTTCCTTTAGTACCATTCTGAGTGCAGCTATAGCTGTATTTGTATTTTTACCTATCCTGGCTTCCATGCAGACATGACATAGCACAGTGTTATGGTTATTTGTGTTGTGTGACATGTGTCTACAGGGCACCTTTGCAGAATAAGGAAATAGTTAAGCAGTGGCAAATACTAACAAGTTGAAACATTAGGGAATCTTCAGCCAATGACACGATAATCAAAGAGGTAAGCTTCAATGAAACAATCATATAGGCAGGAACCGGTTTGGCTTGCAATACCTCACAGAGCTATGTGAAATATGAGAGCTTTCCAAACCAATTGCTTGGGAGTTCAAGGAGTGTGAGAACAGGCAGTAGAGAGGAAATTAAACGTATGCAAATTTTATGTAAAGATCTTTTGTTAGAGTATGATTGAAGCCGTGGAGGAGGAGCACCACTTCAGGCCAATTTAAAAACCAGGGACAGGCTGTTAGTTGAGATCAGTCTCTCTATTTCTTCATGCACAGACATGTGGTCAAGGATTCTTCTCGGTATTCTGTCCTTGAGCTGGCTTCCCAGAGTATCTTCTGAAACGTAAGTGGTCACACATTCTGTGCTTTTATGATAACATATTTTATTGTATTTCCCACCAGTTTGTTTCTTCTGGGATAGTGCTATATAATAAACTGGATATTTGAGACATAGGTCCTTAATTGTGTTGACTTGGAAGTAGATGACATTGAAGGTTGGTTTGAAATGGTGCTCTCCGTCATAAAACTACTGTGAAATCTGGTGTGAATGTCAGAAACCTGGGACTTGAGTAGCTGAAGTGTGACGTGCATGGGTAAAGTGGGAAGGAGACTCAGGACTAGACTAACAAGTAATACTAATAATTAGGATTGATATTCATCAGCAGCACTGAGGGAGCACAGTGTACGGGGAGGTGCTAGAGACCAGAGAGTGGCTGGGAATAGGGACCATGCTGAATGGCAAACCCAGTACAATTAGTATTCATATTAGCACTATCTGTGTCCATGGCTTTATACAAACAGAAGATTTCAGCCACAGTTTTCAAAAATACACCAACATTAGAGGTTAAACCCTCTTCTCAAAAATTCTAAAGGAAAACACTGTGAAAGACAGCTTAGCTTCCTACAATACACTGTTAATTTTAATACTTTTAATTTTGATCTTTGAATTTCATGCAGCCTGAACTGGGCAAGCGAAAATAGAAAATAAAGGCAATATGAGCTGGCAAAGCTGTGGGAGAAAAAAAGGTAAAGAATCAGATTAGAAAGAAAAGATTGTGTGATTCATGTTGTGCTACGAAACCAACTCATGAATTCTGTCATACATTATTTGGGAAGACTAGTTTGGGTAGCAAACTGGTGGACAGCAACAGAGTTTTAGACAAACATGGCAAATATGAAGGAATGTTTTTCAGAGGAAGACTCTGGGAAAGGAAGGCTGCCTTAATTATAGAGAGACAAAGTATAAATAAAAACTTCAATGGAAGAAAGAAACAGAAAGAAACAACACAGGGAGAAGAATGGAAACAGAATTGAGCATGCAGATTAGATTGAGCATTCTCTGGAATTTTCTGCAAAATGGAAAAGCAAGATCACTTCTTGTGCATTGAGTGGATTGACTTATGTCAGTTCTTATCCGAGAGATATCCAGAGAAAGAGAAATTTAAAGATTGTTGCAACCGTTAACTAGTACTTTTGTCATTGATCCCAAGAAGTTAAATATCACTCTCCTTATGGGAGGCTGCAGAAGTTTAGGTACACACCTAGGTCATGGGAGGACAAATGCAACTATGCTTTAACCACTTCAGTAATTGGAGTTGTGTAAATACCTGCAATGGAGGGGTGCAGTATCATGCTGGGTAAGACACTGCATAGAATTATACCAGTCTCTCAACTCAAAAAGAACAGTGAGGGATTAAAATGTTGACATTTGTACTATCTTAGCATATTATTTAAAATCCATTGAAAGAAATGGAAATCCTTCCATTGGTTTGAGCAAGCTTTGGATCATGTTTTCCTTCACACCTATGGCACTTCTGTGGTAGTTTCCTCTCCTGTTTGCTCTGACTCTCCTGCATGACTGAACTTTCTGATCTGGTCTTGCCCTCTTACAGGCAGTATGTGCTGCTGGTCCCGTCGGTTGTGCGGAGCGATGCTCCACAGACGGCTTGTGTGCAGTTACACAACCTCAGCGAGCCTCTGTCCATGAGCGTTGTCCTGGAATATGGCAGTGTCCAAAAGACTCTCTTTGAGGAACCCGTGACAGAGAATGACTTCTTCAAGTGCAGCCAGTTCAAGGTATTTTCTCTTTTGAAACTACTGAAGAGAGTGTAGTAGCTGGAAATACTTCTGATTGCAGCTCTCTTTGTCAGTGAGGGAAAGAAGACAAAGTGTGTAAAAAGAGATAAACTGTTGAAAAGGCTGACAAAATAGGAGAAAGACATACAGATTGTAGGGGGAAGCTAGAGAAGGACTTTCCATCTCCATTCACAGAGTGAATATAAAAAAGCTTTAGACTGTCATCACAGCTGCATGCTCCTTATGGAACTGTTTAAGTATCAAGCAAGAGAACCCACATGGGTCATACTCATTCCCTTTCCCATGACTGCGAGATCTGCACACACAAGACAAAGAGTCCCAAGGTGAGGTCTTCTGGAATGCAGCAGGAGAAAACTGTTCAGAATTAAGGGTATATGGCTATGGCAACCTGCATGTAAGCAGGGAAATGCAAAGGACAGAGCACAGCTTCAAATCTTATTACCTGATGACAGATTATGGGCCTTGCACAGCAGAAATTCCCAGTAATTATCTCACTGACAAAGGTGGGGCTTCTCATGGCTTTTCATAAGCTATTTATGACTCAACTGACAGTATCTTACTCAAAAGCCCTGGGCATCAGGGAACCTCAATATGTCTCATTTACCACTTTTCTTCTGGGGTTTTGTTCCTCTCCAGGTTCCTCCTGCTGCTTCTGATCCCGTGGCATTCATTTCCTTCTCTGCCAAAGGCGCCACAGTCGACTTAGCTGAGAGAAGATCAGTGGCGATTCAGAATGTGAATGGTGCTGTCTTCATCCAGACGGACAAACCCCTCTACAAATCAGGACAAGAAGGTGGATGAAGGGTTTGAGTCAGCTAGAGAAGTGAGAAATTGAGTGCAAGGGTGGGTCTAGGATGACAGAAACTTACTCTTGTGGAATAAAAATCTCATCTGAGTTTGGGATCATCAAAGTTAGTGAAAAATAGAACCAATTCACAAAATTGGAACGAAGTAGTAGAGTTCATGTGTTTGTACTGAGTTAATTGCATTTACAGGATCTTGAGTTCTGTCAGGTTTACTTGAGGACAGTCACATAAAAAACATCCTTAAAAATACAGAAAATAATAGGTTAAGTTTGGAGCTAATAAAGTTCATATAAAAATTAAGCAAGCACCTCATTTCCTGTCAACAACTCTTTCTCTTTAACTGCTGATCTATTTCAAAGTGCTGATTCCATCACAACATTTAAATGACAGTACTATCTGTGGTGGAGTTAGCTATCTCTTTAGCATAATTATACTTCAGTGCTGCACAGAGTCTACACTTAGAAGAAAGACAAATTCTTCCTTCTCTATGAATTTTTCATTGAACTGGTTTGTATAAACAGGGCTTTTTTAGGAAATGCTCCAAAGAATGGTGTCCTTCAAGAAGGATTGAAGGCAGTAAATTGCATTAGTTGCAGAGGTTGCTTTAGTCCAAATGGATCATAATTGAAGCTATTTCAGCTGACATTTATTTTGGTTTTCTTTTTTCACTGGCTAAGATAATCAATTCCTTTCATGTTCTCTGGGCACTCTTTAGTTTCTCCAAAAAGCCTGGGCAAAGCTGTGTACCAAAAAGGATTTATCACTGCTAATAAAATAAATAATAGAGGCATCCGCCTCTATTATTTATATCATCACATGATATATGTGACACTTGAGGATAAGGTTTGGGTGAGATTATGGTGGTGTCACATGGATGGTTGGACTAGACAGTCCTGGACGTATCTTCCAGCCTTAATGATTCAGTAATCCTTGTTTGTCCTGTGTCTTTTTCAGTGATGTTTCGTGTGGTCAGTTTGGACACCCAGTTCAGACCTGTTCAGGAGACGGTAAGTGTGAGTGATAGCCAAAACTTTTCAAGTATCCTCTTGAGGTACCTCTCAACTGGGACTCTCTCACTTAGATATTGAATAAGAAGGGCCTGGGATAGGCCTCCTGATGTTTTTTGAGAACTGCTGTAACTCTTTACCTTCACACTCCACCCTTTCCCTGCCTGTATAAAAAGCAAAAGCTCTGAAAGCACTTCTGGAAATCTCTCATAGCACGCAGGTTTTGTAGTCACTTTTCCTGTGATATTTTGACTGGATATTTTTGCAGAAAAGATAAATTCATGAACAGGTTATCCCCTAAAATTATCTCTTTAATTACAGACATGAGTTTCAAATTGTTTCTTTGGCCTAGTCTTCTCTATCCAGAAAAAGCTGTTCATGGTTTTCCTTATGTTCTAGTGTTTATCAACCTCCACTGTTAGTTTATTGATGGTTTGATAATTTTTTTTCTCTTCCTTTTCTCCTCCTCCAGTATCCCAGAATCATCATTGAGGTAAGAGAGACAACATGAAATTAAAGCACAAGTTCCTTTGGAAAGACTATTCTTCATCTTCAACTCCACATAGAGTTGGCAGCTGAGGGAGACTCACCCAGAGCACACAATTTAGAGCCAATGGATTTGAGGTTGAACAGTGGCAATATCCTCTATCAAGCACTAGAGGAGAGGAAATCAGCAGAACTGGAGTTGTTAGTCAGAGACAGCGTGAGGTTGCTGCTCTGTCTTTCATTAGAGTTTGTTAGCGTTCTGCCCAGTCTTACCTTGGGAGGACCACAGCAAATAACTGGTGAAATGGCCTCATTCTCATACATAAGGCGTAAGAATAGTGACTTTCTGAAATGCCATATTCTCATGGGGACAAGCTAACAATGAATCATCTTCTACCACATTTCACATCACTACGTCTCCAAGCACTTTCTGAGAGAGGCCAGCATAATATTCCTGCTTTACAAAGGCAGTTGAGTCAGAAAGATTTATGCTACAAGAGTTATAGATAGGCAGCCTGTGTCCCATACGCAACCTATGTCCCAATCAGGAACTGTTTCCGAATGATCTGAGGCCATCTGTCAGTGTAGCTAGTTCCTAGTTAAACATAGGTTTGTTAAATCTACAAGCAGAGATGGAAAGTCAGAGCACACATCATCAGCCCCAAAAGTCTCTCAGCCTGTCATGCACTTATCCAATATGTCAGGAGATAGCCCTTGAAAGAAGGCAAGAAATGGTGATAAAGGTTTTGCTACATCTCTCTCTTCCACTCTTCAGGATCCAGAGCAAAACAAGATCTTCCAGTGGCTGGAGGTGACATCGAAACACGGAATCGTACAGCTCTCCTTTCCACTAATCTCAGAGCCTATTCTGGGGTCCTACCAAATCACTGTGGAGACAAAGTCAGGTGAAAAAGAGTACCAGTCCTTCAGAGTGGACGAATATGGTAAGCAAAGGCTCATAAACTACCCTGTGCTAGCAGTGAGGCTCTGCCTAAGTCACATAAGAGCTACTAGAGCAGAGTTTAAGTCCTTTGAATTCTCCACTTCATGCCTGGAAAAGAAAGACATGGAGAGAGCTGGGTGGACTGGTGCATGAGAAACAGGCGTTTCCCAGCTATCTTGTCATTATTGCTGGTGACCTGGGATAAAAGATAAGTTGAAGAGAGGCAGTGTCAGTGATCTATTTGATTTTATTATTTCACTTAATCTGTTGCCTTTCTCCACTGAAACTGGATTGCATAACAACTTTTGTTCTCCAGGGCTTAACTAGTTTGAGACACTGGCATTACTCATTTTTCTTAAAGAAAAGAAATCGAAGTGATTTATCATGGGTTTTGCTGTGACTGCTATAATTATTGGTATGATTATTATTTAATTTTAAAGAAGTTACTCATCTTACCACTGAAGGTTATTTTTTCTATTATAATATGCTACAGCCAGCTCCTAGTTAGATTCTTCTTTGATCCATTTCCTCTCCCTTGTTGGTGAAAATATCTTTGCCAACTGTTTTTTTACTGTCTCACGCACACACACCTGTGTATGGCTTGCAATTGCTGATCAGTCATATTCACATTACATTCTCAGTGCTGCCAAAATTTGAAGTGACAACCACTGGGCCAAAGGCGATTTCTTTCTTTGATGAAGAAGTCAGGGTGAACGTTTGTGCTTCGTAAGTATCAGAGCTGAAGGCAAAACAACTGTGCATAACAAATGGGGTAGGCGTCAGATGGTGTGCTGTGCTGGGAAGCAGAGATCCTGCTGCTGGTTCAGAATGTGGCTTAGAGCAATTCCTTTAGCTATGACTTTCATGATATTAAATATGATAAATCTTCTGCTACATAGCAGAATTAAAATTGGGACAGTCTGTGTGTCCAAATCAAGCACTTCATACTTGCTAGCTGTTGTTATTTATTATTACAGAAAAGGAGAGTCTGACATTAAAACTGCTGGCTGTGATGCTGCCAAAGTGCAGGGTGCCATGAGCTGAAAGAGTGAATAGGATCTTTCTGCAATATGTTCTGCTTTGTGTAAGGTACTAACGAGAAAAAGCAGCAGGGAATGATATCCTAAGTCCAGCACCGCTTTCCAGCTTCAGACCTTAAAGAATGACTGCACCAAGACAATGGTAGAGCAGGGGGTTTTTAACAAGATGGCAGAAACAGCCTAAAAATAGTAAAAGAGAATTCTACTAGGGCTAACTGATTGTAATTCCCAACCGCTCTTCTGTCTGTGCTCTGGGCACTGCAGAGGGATTCAGAGTCTGCATTGCTCTGCAACTTTTGCAGGTTTCGTGTTAAATCCACATGATTGAATTCTTGTCTTTCTTCCTCTCCTAGGTACACTTATGGCCAGCCAGTCCAAGGGAATGCCCAGATTAATGTGTGTCAGCAGCGCTTTTACAGTCCACTGTGTGAACAAAACCGGAAAAAAACCTGTGAAGCTGTCACTGGACTGGTATGATACATAACAAGTCTGTTCTTCCCTGTCAGCTTTACTACCCAACATGTAGCACAGTATTCGGTGGCCTCATTAATTTCCAAGGGAACACCACAGAGACAATCTCAGTGGTGTGGTTTTTCTCACTATCTCACAGGCAATGCTGAAAGACCATGAATGTAGATTTACCAATGACCTCACTGAAAGACTTTGATTTTTCCCTCAGAAAGAATCAGTAGAAAGGAGGGAAGCTTATGAAACTGTAAATTTGTAATCATTTCTAAAACACTGGGGCTGTGTTCTTACCAAATCTAATCAGCAGACCTCTACTGGGAGTCTCTGGGGACACTTAAATGAATGATTAATTTGTCCACTAGCTCAGACTCAATGTGCTGTGGTCGTAGAGCACAGGCATCATGCAAGATGGGTTTAAGAAGGAGCATGAGCATAGAGAAGACTACAGGGGATAAGGAGAGAAGTTTACAGGTGCTAGAGTAAATGATATTGAAACAGTCATCTGGGATGGGAGCTGGGGAGCAAGAAATGTAAGGGAGGCGGGGAAGCTCTTCAGAGGCCTACTTATACATGATTAGGAGCAATTTTGCAAACCTTGAGAAAAATGGGTTTTCACCTTTACGCTGCTTTTTCAGCTGGGAAAGGATGGCTGCCTCAACACTGTCATCTCCATCAAAAAACTCCAGCTTTACCGCAGCTACGCCATGATGTATGCCAGCCTCAACATAGAGAGCATCGTCACTGAAGATGGGACAGGTAACACCAAGTGGAGGTTGGGAGGAGCTGATTAAAGCTAATGCATGGAACTTCCTGAGAGGAATCCCCTGGATCACCGTCTGTGTGGCAAACAGGCACCAGTCATAGTTTTCTTTATGCAGCTCTTCCTCCAGAGCATCACCACTCCATAGAGCTTATCAAAAGGAACAGCTTTTTGCCCGTGACTGATTTCTGTTTCCTTTCCTTTGCACTGGGTGTGTCTCACAGGTATCCAGATGAAGGCCTATGACTATGTTTCAGTCAACCAAGACAAAGACCGAGTGCTTTTCAGGAATATGGATTCCTATTACAAGAGAGGAATTCCTTACCATGGTGAGGTAGGTGAGAAGATACATTTAGACCCAAACTCCCTGAGGACCAGCACGATGATCTCCGTGTTGCCCCATTTATGGCTGTCACCTGAATGTGCTGTCAGCTTCCCATGATAATGCTGCATAACAGTGACTGCATAGTTCTCTTGGTACTCCTAGAGGAAAAAAAGGAAAATTGTATCACACCTGGAGTGTCAGGGTCTCTTTTCTGCTATAGCCAGAGGAAGCCTAAAAGGCAAGTGGAAGGTCATATGAGTGGGGAAGGGGAGTCTTCAAGAAAGTACTTCAGGAACAGTTGTGCCTAAACTAAAGGTAGAATTCAGCCTGTGTTGCATCACACAATCCCAGGGATGTTTACTTATAGCAGTATAGATGTTGGAGCACATTCCCACTTCTTAGCAACCTATGCATGCTGGATAAACCCACGCACAAAAAGGACGATGACCTGTACAGCATCATCCTGACAGGCAGTGGAGACACTGGGTGTGCACAGATGCGTAGGAGTTGAAAGGTGCTACTGAGCCCCACAGGTTGCCTATGGCCATGAAGTCATCTGGTTGTTTTAGGTGTGTCAATCAATGTTCTTCATTGGATATTCCTCCTCCCTTTGTGACGCATAGTTTGTTCTACACTGATGGGAATTTCCCACTGATGGGAATTTTCCTGTCTCAGAACTCCTGCTCCCTCAAAATATTGAGGAGCATTTGCCTCTTCAATACATTTCACTCTTGATTTCTACTCCCCACAATTGTCCTCAGTGTTTAAGTGAGCATCCTCTAGTAAACAGAGCTTTTCTTTTTTGTTGTTGTTGTTCTTTGTTTTTTTCTGAATCCCTTGGGTATTCATTGTGTTCAGATCACCGTGACAAATGTGGATGGTGAGCCTGTTGCCAACAGCACTGTCCTGCTGGAGCTCAATGGAGATCAGCTGGCCAGCTATACCACCGACAAAAATGGCACTGCTGCTTTTTCCATTGACACATCCAACTTCTTTGATCCCAGTCTTAAGCTGACAGTAAGTAAACACAGGCTACAGTCTAATTCATGAATAAATACTTCATGGAAGAGAAGGTTTAGAAGGAATACCTGCAAACTGTGTGAAACTCATAGGAGAAAACACCAGTGCCTGAGAAGAGGCACACTGCACCCCAGCTGTGGTTTTGGGTTGTAGTGATCTTCAGTCCCTCCCTGCTTTTCCCTCCCCTCAGAAGCTCTTTCTGCGTTCACCTTCCTCGTCTTTATTCTGTGTGTTAGAGGACCTTCCTCAGAGACTGCACTGCCTTCCCCATCTAGCCTTGGTGCATGCCAGCATCTATCACTGCTGCTGCCTGCTTCCCTGTGTTTCTGCTAGCACAAACTCATGCCTGTTATCATCACATGGTCTTATATTGTCATGCCTTTGCTCTGGTGAGATGGGAAGAGCTGAGAAAAAGTGTGTAGTTTAGAATAATGCCATTCTAATTCCTAGTAAGTCCCAGCAGTTTATGCAACTGGTTCCAGGCCTGAAAATACTGAAATAATACACCCCTATTGCAAAGTGCCACAGGCATCTGGATGCCGGGAGGTGTCCAGAAGGCCGCTCACTCTGCATTGGTGAAGCACAAATTTTTCACACCAGCTCTTGCTCATGGCTTAAACAGCCTCACAAAATCAGCTTCCCAACAGAGTATTTTACAGGAAAGATGCCTTTGCCTCTCACCTGCCTTGCATTTTCTTTTTTTCCATGCTGTTGATTCCCCATGTACGGTTTTCTGTTTCTTAGGTCAAACAGGCACCAGATGACTGTGCAGACTTTATCTGGGGGATTGATAACAAGCCCAAAGCCTCGTTCCTTGTCCGGCGTTTCTACTCACGGACCAACAGCTTTCTGAAAATTGAGCCAGTGACAGAGGAGCTCAGTTGTGGCCAGCAGCAAACAATCAAGGTTCACTACGTCCTGAACAGAGAGGGCTACAGCAACGCCACACACACAAACTTCTACTACATAGTAAGTGCTGTTACTCCTAAAACATCTCTTTTTTTCACCTTCTCTCAAGCATCCTATGAGGCAGAAATCTCGTGATCAGACAGTGGTTATGGATCATGGCTCAACCTGATGGCCTTCTAGGCTTCTCAGAACAATACGTGAAATCACTTACTTTGTGGTGGAAGGGAGAAGGTGCTTTTGATCCCCTTTCATGAGATTTTTCTACGCCCAGGTGATGACACAAAGGAAAATTACTCTCAGTGGCCAGAAGCAAGTCAGCATTTCTGGTGGTAAGTTCCGGACCATATTACTACTCATACTTCAGAGCATCTTTCTGAGCACCAGAACATAGTAAGTTTTGCAAGAAGTTATAAAAGCAGAGAACTGTGGCTAAATCAGGTACTACTTCCTCAAACCCATGACCTGTTACTACTCACAGAATAATTTTCTTTTGTTGCAGCATCTAGCCAACCCCTATATCATAATCAATTTATCTTGTTAAGAGAAAGATATTTTGTTGTGATCGAATACACGGAATGCAACCTTCATCTGTTTTATTGTATTATTTTATTATGCCAAAGAGTATTTATGGTCTCACAGTTATTGTGTGACATCGTAGTCTTCACCAACTAGAATAATGAAACATTTTAAAGTTTGGAAGAATAGGTGTCCCATTTGACAAGGATATTTAGCAGTCAACTCTTGAAATTCATTGCCCTTTCTGAAGTCTCCAAATACCCACAAATGGCAGTGATCCTGACCTTCATTCTTTCATTGTGAAAAATAACCTTTTCTTGCAGAACCTGGTCTATTTGCAAACTTCAGGGGGTGGCTTAAGTAAGCCTCTCTCCACATATAGGACTAGTTTCATATTTACCATCTTTTTTCTTAAGCTTGATTCCCTGTCCATGTGCTTGTAGTTTTCATCCATGTAGAGAAGAATTTAATATTTCTTAGTTCTAAGAGAACTCTTTTTTTAACTCAGGATATTGCTCTATTTCCTCTGGTGTAGGAGGTTCTAGTTTTGAGACCCAAAGGCAACAATGTGCTCTTCTCATAACAATTGTATGCACAGATTTCTGTGTTCAACTTCTTCCCAGCTTAGACCTCTCTCTGCAAAGCACCCTGGTCCCAGCATCTTCCAGTTTGTATCCGTTGTCTTGCTAATGGGAGCTGTTCCTCAGCTACTGAGAGATGAATATTCCAATATGCAGTCCCCTGGGTTTTAAAGGTGCTAATAGGTCATGAATAAATTTTTGGTCCTTCCGCCAAAGCTGAGGTTTGTCTAAGCTCTTTTGCTGGCTTGTCCTTCCCTGATCCATGTTCCTTCCACAGCTTCCAGCGGTACATTCCCCATCACACTGACTGTCACTGAGAAGCTTTCCCCCAGTGCCAGACTGCTGGTCTACACGGTGCATCCTCGTGGAGAGATAGTGGCTGACAGCTCTAGGATACGCAGCGCTATATGCTTCAAGAACAAGGTGGAAACCTTTGCTTTCTTATTAAGGGATATATCGGGGTTTGCTGAAAAATGGTCAGGAAATGACCTCATCAAGAGCCCTGCACTGGGGATGGCATTTAGGAACAGAAAAGGTGCAGGTGCGTCTGGGATCATGAGAAGCTGTCCCTGGAATTGGCACATATGGTCAGACTCAGACAAAACTCTCCACACAGTGGGGAGAGAAGGGTGGCTATGGGATTATGTGAATTTTTTACAAACGGATCCAGAAGGGCCATCTAGCGGTAGGAGCTTTGTCCCACAGGGAATAGAGTGTGTGCCGGTGAGAGGTGAGATTTAGATCTCTGTGCCAATCCGATTCGCCTAATTTCCGTGGGGTTGTCTTGGATTTGTTAATTTCCAGGTCCAGCTCAAGTTCTCTGAGAAGCAGGGTCTCCCAGGCTCTAAAGTTGGACTCCACCTGGAAGCTGCTGGCAACTCCTACTGTGCCCTGCGAGCAATTCAGAGCGTCTTTCTTCGGTCTGGGCAAGAGTTATCTGCCGAGAGTGTAAGTCACATCCCCAGTCCTGTGTTCTTTTGAGCTGGGAACACCCAGTTCCCACCTGTGATGTCTCTGCTGCTGACTGTATTTTTATTTTTCCTTTGGAAACAGACATCTGTGATTAAAGGAAGGTCTGGGGCAATTGTACACTCCAAAGACAGAGATTGATAGCACAACACTGCTTTTGGGAAGCATGGCAGTGTAACACATATCTCAAGAATATGCCTTATGTAAAGCCTTGACAGCATATTTCCTCACTATGGAGTGATTATGTCAAAATTGCATTTTTATGGCTCAGATAGGCCTTGCGCCCAGAGCAAAAGCTGTAGATGACAGCTAGTGTCTTGTAAAATTCCAATTTCTTCCTTGCTTAACTCAAGAGTGTATCTCCATGCTTTCTGCTCAAGTGCAGCCCACAAAGCCATTGCAGCTCTGAAGGAGGAGGGTACAGTCCAGGCCAAATTGCTTATTCATCTCTGGGTAGGCAACACTAGTTAAGCCCACCAATGTCTACAGGATTGTTCAGGGACCACCATAAGCTTTGAATGTATGTGATTTTGCACCTGCCTGAGACCTTCCTTGTGCTTACACTAGTCATTCTCACCTCCAGGTGTACTACCACCTTGGTGGGGGTGATTTATATGGCTATTACTACAAAGGGCTCAACCTGGAAGATGACAGGCCTCAGGGGTGTACCCAATCCAAAACCATTTTTTCTGATGGCTTGTACTTTGAACCTGTGAATGTCAGTCGTGATGGAGATGTCTACAGGGTTTTCAAGGTATGTGGTCTCTGTGGGAGGCTAAGTGGGATGTATTTGAGAAGAATTCATCCACATTAGCATTCAGCTTTCTCAGGTGGTTGTTCTTAGTGCTGAGAGAAAGCAGCTGATGTCTGAAACTGCCTAAAGCCTCTGATCACCAAGTTTCTGCCTTCTTGTCCTCATCACTTACTCAGGAGGTCTGAAACTCACTTCTAGAAAGTCACTGGGATGCTGTCCACAGTTCAGTAGGCATTTCCTAAACAGGACCATGGCCTTGGCTCATGACTCCAGGCATTTCTTGTAAAGATCTGTGTCTGTGATGCAGGTCACTTGGCTCCTGGTACACTGGACTCCACTGCCCACTGGCCCTATGCCCTGAGACATATGGCCAACATCAGACTCATTATCACTGCTCATTGCAGAACACAAGGTGTCACTGCTCCATAAGAAATACACAGAGGTTGGCGCAGTAGAGTTGAGACATTCAGGGCTGAAAGAATGGGACAAAATGGGACGAGGGAGGGGAGAAATGAGGGATGATAATCAGTGATATGCACTGGCAGCTAGTGAATGCCCTGAGTGACTTGATAAATTCTTTGACATTTAGGATATGGGTCTGAAAGTGTTCACCAACTCTATGCTACGGAAACCAGTTCTGTGCAATGAAGACAGACCAGATACCGAAGATTACCCTTCTCACCATTATGACGCCATTGTCAGGACCTCAGGTAAAAGAAAGTTCATTCTGTATCTCCAGTCTCAGTCTACCTGTTCTTCAAAACTGTTGCCTGTATAAAATAACAGCCAGTACATTGGGGTCTTTTTGGGAAATAGGCCTGTGTGTCCCAGTTGGTATCCTGTAATCTCTTTCTGGCAGTCCTTGCAGTAGAATCAATTTTCTCTCACTTAGGTATAGGTGCATATAGAAAAGACAGGGAATACTGCAATGCTGCAGTATTTCGGGGGTTTTCAGGTCAGAACCTTTCATCAAATCATAATTCAATTAAAAATTTAAAACTCAACACTTCCCACAGCATGTGGCACGCTTAGCACATAATCTCCAAAGCCTTTATAGATCAGCAAGAATTACAATTATACCTTTATCAAGTCAGATTGCTCAGCAAAAGAGCAAAAGTAGCAGTCATAAGTTGGCACAAGAGAAAGTATTATTCAACATTAGGAAAAAGGTCTTCCTCATGAGAGTTGTGGTACACTAGAAAAGGTTCTCCAGGGGGTTTTGGAATTTCCATCTCTGCTGGTTTTCCAAACTGAGCTGCACAAGAAGCAACTTGACCTGACTTTGAAGCTAGTCCTACCTCAAGAAGATTGGACTAGAGAACTACAGGGGTTGCTCCCAACCTAGATTTTTTTTTCAGTGATTCTGTGATTCTATGATTCTAAGTCACTGTAAAGCATTTATAAGTTTTGATGACAATACTGGCTACTGTTGCCCATTTGCACATCAAAGAGAGCTTGTTTAGAGGATGGGGAACACACTTTTCTAACTGAATGACAAGACCTTTCAGTATGAAATGAAGTGAAATGTCTTGTAAAATAGCTAATTTTTCCAGTATTTTCCCATGGGAAAAGAGAATAGATAAGAGATTGTTTCTTCCCATACAGCCATAACTGTTGTAATTTTCCCTATTTTATGGGGAAAAAAAATCAAAAAATGCTCAAACAGGGTACTTAGTGTTCATTTGTGGTGTCAAGCATGTCTGACAGAAGTTCAGATTCTTCTCGTGTGATGTCTCTAATGATATAGTTTAACCATAGCCCCACCTCTAGGTGAGTCAGTGGCTTTTGGTGGGAGTGGTGGTGTCAGCACTGTTCGGAAATTCTTCCCCGAGACCTGGATTTGGGAACTGGTTAACACTGAGTAAGTATGTTTATCTTCACTTCTTTCTTCCTTTTTGAGTTGATTCATTTAGCTAAAATGGACTCTGGGAAGGAACCATGGAACATATGTTTGCTTTGTAGACATGGGTCTACTTTTCCCATCTTGATCAATGACAATTGCAGATAAATATTCTGTGCTCTGTTCCCTGTCTTTCGGGTAGGGAGAAATAAATAGGGGTTAAGAGTGAAATAAAAGTATTTTTTAAGGAGAGAGAAGGAGCTTGTTATTTTTCATCCCATTTTTAATTCAGCAGCAAAAAACTCAGTTTATTTTTATTTTCATTTTCTTTCAGGCTATCGCAGCATCTGCAATGAGAATATTTCCATCTTAACTATGCCTTCAGATGCTGTTCTAGAACATTAATGTAAATTTATTGATTCTAATCTGTATGTTTAGGCATTCTGGTTTTTCAACAATTGGTATTTCTAAATTTAAAAGTTGAGTATTTGAGTGCTTTTTAACATGTAGTTAACCAGCACCTTTATCTTTACTTCCAGCATTATAACATTTTTTTTAAATATGGGAAGGTATCTTGCAGAAAGTGAGATGAAAACAGAAGTTCTAACTCAAGCAGAAAGCCTATTCTATAATTTGTCTTGAAAAATTCCAAAGATCATTTCTTATTCTGTGTTTGTTATTCTCTTCAGTTCCAGAGGAGAGGTGGATGTCTCTTACACCATTCCTGACACCATCACGGAATGGAAAGCCAGCGCTTTCTGTGTGCAGGATGATGCCGGCTTTGGCATCTCCTCACCTGTTTCCCTGACAGCATTCCAACCATTCTTTGTGGACCTCACCCTGCCATACTCTGTCACTCGAGGGGAAAAATTTAATTTCATAGCCAACGTCTTCAACTACCTCAACAAGTGTGTCCAGGTATATCAAGTTCCTTTTTACTTTCTATGTGGTTTGCCCGTTTCCCAGAGGTCTTTTTGCTCTTGAAGGAGGAACCTCAGCAGAGGGTACTGTGCTGTGCAAAACACAGTAAATACTGACTAATGCAGCAGCCTCCCTTGCTCTGCAGCCTGACTTTAAGGTCGTTCTCCATCATTTGTAATCTTACAACTTGTTTCTTTGTCTCAGATCAGTGCCATACTGGCACAGTCAAGTGACTTCGAGGCAGAGATCCTTTCATCGGGGGGCAACACAGCAACAGTGTGTGCCAATGAAAGAAAAACATATATTTGGGCTGTTAGCCCCCAAAAACTTGGTAAGTTTGTCTTTTTACCACCTTGATATATCCCTGTTTGATCTTTCTACTCCCACCCTTTAGGGCAGCATCAGTAATACACAAGCAGGCATTTCTGGACAGCTCCATTAATTGCTCCAAATTTAGCACTGGATCTCTGCTAAAACTCCCTTAGATGCACTGAAAGAGCAGTGAATCGTTCTGGTGTTTTACCTCTTCCAGTTTTTGGTTAGTCCAGGTCCTGCCCATTTTAGGAAGAACTCTTCTTCACTTGCCAGGTGTATGAAATACTGTCAGGATTTCATGTGCCTATGATTTTTCAGTTGACATTTTTGTATCTAACCAAAGGTATTTAGTAAGAACAAAATTTGCTAATAATTTTGGACTGGATTCTCAATAGGCAATAAAGACACTGCTCCTTCTCAGTTTTATAGCTGTGTTAATCCACACTGCCTTCAAGTCCATGTTTTGTTTTTTTTTTTAAAGCAGTTGTAATTACTTGCACGTGTAAGTGCTCCAAAAGTTGAAATATGAATAAAGGCAGAAAAGCTGCAATTAAACTATTGCAACACTGCCCTAGGCCAGAGAAAACTCAGTACAAGGCTAAGAAGAAGTGGAAATTGGTAGTGAATGTCCATTTTTTGGCTAGGATGACCCCTCTTTCATTCCTCATACCAGGGCCCCAGGCAAACACTCCTTTCCACTAATGAACAGATATGGAGTCTTAATGACATTTAGTTTTACTGAGCTGTCTTTAGAGAAAATACATTTCTCAGCAGTTCATCAGCCTAGAAGAGGCAGTCAAAACCGGGGTAGTTGTAGACATTGAAAATAACTTCATTTTCTTGGGCTGGTGTGTGGCTTTCCAGGTGAGGTGAAATTCATGATTACTGCTGAGGCTAAACTGGACACCGGAGGTACTGGAAACACCACATCTCCAGAAGAGAAGACCATTTACAAGGACACCTTGTTTCAAACCCTGCTTGTTGAGGTATGGTAGGAAATCTGCAGGTGCCTTCTGCCTCGTGGAAACTGGAATTCCTGTAGCTGTGGGTTAAAAGCAGTTAGGAGGGAGGGAGGGAGTGCAGTACAGTGAGGGGAGAGTACAGTACCTGTGTACAGTAGGCTTCTCCATATCAAAATAAGAGTGAAAATCACAGTGGTCACGGCATCTGCTGTCCTCCTCCCACTGCCTCCTTCTTGGGGCCATAAGCACACATGTCCTAACAGCCCAAGTTGCCAGAAGGGAGGAGATTCCATACCTCACTTTTAAGCACTTTTAGCCTGTGACTTGAATACTAGGGAGGAGGCTGGAGGGAAGATATCATAAGGCAACAGCTACATAGGATTAATTGGACAGAGTCCCTCTCACAGGCTGGAAATATCTATTTTTTAACTGCTTTTAAAGTAGGAAGATGCTCTGGATGGGATGTTGGACCAAGAGATATTCTGGAGGAGCTAGGATAGGACTGGGTACAAGAGGTGCATGGTCTGGATAGCCACATTCACGTACTGTCTTACACTGCTAAATGTCATGGTTTCATGGTGATGTTCTGCACTTTTCTTTCTCTTCCTGACCACTTCGCTGCAATCAAACAGCCTGAAGGTATTAAAAAGGAGTTGACTCAGAGCTCTCTCGTCTGTGCAAAAGGTAAGGCAAGTTCGTTCATTCGTTCATTCATTCATTCATTCATTCATTCATTCATTCCAGGGAATAAAGAGGAAGTGCTTCACTGTCTTGTAGATCTTGTCCTACAAAACCAGAGACTCTTCTAGGGGAGGAAACAAATTTTCAGGGTCAGGGTGCTAGGCTAAAATTCAGGATTTTCAGATACGTTTGACTCATTGGGCAAGTCTCTGTGGCATTTTCCTTACCTAGAATGAAGACTATAACAGTCAAGACTTCTGTAAAAAAACCCCATAATTTTAACAATTCTTCTTTTCACATTTTCTCATCAGGCAAAAAGATTTCTGAACAAGTGTCTCTCAGCTTGCCAAGAAACCTAGTGCAGGGATCAGCCAGAGCTTACTTTTCTGTCATTGGTAAGTTTAGTACTTTGACTAAATGCAAAATGGCGTTTCTCTTGTGCTGCACCAAGTGCCATCATGTATACACACAAACCGTATGTAAAGTTGAAGAAGTAATTATTCCTGATTTTAAAAGGTACGTTTTCTACTTTGCAAAATGGCAGTGAGAGGCAAAAGTTGCTCAAAATTCGCTCATATCAAGAGAGGACAAAATAGTCCAATAATTTACATTTATGTTGCATTTCAGATTGTACTGCATTGGCATATCCAGCTCTATATAGTAAAACAGCTAATTCAGCTGAAAAGTAATATAAGGCAGACTTCTTCGAAAAAAATTTTTGTAATTTCTTGGAAAGAAATCTTCAGAACTTTGCTGACTGCATAATTTCAAATTTATCATTTTGCATAATGAAAAACATTTGTAAGTCAATAAGTCCCCGTAGAATAAAAGTTTCAGGTCCCAATCAACTCCACTAATCTGAAAGTCGTTATTAAGACTTGAGGGTTCTCTTCAGTGAAAATTTTTTGAGGTTCTGAACTCAGGTTGTTTTCTAAACACAGCTGATTTGCGTGCCCATGTCTGAGCTGCGCTGATGCTGTGCAATTACAGCCTCTGCAGCCTGTCAGGATCGTACGCCACACAACATTTTCACATGTGCATGCAAAAACAGGAAGCAGGTTGTAAAGGGCAGGGAAATCTAACCCTTCCAAGGATTCATAGCTGTTTCTCAGAAGCCATGCCAGGCAGTACTGGTGCTCATTTTTTTCTCTCACAAGAAATGAAAAATGGGGGCATTTCAGCACTTTTCTTCTATGATGTGTCTTTGGTTACTATGATTACTCTGTATTAGTCATTGCCCTTGGGTTCACAATAAGATAGTATAGAGCAATGTATAATGCTATGTAATAAAAACATGTCTGAACTGAGCTGACTTCTTACATTTTTCACTCTTCAGGAGACATTTTGGGTACAGCCCTGCGGAACTTAGATAACCTCCTCCATATGCCTTATGGCTGCGGAGAACAGAACATGGCCTTGTTCACACCCAACATTTATGCCCTGGATTATCTGAATAAGACTGGGCAGCTGACTGAAGAGATTAGAGTCAGAGGTATTGGATATTTGTCCACAGGTAAGAGGTTTTCAGATTCTTCCATCTTCTTCCCCAGGGAAATGGTCACAGAACCAAGCCTGACAGAGTTTAAGAAGCGTTGGGACAATGCTGTCAGGCACATGGTGTGATTTTTGGGGTTCTGTGCATGGTTGAGAGGTGGACTCGATGACATTGTGAGTCCCTTCCAACTCAGAATAATCTATAATTCTGTGGTCTAATACTGTGATTGTCGGCCTTAAACTCTTCAGCTCTACATGGTGAGCACTGATCTCTGAATTCCAGCACCACAATTATTGCATAGGAGCAGGCAATGAGAGCAGCCCAAAAGCAGCATGTCATTCTTCCAGGAGTAAAAGCATCTGGAATTCGTAGTTGTTGGCATTATTTGCCAGACATACATGACCTGATACTAAATCCAAAAGTCTTACTGCTTCAGTTGAATGAACAGCAGGACTAGTCCTTTTCTGTGATGAGTAAATGTGTCTCCTTTATTGTGTTTTCAGGCTACCAGAAACAGCTATCATACAAACACCAGGATGGATCCTATAGCTCCTTTGGGTTACGAGATAGAGAAGGGAGTGTATGGTAAGTGACGACACTTTCTATTTCCCTAGGACAGGATCTTTAGGCTTTGAAAAATCATCCAAGTATTCAGTGATTCTTATTTTTAATAGACTAAATGAATATAGTTCAATTAAATTGAATCTCCTAGTAAACGAGAGATCGATAACTGGAAAGAGGGCAACAAAAGGATGGTATGATGGTTGGGAGCTGGATTACATAATGTTCAACAGGAAACTGAAGGATCTGGGTTTGTTTAGCCTGTGGAAGAGGAAGCTACTGAGAGGCCTGGGTAAACTTTTCTGCTGCCTAGATGGGGACTGTGGAAATACAAAGTCAGACTCTTGTCGGAGCTGCACAGAGTAAGGACAAGAGTTTGTCCTCACTCAAGTTGCTGCAGAGACAACTCCAAGTGGGTAGAAGGAATTAAATGTCTTCCCCAGGAGAAGGCTGTAGCACTGAGACAAATGCCCAGAGAGGATGTGGACATCTCTTA
Organism: Cnemophilus loriae; assembly: GCA_013397755.1. Classification (NCBI taxonomy): domain Eukaryota; kingdom Metazoa; phylum Chordata; class Aves; order Passeriformes; family Corvidae; genus Cnemophilus; species Cnemophilus loriae. The sequence continues at coordinate 81,780 of VZTF01002950.1, read as the reverse complement.
TCCCTAGAGACTTTCATGTGACTGGACAGAAGACTGAGCAGCCTGACACATCTCTTAGTTTAAGCAGGTGGTTGAACAGGATACTTCCAAAGGCCCCTTCCAACCTGGTTTGCTTCATAATTCAATTAACTGACTAGAAATTGGTTCATCAATCATCAAGCTGTGTCTGTACTTTACCGCTGCTCTAAAAGAATGGTTTCAGCACAGTAATGGAGAAATATCAGGTCAATTTTTAGTATCAGGATTTTACATATGTTATTTATTTAAAACTTAGAAAACACTTTCTTTTACCTCAAACACTATAAAGTTTATTTTATGTCATTTTCTATGTGCATCCTATGCACTGGTAAATCTCCTTGGTCTTGTTAACACCATACCTCCTTTCTGTTTCTGGATCACCTGCAGGCTCACTGCCTTTGTGTACAAGTCACTGGAGCAAGCCAAACGCTACATCTACATTGATGACAACGTCCAGTCTCAAACTTTGATCTGGCTGGCAAGCAAGCAGAAGTCAGATGGCTGCTTCGAAAATGCTGGGTCTCATTTCAACAATGCTTTGAAGGTAACTGAGATAAGTACAGTTCCAAACTTCCACTCCTGCCATCTGGATTGATTTGGATAATTTCTGCCAGACACGAGTTTACCCTTCACCACACCCTTACTCTTCCTAGTACTGTTATCTCGTGTCTCTCCTACACAAGCAGGGCATGATTCTTATGTGAGCTCTTGATGATGAGGTAAAAACAAGTAGAACTTTCTGAGTTATAATTCTCGGGTTTTATTTTCCACCACTGCATTTTGTGCTCAGCCATGAGCTATTGTGTGCTTTATTACACATGTGCAAAAGTCAAGAAGATGCAGTCAATTATTTTGGCTTTATCCTAAGTGAGCTTGATCTTTCGTGTTCCTGTGCACACAGGGAGACAGAAATTACTTCTTGTCTCAAATCTAACTGATAAATGAACTATAAATTAATTCATATGTTGTTTCATTCTAGGACATTCATCCTAACCCATTCTTTGCTTGTTTATCATCAGGGCGGAGAAGAAGGTGAATACTCCCTCACAGCCTACGTTGTGGCATCATTGCTGGAGGCTGGACACTCTGCTGCAGTAAGTATTTGGTGCTCTGTTAGCCCAGTCAGCCATTTGTCAAACTGCACAAGCCACAGCCCTCACATCAGTGTTCTTTTACAATGAGGAACTCAAATACTGATTATAGAACAGTAGCTGATTGAAGACAGTCGTTTTCAGAACCCTGCAGTCCCCTGTGAGTATTTAATGAGTGTTACAAATCAGTTACATATCCAGTGCCTATGAATTCACTTGAAAAAACCCTGAGGAATCCAGCTGTTTTAGACAGTGGTAGTCTGAGCAGGTGCAAAATCCAGACTGAATTTGCCCACTCCATCCAGTGTCCACTTTGGAATTTTCTCTGAATTTGCCCAGTCCAAAGTTCAAGTTATCCAAACCTTCAGTCTACAAACTCACTTTGTGCATTTAGTTCCAAGCTGTGTTTCCATTTCCCTATTGAAATCTTAATAATGGAAGGAAACTGTGAGCTGCTGGTTGTAGTACTAGGCATGGGGAAATGAGAGCCAAGTTTGGTTCTCTCTAGTATATTTCCTGCATATCCCTGTGACCTTGTTTTTATGCTGACTTTGTTCTTTTTATAATGGGGAGGAGAATTGTTCCAAATCTGACAAACATGTTCAAGATGTGCCGATTTTTTGAACACCCCTCAGACATGGGGTATGGGCCATCATTAAGGTACATGAGACCAACAGTCTGAAAACATTGTGCAGAATCAAATAGTTCTTCAGCAACATGAATTTAGTTTTGAATATCTCCGTAAGAAGCTCCAAAACCTGGTGCCACATGTTTAAGTGAAGCTGCAGAGACAAGACATGGTTAATAGTGTGCTGGTGATGTCTGAGATGAAGAAGAGTTCACAGAGATTGTTGATAAGGCTAAAAGGTCTGATGAGTTACCTTTATACCTTGATAGTTATAGCTAGCAAATGAGCAATATCCATTGCTTAATCATGAGGTCTCGATACACTTTACGTAGTTCTGTAAAAATGCTCCACCTTTTTTTGCTAAAGCAACCAAGGGACAAAGGATTCACTTGCATAAGGTTATCATGCGAGCCAGGAAAAGAAACAGTGCTCTGCTATTCTGGCCATGCTGACTCTAAATTAATGCAGAAAGGAGGCAGCATGACTGGAAGGGCATTTTTTTACAGGATACACTCTGTAGGCCCTTAAACATGCCAAGTATCATGTACATTTCTATCCTGAAGAGTCAGAGATTGCAGCTTAATCAGTGATGGGAGTATTTAAAGAGTATTGTGTGGAGACACAAATCCAAGTACCTGACACCCTTCTGTGTTTTGCATTACCAGCATCCTGTCGTTCGGAGTGGCATGAACTGTTTGGAGACTGCATTTAACAATGGGGTCCAAGACCTGTATAACCAGGCCCTCCTTGCCTATGTTTACAGCTTAGTTGGCAGAGAGGAAAGACACCAGTTCTTCCTTGACAAGCTGTACGGGGCAGCTGTCCAGGCTGGTAAGTGCAGCACGGCCATGGTAGAGGCAGTGCAGCTGATGGAATGGCCTGTTGTACCATGTAAGCTGTTCTGATGCACAGTTTTGTTATGCGTGCTCTCCCTTCCCATTTTGTGCCTGCTATGCTACTGAATTTATCTGTAGGAGTTTTTCTGTCTATCTCTTTTGGCTTCACAAAAGTTTGAGCTGTGGCCTGATCTATGAAATTTTGAAATAATTCAGGGAGAGAGAGAGTCCCCTGCATGTCTCCGTCCAAGGTATTGGAAGATTGTACCTAATTTTCCAATTAATTTCCTCTTGTACATGCTGAACAAACCCACTTCCCTTGGCTATGTCATGTGCTCCTGTTTGCAACTGCCTTAGCATCCTTCTACTGCACTGCCCTCACTTCAGTCCCTCTTTGTCTTATACAGCCTGCTTTTATTAATTCCCTTTCCATCCCTTCCTGTTTTCTTTTCCATGCTGGAAATAAAACTTATCCAGTTCAGGACACCAGTAGCTGAAAAAACATTTTTTCCATACTTTTTACACCCTACTTTTCTGTTTTCAGGTGGATCTGTTCACTGGCAGAGAGAAAACAAGCCACCAGCAGAACGTTTCTCTGACTTCTATTCCCGTGCCCCTTCTGCTGAGATTGAAATTACCAGCTATGTGCTCCTGGCTCTGCTCAGCAGAACCAAACTCACTCCAGAAGACTTATCTTATATTTCCCGCATTGTGTACTGGCTTATTAAACAACAGAACTCATACGGCGGCTTTTCCTCCAGCCAGGTAACAGCTGGGTGTGGTAAAAAGAAAGCTTCTTGGAGCAGTCCAGTCTGCAAGCTGAATCTTGACAAATAACAAATCTTTCTGACTACATATGGATTTGAATAATACCAGATAATTAGTGCTTGCATAGGTTGCCTTGTCAGGGCCCACCATGCTCTTCATAGCTTTACACATAATTTGGTTTTAAGTAATGAGAATTTACCTGAATTCCAAGTTAGCCATGGACAGCAGTCACTGCTGACACAACATTATCCCAGGTTTTCTGGGATAATGAAAATCTGTTGCTTCAGAATCACAGAATCCAGAATGGGTCAGGCTGGAAGGGACCACAGTGGGTCATTTGGTCCAACCTCCCTGCTCAAGCAGGGTCATCCTAGAGCACATGGCACAGGATTGTGTCCAGACAGTTCTTGAACATCTCCAGTGAGGGAGACTCCACACCTTCTCTGGTCAGCCTGTTCCAGAGTGTGGTCACCCACACAGCAAAGAAGTTCTCCCTCATGTACAGGTGGAACTTCCTGTGCATCAGTTTCTGCCCACTGCCTCATGTCCTATTGCTCAGCACCACCAGGAAGAGCCTGGCTCCATCCTCTGGACACCCTCCTTTCAGATATTTGTGAGATCACCTCTCAGTCACCTCTTCTCAAGGCTGAATAGGCCCAGTTCTGTCAGCCTTTCCTTGTAAAAGATGATCCAGTCCCTTAATCATTCTTGTCATGATGCTGCTCTGGACCTGCTCCAGTAGCTCCATGTCTCTGCTGTACCGAGGAGCCCAGACTGGACACAGCACTCCATCTACACCTCCCTAGGGCTGAGTAGAGAGGCAGGATCAACTCTCTCAACCTGCTGCCAAAGCCCTTCCTTATGCGCCACAGATGGCCTTACTGGTCACCAGAGCACACTGGCGGCTCAGGGACAGCTTTTTGTCCACAAGGACAAGTTCTGCAAGAACTTGTGTATTGTCTCCTTGATCATTGCAAAGCCTCCCTCGCATTTATCAGTACTGGCAAAGCATCAGGGAGATAGGAGCTGTGCTAATCTCACGTACCATCTTACACCTGGATATCTAATTGGGATTACGTTATTCTTTTCAGGACACTGTGGTTGCTCTCCAAGCTTTGGCCCAGTATGGATATCTCACCTTCTCCAAAAAAAGTCATAATACGGTCGAAGTCCTCTCCACGGAGTTCCACAGTAAGATTTTCCACGTGAATGACAAGAACCGCTTCTTACTGCAGCAGGCTTCCTTACCCACTATTCCAGGGAGTTACAGTGTGGAGGTGAATGGCACTGGCTGTGTCTTTCTGCAGGTAAGCAAGCTGGGAACTCAGCACCACCCTCTGGGGACTAAGCAGGGGGCTCTCCGTGCTTTTTTCCTCTCCATGTGTCATGCCAGAGACATAAAACCCTCCAAGTCTGTGACCATCTCATGCTTTCTATCTCTTTTAGACCACCCTGAGATACAACATCCATTTGCCAAAAAAAGCTGCAGGATTTTCTCTGTCCGTAGGGACGGCAAACGTGTCTTGCACAGGCAGCTATCCACCAAAGTTTGACCTTGTCCTCTCTGCCAGGTAACTTCCTTTCACTGACCTACCCCCTTGCATTCACAGTTTGGTAAAGCATCCAAGAAAGGGTCTAAGTACAGGCAGATAGCTGCTGCTCTGCAGCTGTAGGAAGAAAAACAGGATTATTGGGAGCTAAAAATGTCATTCACTTTCCATTTGCAGACCAGACTAACAGAACTTTTCTCATTTTAGTTACACAGGAAACCGCAACGTCTCCAACATGGCTATTATTGATGTGAAAATGCTCTCAGGTTTTGTTCCTGAAGAATCTTCCCTGAAAAAGGTAAAAAATGGGACCAATGTGAATGATAAAGCCTAAAAACATCGGAAGTTGATAAAAATAGTGTCTGATTAGCAAATTTGAGCCCATGGGAATACTGCAAATTCCCTGGGCATAGCCTTCTCTCACATACTCTGTGTTTCAAATTTGTAGCTGTTTATGTGTTGAAGGCAAAGCTGTTAGGAGTTGCCAAATCCAGTAGCCCAGGAGAGCTAAGACTTCGTATCCCCAGGTCCAACCAATGGCAAGGTTCAGTGTGTAATCTCAATAGGCAGACATGCACACTACACATATATATCCATATTTGCATAATATATATGCTAGCCACACAGATCAGTAGACAGACAGGAAAGACAACACTTCCACAAACACAGCACAGATGGCCTTATCCTGTTCCCTCTTCTGCCTGATGAGATTAAAATCTCATTTGCGGAGAAGATAAATAAATACATAAATACACACATGCACATATCTACATGCAAATACACAATGTCGCTCCTTATGGTAGCTGGCCCCAGGCACTCAGTCTGCCCAGCAGCGGCCCCTGGACTCTTGTTCTGTTGACTTGCTGGCGTCTGGACACGTGCATGCTCAAGGCCAGAGCCCCACTTCAGTGCCTGGAGCTGAGGTCCCCGTCACCCACATGTATGCATGGTGAGGGCCTCTGTAAACATTCTTAAACATGCAGCAGGTGGGCTGGGGCCCCGTGGTTTCACAGTGATGTCAAACAGACACATACACACAGAGACATGCAAATAAGTCTCCACTAGCTACTCCAGACCAATGTCCACCTCCAAGATTGTATGGTGTCTCCAGAAATAGGCCTGGACATGCTGGTCCCTTTGGTAGCCGCCTTGGATCCTCTGGTGTCTCCAATATTTGGGTCAGGTTTATGCCTGACTCAAAAGGTGGCTGCTAGTCCAGTTTATCACAGCGTGACCACACGCTGACATACATACCCCCACACAAGAAACCTGAAGGCTGCTGGTGTCTCAGGACGCTGGCACTCCAGGCACACGGTGCCTGTGATCTCTGATCCTCTCTCCAGTGACTGGCACTCCCTACACACATGTTCACACAGAATAGAGAGCCTTTCACCCAGGAAAATTGTCAAGGACAGAGATTAATAAGAAGGCAGGAGAGACTGGTGGTGACCAGGTGCGGGGCAGAGGAGTGTGCTGACCATCAACCTGTTAATGTGCAACTGGCCTCTTTTATCTCATTTTCCACTCTTTTTCCTTCCAACTGGATTCTATCCCTCTCTTTGTTACCTCTGGTTCTTCCCCAAAACACCCTGTAATAACTCTTTCTTGAGTCCCAGCATCCCATACTCATCCCCATGGTCTGTAGGCAGCATTCTCCTTCAGTCTGCAAGGTGATCCGGGGGTATTCAGCTGTTGACTCACCTGGTGGGTCTCACACTCTGACAAGGGGCTGGTCGCTGCCCTGTGGCAGCCCCAAAGGGAGCCAGGTCAGAGTGCTCCAGTGGCTCTGCTTAGGTTACTGGGGTTTCCCTGTGCTCCTTAGTGTTTGTGTGAATGAGTCCCCAGTCACACAGCCTAACAGAATCTATGTGAGAAATACTTCTGCCATAGTTAAATTGCTTTAATTGGCTTATTGCATTCTTATCCCTTTGACAAGGGTTATTTCTTCCTCTACAGTACAGTTTAACAAACAACCAAAAAAAGGAGGTTATTGATCCTCCTCCTTTACTATCCAGAAATTTGGTTATGACGATGACAGTTCTTGGGGCAACACTGAAAAACACCTCGTTTCAGTTCCTAATGCAATTTAGGTTCACAATAGATGAGTTACCTTCAAGTCATGAGTTGTAATTTTCAAGTAGATAAAAAAAAGAATGAAATACTTTGTAGAGTCTTCTCATATCTTTGTGCATTTATAATCATTCAGCATTCAAGCCTGAGTTTGTTTTTTGGCTAGAACTGTAAGAAATTAGTAAATTTTCCTTGGAAGATTTTTCTATTGAGATACTATTATGTCTGGCATCCTCCTCGTCTTCATATATATTTGGGGGAAAAATAGCTGTTTTTTAACGTTTGAGATATTTTAGGTTTGTATGTTTTGATAGTAAAATAATTTTGTTCACAATATTTTCTAAATGTTTTTAAGCTTTTATTTAATACACACAATGGACTAGCAAGTGAGTCAGCTTGAGCTGCAGAAATTAATTGTAAATTCTCTTTGAAATGAGAGAATTCTTAAGTTGATGATGAAAGTCACAAGTATCAAAGCTGACTGGTAAAACTGTTCACCACTGCGACTGGTCTGCATGCATCAGGTTGCGAAAACACTCAACTTGCATTTCTTTTTTTGGCGACTAGATGGCGGGGTGGCATAAAAGGAGCGCGGCAGCCACTTTAAACGCATTTTGCTGTGGAATCCGTAAGTGCCCTTGGCGAGCCTCCCGTGCTAACATTGCTGTATTTTGCCTTATTTAAAGCTTCGGGACGAGAATTCTGTTGTGGATCGTGTAGACATCAAGAACAACCACATACTCTTCTACCTTCAGAAGGTAAGTTTGCGAGATTTCCTTTTGGTTTTATTAGACTGGAAGTTTAAAACAGGCTCCCAGATAAAAGAAAAATCTTATTAATAGCATATTAGCAATACCCATGCTTAAGTATGTATATATATAACCTTTTTATATATATATATATAACCTTTATATATATATATATATATATATATATATGTAGTCTTCTCACCCCAGAGGAAGCTTGAGAAGCAGAGGAAGATGAGCAAGGAGAAAAGTTTGGGACATTTGGCTTCAAGACTATGGAATGAGGATCAGAATCACAGGGATAGGGATATAGAATAGGGATATTGAGATCAAAGTAATTAAAGAGAGAAAAGTATGGAGAAGATTCTTAGGGGTACTGAAGGTGATTTTAGCTGGGAAAAGGTAAAGAAAGAAACTAACAGCAATTTTCAATTACAGGATGAATGCTGATGTGCTGAAAATCACACTAACAGGGAATTAGGTTGGGGCAGTTGGCAATGGTAATAGGAAGAGGGAGAAAGAAAAAAGCACACATATTTAGCAACAGCTTTTAAACAATTATATGATTTGACATCAAGTTTACAAACTGGAGGTAACTGTAGAATGGCACATTGTCACACAGTCGGATTCAGAAATTAATCTGTTCAACCTTAGCCTCAAGGATAGTTATGAAAAGTTCTGATGCATTTCCTTGTCTTGCCATTTCCAGGTCTCCCAGAAAGAAATCAGCTTCTCCTTCAGAGTGGAGCAAAGCCTGCCTGTCTCAGACATCAAACCAGTGCCTGTACACATTTATGATTACTATGAAACAGGTAGGTGACTCCAGCAGGCCTCAATAAAACCTGTGAAATCAAAGGAGAGACAGAGGGAGACACACTAAGCGATTCTGCTGGTTTTGATTACTAGATTGCAAAAGTTTTGCAGAGCACAGACAGTTCCTGTCCTCCCGTGTTTACATTTCTTACTTCATTTCAACATAAAGCAGATAAGAAAGTTATACATGAGAAGGTTTGTTTTCTTACAAACCACATACAAAAAGAAGTGTGGTTCCACCTTCTTTCCACAGTTTGGACATGACGGTTAAAATCAATAACTCAAAGGCAACAGTGTTCCTGGCTTCCCTGAACTGCATTATCTAATTTTTTTACTTAATATTGCCACAGTAGGCTGCAGCAAAAAGATCTTCCTTAGTGGAATTTAAATAATTAAGTAGGAATGACAGTCCCACTTAACAAAAGAGGAGTTTAAGTAACTAGAACTAGAAAAATAAGTGCCTGACCACCTTTCTTGAACAGCATCCTAGCAGACTAGCAGCAGCAGCAGCAGTAGTCAGAGAACTGACCCTGGAGTGCATTTTTCACCACCTGACCCATGTCTTGCACGGTCACAGCAATGAAGTGACCTGACAAACATGGTCAGAGGAGTGCACTGGTCTCTGACTATGCACCCTTGCAACTGGGTGCCTTGACAATTGGGAGTCTACCACAAAATTTATCAAATGTCTTCTGTTTTGTAGCGTGTTAATGACAGGTGCAGATAGACAGGGTTCAGAACGATTTCTCACTCTCATACAAATGTTTTCTTCCTTTCTTCTTTCCAGATGAATATGCCCTATCAGAGTACAACACACCCTGCTCCCCACCTTCCAACTGAAATCAGATATGTGCCAGAAGAGGTAATGATTCAGAAAGTATCAGGCAAGCAGTTGTAGAGAAAAAGAGGATAAGAGACTCGGTTGTTTCTGGAAGCACAATGAAAAACATGTACAATAATGAGGAATAAGCAAATCCCATATTGCTGCAGATCAGAATGACCCATTCTGGCCCACACATCAAAAAGAAGTTAGGGTCACTGTGGATTAGAAACTGCAGATAAAGTGCTTTTCCTGACAAGGGAGATACTGTGCAACTGTTAACTCTGACCATCCATCTTGTTTTGAAACTTATGACATATTCCAGTATGAGATTTGTGTAAAGGTAAACACTTGAAATGTGTGTTCTTGGCCACAGAGTCCTCTTAAGAAATTCTAATCTCAGAGAATAATGTTCTGCTGCTTCTGTAGATTTTACTTGTTTTGGTCTTTCAATTATCCAGAAGGAGAATCCTGAATAAATTACTTTGATGCTCACCTTTTTCAGCAATTGAACTGAATCATTTACAGATGACAGAATTCTAATCACAGGAAGACAACTTTTATGGAGGTTTTGCCTCTATTTAGAAAGAAGTGTGTTCTTCAGATTAGCATCTCATATTTTACCGCTCTTTGTAATAAAACATTCTTATTGGCAATGGTATTTGTCCCAGTCTCCACTGCTTGGTCTACCTAGAACTGGGTGATGCAAGGTATTTTATAAGCTAAAACATCCAAACCTTGGGCAGGTCAGTCAATGACTTCCTGACATCAGTGACACCTTGTGGCACAGCCATGATAGGGGCCCTGACCCATGTGATGGAAGCTTCCCATCCAAGGACTATTGCTGGGACAAATTAGAGAGTTGCTACACAGGAACTTTGAAAAGGGGTTAGGGAGGAATGATGAGTCCCATGGAGACCTTGGAGGGAGTGAAAAATAAAGAGAGCCACAAGGATCTTACGATGGAATAGCAGAGGAATTTCCTGTCGTGATTTCTCCATTTAATGAACAGGTACAGCAGTCAGCCACACGCTGTGGCTCATGTCCCTCACAGCCTGCAGGGGCCTGACATGACCTTCATCCTGACCAGACCACAGTGGTGGAAGGAGACAGAAACTACATATCCGAAACAATCTGAGCAGACATTTACCAGCAGAATCATGTCACTGAACTGTTGTTTTTCCACCAGGCTGTCAGACACATTTAGAAGAGACTAGCTTGTTTATCGTGAGCCTGGGCTTCTCCAAGCAGATTTTGTTTCCTACAAATGCTTCACTCAGCAGCAATGTGCCTGGCTAAGGCAGGCCACACAACAGCCCAGGACACGGTAGCAGAGGAGCAGTCCAGTGCACACCCTGAGAGGGTAGGACCTCAGGCTTGCCTAGAGATGGCTCAAGTGAAACTAATCCTACCTGAGAGTGCAGGAACCTCTGTGACAGGGGGCAGTTGTGACAGAGACCCATAGGCTCAATGTAATCCCAGAAAGATGCAAAAGAAATTTGAAAGCTGTGGGAGAACATAAATGTTGGTTTGGAAGGACCTGGGGAGGACACCAGCTGCAGCATCCTGTTCTGAGAACTGCCCAACAGAAACTAACCAGCAGAAGGGTGTTCAGCTTGAGCGTGGCACTGGGGTCCAGGCAAAAAAAGCAGACTTCAGCAATTCCGCGACACCAGGACCTAGGAAACCTTGGGAAGCCTCTAGAGAGTTGCTCTAAACAGATGAGGAACTGGACGTAGGAACCTAAGGCTCTTTGTGAATTTAGATTCTGGCTGATGTGAGCTAAGTGCCTTAACACCCTTGAGAACCCAGCCCCATGCACTGACTCTCTCAGCTTTCTGGCATTTGAAAGCATCAGGCACATAGCAGCTTTTCATGTGGTAGCACTGTGCATGCAGGCGAGCCTGAAGGGGCATTTCGAGGTGTAAAACAACATTTCCGAGCACATGTGCCACCTGTATTTCTGGATTTCTGGTTACTCTCCTTAGGATGGACAGGAATATGGGAATGGAGTTCTCTGGTTCTTTTTTTTTCCTTTTTCTTTTTTTTTCCTTTTTTTTTTTTTTTTTTCCTTTTTTTTTTTTTTTCCTTTTTTTTTTTTTTTTTTTTTTTTAAAGTTCAATTTAAGCTTGGTTTACTGAGGAACAAGAGTAGTTTCTTCCCTGACAATTCTGGTGGAATTTTTACCTTGTGAAAAAAATAATGACATTTTGAGAAAAAAGATACTGTGAGGTGAGTGGCTTTCAACTCTTTCAATTCTGCTCAAAACATTAAGTTTCTATCTCCAGCATTTCTCTTCCCATCAGAAGCAACCCCTGGGCACAACCCTTGACCCAAAAAGTCACACTGAAAGCAATGTTTTCATGTTTGCATGAGACCTGTGGTGACTTTTGCTACAGACAGACACATGCTGAGAAATAAGTTATGACTCTGAAGATGTTAAGGGGCCAACTGACCCCAAACTCCCCCTTACTCTCCCATCCCTGTCAGCAAAAAAGATTGTGTGAGCTTCAAGAGGGGTCAGTCAGGCTACTTCAATCCACCTTCCTCAGCTGTGTAAACTCAGCCTGCTGCTAAACAAAAGCCTTTGTTTAATGCCATTCCACTGAATGGCCAACTGCAAGCCTGGTCAAATGGAAACTGATATGAAATGCAGATGCTTTCAGAAGCACAGCATTTAAATTTTACTACAAATTTCCAAAACACTAGGCTGAGAGGGAGTGGATGGAACAATGCCAGCAGTACCTAGCAAAATCTGCATTTTACAGCCTTCTTTTACCTCTTTAACTCTTTTAACTGCAGTGCAACTACTGACCCAATTTTTTTTTCTCATGGAGCTTGCATCACGTGAAGCTGCTGGTTCACAAATTCAGTTTGCTTAACTTCAATGCAAGCCAGATGAAAAGATGTGAAAAATTGACAGGAGCTTTAGATACCGAGCTTGTAGGACCACGTGAATCAATCAGAAAATGGTAAGGGCCGTATCCCATCTCCAAAAATGCCAAATACATTTACACTCAGTTTTCTTTGATTGCTATAGTTAGAAAGATGCTCTAGAACTCTAAAATTACCAGGAATCAATCTTCCCTTTCACTTTCAGTGTTCAAAAAAGGTCATCTACCTCCTTACACTTCTTCCAGCAGTTCCTATGGGACCCATCTGCTGTAGTCCATGGGAACATGCCAGGACAGGCTCTGGAGGGTTTTCCCAGAAGTGTAAACTGCCAGGACTGTGACCCTGTTTTGTGTAATAGCAAAGCACTTGTGCTACGAGCAACTATGTGAGACACTAGACATGGATGTGATGCTCTTAGTCACTCTCTCATTTCCACACAGCGCTCTCCAGCAGTTTTGCTTAGTGCTGGTCATTTATGGGTCAATAATAATAAAAACCAGCTAGTTCTTCAAAAGAGGACAATCAGGACTTTCTCCAACTCCCTGTTTGCCTGAGGCCAGCTTGTTTGCCCTGAGAAAGCTTGGAAACCTAAACTGTTTAGGAAGGTAATAAAAGATAATAAAGTCTGACAAGTGTTCATCAAGGACACATCCTCTAGCTTGTTCTGTACAGTGCTCAGTAGTTCAATATATAGCTGCAGAATATATTTTCACTGGAGACAAAGTAGAAATAGCCTTTATGTGAGGGGAATGAATCAAAAAAACTTTTCAGGCATGAGGTCAGGGGTTGAAGGCACAAACAGGCTCTCCCTGGGGGGCATCTTTAAAGTAGCGCAATTAATATATCAGGTAACACAAGAGTATTGTTTTGCTGCCAAGTAGATAATAACAGATAAAGGGAGAGAAAGCTGCAGGATCTGAATAGCATTTGCATGCCTTCCATAATGTGTCTGGAACAAGTTCAATTTCTGGTATGTCATAGTGGAAAGAAAAAGCCTTTGCAACAACAAAAAATGGATTTAGAAGCAAGATGTTGGTCAATGGCAAAAAGATCAAAGTACTCACAAAGACTGAGCCTCCAGCATTTAGTGTTATCAGGCAGTTGTGAGAGACTACTAACTCCAAGCTTTCTTTCCCATTCAAGTCCTAGCAATATCATGCCTACACTGAAGACAGACTTCAAAGAAATGAGGAGAGGTAGCCCCTGCTCTAAAATATGTGAGTCTTATGTCTTGCATTCATCTCCTATAAACTCTTGGTTCTGATAACATCACTTCACAGCCTTGAAGTGAGATCCACCCTTCCTTTCTCGGAGCACTTGGATTAGACCTACAGCATTTCCCAAAAAATATGTCCAAGAAATTTCGTTTGGCTCACAAAGCTGCATCCAAATGTAAAAACACTACTCGTACGTAGTTCTTTTCTCACAGACCAACCTGCAGTTCAGACAGATGATCCAGATCTCTTATGTCAACAGTGACTGGAACTCCAGGAATGGACTTTAGAGGTAAGATTACATCAGTAAAGCCCTTGCAGGATCTGTGGGCTGATGGCTGAAATCCCAAGGGAAAGCAGAACTGTATGACCCTTCTCGAGTCAATCCAGAGAAGAAGAGACACCAGCCAGGGAAAGCTGTTCTACTCTAAACTAGTGGAGGGAAGGAGAAGAAAATAAGAGGGGCTAATGGAGCCTCGAACACTTACAAATAAGTCATTTTAATGCATTTATGAGTCATTTCTGCAGAATGAAATTTAAAAACAGGCTTTCCATGAAGCAGAGAAAAGCCATTGCAATATGAAAGCTTCAGAGAGCTACTTCTTTCTTCATGTCTGTCATGAGCTGTCATCTGAAAAGAAAGCAAGTGCTTCTACCTTCAGAGTACAGAAGTTGCAGCTAGGAAGAGAGGATAGTTGTGCACAGCTGTGAAACAGAAACAAAGGGTTATGGGTTTGATCAGAGGTCAAAAGGTCAGAGAATGATTTGGGCAACCCTCAGCATGCTAGAGATGGCTGGTCTCAGGCACATTTCTCGTAGCCAGAAAAGCCAATACATGACAACATCATGTGCAGCTTGAGTCAGCTCTTGGTGCACAAGATGATTTCTCAGTACCAGTCATGAGCTGATTGCTGGCATGGGAGGCTTAGGGAGGGAACATGCAGCCAGACTAGTTGTCCCACCAGAGGAGAGGGCTTAACTAGTTACATTTTATGAATTACATATCAAATGTTCCCTTCTTGATATTCATTCCTAAGTATTTTCTTTTCCCCCTTTAATAAAAACCTGATTTATATTTGCAAGTGTGAAGAATGAACTTACTAAGTAGCAGAGATTTTTTGAGGGGCTTATTCAGACATTTTATTGGTGACCTCTTCACATTTGAACTGAATCCTTGATGCTGCCTATAAAGACCACAAAAAAAGGAGGGCTGAAAAACTCCTGTTCCTGTCCATGCAAGGACAGCAAAACTGCAAAGCACCTCCAAAAGAAATGCACTTTCTTATTAGCCTAACTATAGCACTGCCTTTGTAGTTTAGCCTGAAAGCTACCGGGTAATCTGTGTATAACTAGGAAAGATGATTTCATTTGTATACTAGTATCCACTCTGAGGCTTGTGCAGGTGCAGTAACAGTAGTCAGATTCCAGCTTCACTCATCTTTCACTGGCGTTTGTCACCGAAACTGCACAGCACAGACAGTCTTCATACTTCAGCTCACACAGTTATTCCTGCTCAGACCTCAGCCTCTACACGTATTGTGGAGAAAGGTCTCAGTTTTGAAAACTGGTTATGGATGACCCATCCACACTCAACAGAGTCACTGGCATAGCAGAAGCCTTGCAACTGGCTGGCCTTCAACTACCTTCGTCTTTTATATGGCTGCCTTTTCCAGGCATCATAGGACACTGAAATAAACTGCAGTTCTCACCACCACCCCATTTTGTTGAAAAAAATTCCATCACTCATCAAAATCACTGCAAGCTGTGACTATTCCGCTAGGGATATACTTATTTTCTTTTATGACCTCACCATCCTTTTAGCTGCTTAGAGGACTTTGCCAAGGCTCACATATCTTAGAACAATGAAAGAAATCTTGCATGCTTGACTGGAGACTCTACTGACCAAGCAGGACTTTATCTGTAGTTACCACGTTTCAGCATTGTTCCCCAAACACCTGGGCCAAACCAAGCATTTCGACCTTTACCGTGTCTGAACAAATTGGTACAATCTAATCTTCTTAAAGAAGGTTTTATAGGAAGCAGTCATAGCCAAAATCATAGATTGATTCAGTGCTTTTCAACTAATTTTTGTAGCTGTAATGACCAAGTTTCTTTGCATTGATCCTCTTCTGAATGCAGCAATTAACCTATTCACAAGAAAGATGACAGTGCCTACACCACAAATATATGGTTACAGATCTTGCAGACACATCCAAGCTGGCTTTAGACTGCATGAGTCAGAAGGAGTACTAGAATTAAACTAAATGTGAGCAGCCACAAATGCTTCAAAAACAGGGGAAAACCATGGAGCTCCAGAAACTGTTGTAATTTTCCTAGAGCCATTTGATGATTCCCACAGGAAAGAAATAGAGCTGTTTTCAGTAATAGTGAGTGAAATTTGAGGTCAAGAAATCACACAGACAGACACAGAAATTACTGTGACTGAGCCGCTCTATATGAAAAAATAATTGCAGTTGAGTAGTATTACATAGCTTTTCACAACAGGACAGATTTTATTTGTAAATATAATCTTTTACTGGTAGAACATATCTAGAGGCTCAAATAAACCACACCACAACCATAAAGGCACAATTTTTGCTGTCTAACTATGCCTGCAGCAGGTGTTTTTCAGTGGCAGAAAGATAGCTATACATAGCTGGTGGGACATTTTTTAACAAAGATAATTAAATCAAATTTAACTAAATCAAATGGCTCATTCTACAATTGCCAAGGCTCCCTCTCATTGCTCTCCAGCTACAAACACACAGGTCTCTCTGTGTGTGCTACAGCTAAGCACAAGTAACTGAGGTCTGAAATTATGGCTCAGGTAACACTCAAAGTTAGGCTGGCAAAAACCTCCTTTTGAGTCAAGAATACAAGATAATCTGTATACACATATTTCTTCAACATTACCCAAAACCAAGAACCTCTTCCAGTACCTGAATATACAAGAGACATGGAGAGACACTACTTACAAGCCCATGTAGTGACAGGACAAGGGGGAATGGATTCAAACTGAGAGAGTAGGTTTAGATTAGATATTAGGACGAAATTCCTTAATAGTGAGGCACTGGCACAGGCTGCCCGGAGAAGCTGTGGATGCCCCATCCCTGGCAGTGTTCCAGGCTAGGCTGGATGGGGCTCTGAGCTACCTGGTCTAGCGGAAGGCATCCCAGTCCATGGCAGGGGGTTGGAACTGGATGATCTTTAAGGTCCCTTCCAACCCAAACCATTCTATGGTTCTATGAAATACAGACCTGGTGATGAAATATCGTCTCTCTAACTTCCCCATAGAGCAACCTTCACAAGCTTCACATATGCAGTTGAGTTAAAAAGAGTGGGCAGGATGTGAAACGCAAAGACATGCAGTCAGCAAGTGATAACGATAAAAAATCATAAAAAACAAATGTCAATGGTTTTGTAATTCCTTGCCCTGAAAACAACCTTTTTGTTGTATCAAGTGGAATGTTCGATTCTCCCATGAAAGACAAGTTATTATACGTTATAGCCAAGAAGGCAGGATGACCTCTAGTTTCCTTTGCTGTGATAAGGTATGGTGGCTTTTTTTCACCCAGGGGACTTGTTTGGTTGCAAACCTATTAATGCAATAACTTCTCTATTACAGACGGTTGCACTTTTTGTTTGTTTTTTTCCTTACCAGATGCACCTTCTTCATTGTGGTTATAAAATGCATGGGTAATCTTTGACCTTGATTTGGTTACTGTTCAGAAGGTATGAGTGCACAGAAGATATTGATACTAGTGCCAGTTCTTGGAGATTCAGTAGTGTGCTTTCTGACCAAAGCCACAGTCCGGCCTATATTTGGGGCAAAACCGCTGCTCATTATAACATTAATTTATACACAACTACCTTTCTCTACCTCTACTACCTTTGAACGTCACCTAACACACTTGACCATTTGATTAAACTTTCAAAAATAGCCTGAGAAAGCTTCTGGATGGTGATGATTATCAAACTGACTTGTTTGGAATGAATGCTTTATTATGTTGCAATAAATTTGTAACTACCTGAGAAAGCCACAAAAAGCGAGAACCTGCGATACTGGTCACCTCCTTTTTCCATAATGTCAGCTCAAGTTCCAGCTCTTGTCAGTGAATTTCTGTTCTTGGCAGCTCCTGTTGTGGGTATCCCATTGCACAGAAAATAAAGCCTGATCTTTAGTGAAGCTCCTTAACTGTAGAATCTGTAGAGATCCTCTTCAACAAAAATGGCAGTGAGGTGGGCTTTCAGAACAGAACCTCAGGCTGTTGTCTGTGTTCTAAGCACCCACACCACACCACAGAGAGACCTCTGGGGAGCCACCTGTTACTTCTGCCCTGTTCCATTTCCATATGGTTTGATAGTTCAGTGAAAAATTTGACGGCATAAGTGACAAACATTTCATAGCCGCGCTATTTGACCTGTGTTTGTGTTGAAGAAAGTTTCATGCACTATCATGAAACTAGAAGAGACAGCCATAAAACATATCAGGATATTAGAGAAAATCATGCTCCCATACAGATATTCTGCCT
The DNA here is from genome assembly GCA_013397755.1 of Cnemophilus loriae. Lineage (NCBI taxonomy): Eukaryota > Metazoa > Chordata > Aves > Passeriformes > Corvidae > Cnemophilus > Cnemophilus loriae. The sequence continues at coordinate 63,799 of VZTF01002950.1, read as the reverse complement.
TTGGACCCATATGTCTCTGGCTCCAGGTCTAAAATATTTAGCCGTGTTGATAACATACAGTGGTGTGTTGACCCCAGAGAGCAGCCAAGCAGCCACCCAATCTTTCTTCCACCCCCATTTTCTGGGAAGGATGTCAAAGGGACGAGTGGGCTGAAATAACAACGGTTTAAAAAGGAAAGCAGAAAGTGCACGTGGAAAAGATGAAAGAGGGACTGCTTCCCACTGGCAGGCAGATGTCCAGCCACTCCCTGAGAAGTAAGGCCTCAGTACAGGTAGTGGTTGCTTTGGAAGACAAATGCTGTTACCACCAATGCTGTCCCTCCTCTTCCTTTCCCCATGTTATTGCTGAGCGTGGTGCCATATGGCAGGTACAGGATATCCCTCTGGCCAGTTTGGGTCATCTGTCCTGGCTGTAGCCCCTCCCAGTCCCTTGCCCACCCCAAGCCTACTGGTTTCTGGCTGGGAGGTAGAAAGCCCTGACACTCTGCAAGCACTATTCAGCAAGAGCCAAAACGCTGGTGAGTTATGAACACTGTTCTAGCCTCAAAAGCAAAGCACAGCAGGCTACTGAGGAGAAAGCTGACTTTCATAACCTGATCCCAGACAGACCCAGTACCAATATTAATGGAAAAAAATTACTTACAGTTATCAAATAACTGCTTTTCAGCATTGTTTTTCTTGTGGGGAGCAGCTCATCTGAGTGCTTTGTTTTCTCTTCAGAGTACAAAAGAACAAAAGAACTTCCTTCTCCCTAATGAAAAAGTCCATTAGCTTCCACACAGGTGTGAAAACTGGAAACCTGTGGAACTAAAAAATTCCCATAGACCCAGCGGCTGGCTAATTCCGAGCTGAAATGAATCAAACTTCAACAACACTGTCAAGTGCTCAATGGCTAAGGTAGAAGTAATTAAGACTTTTTTGATCTCTTTCTGTTCCTGGCTTCTCTATTTTTCCATTTTGTCAATTTTCAAAATACCTATGAAGCAAGGGAAACGAGAGTTCAATGTATTATTTTAGCCAGGATCTGGTGTCAAAGTATAGAAAATTAGTCTACTTCACCCAGACTGTCAATCCAGATGGTAAATTCCAAGAACAATGGGGGAAACCCTCAAATGTTAACCTGGTTTGACAGACTTACTCTGGTTTAGGTCAGTTTGTGCTTTTCAGTGCCGTGACAAGTCTCAGTGTAAACACCAAAGCCCCTTCCCTTGAAAACAAGACCACTAGAGGTATTTTGTGCAGACATTCAGAGAACTGCAGTGAAGTGTTACAGTCTGGAGACGGTGGGTTGATTTTGGTTGCAGTAGTTTTAGGGGAGGTTCTTGCAAGGAGTAGGATAGACTGGGATCTCCACCCCTTGCTGCAGTTATAAAGGCACTAACATCAAAGCAAGGAGCCAGGGAGGAGTTGAAGAGCAAACTCCTTTCCTCTGGAGCACTGGGTGAGCACTGCAGAGCTGTTAAACTAATAGGCAAGGAATTATTTCATGGAAAGAGCACTTATCTCTTTCTTCTGTCTCACAGTGAGAAAAATGTGGCTGAAGTTTGTTTTGGCTATTCTTCTCTGGCATGTGACAGCTGCAAAGGAGCCTGAGCTGTAAGAACTAGCCTATTACTACTATTAGTATTTGTGAAAAGGCTTTAAAGACAGTGGTAATCAGTGTTATTAATTTTGCTCTAAATGTTAAATACTGTCAGGGCTTATCTTTTATATCTGGAGAGCTCAAGTGAAATGGGGATGGCAAGTGAATCGTTCTCATTTAAGATGATCAGAACTTCCACCTATTGCAGAACTTCCATAGAAGTTGATGTGTGTCCAGAGAAGGCAGTAGCAGTAGTGACAGCAGGGTGCTTTGCTAAAAGCAGGTGGGCCCAGGGCTCAGATAAAGGGCAAAAAGGCAAGAGTTGGGGGCAATACCAGAGCTGGGGGCAATACCAGGGGTGGGCTAGTTCAGACCTGCAGGACAGAGTGAGGAGCACTGGCAGTGTGTCCTTTTTAATCTAAAGTAATTGGTGGGTGCTGAATAATAACGGTGTCATGTGTTTCCTCTATCCTGCTGAGGCTGTTTCTCCTTTATATATGAATGTGATCACTTTGATGTTTGGATCTCACAGGCAGTATGTCCTGATGGTGCCTGCTGTCCTCCAAAATGACTCTCCAGGTCAAGTTTGCCTGCAGTTCCTTAACCTCAACGAGACAATATCTGTCAGAGTAATCCTAGAATACAGCTCTGTTAATACCACTATTTTTAAGAAAACCGTGACAGCAAGCAGTGGTCTACGATGCTTCAATTTCAAGGTAAGTTAATTTTAATTTTTGTCACCATGGAAAAGAAATGTAAACAGGGTCAAGAAAATTAAAGCAGAGAGCACAGGAGAGGAACAAGCAGGGAAAGAAATAAGACTTGTTAAAGGAAAAAGGAAGCAGAGGAGAGTAACATAGTAAGAGACAAGGAGTCATTTTTTATAGACAAAAGTAATAAGTAAAGACCCAAGAAAGGTGATGAAGTTGGTAGAAGTGAGATTGTAGGAGCCCAGGACATAGGTATTGCTGTTCAACAGGTTCTGGAGCAATTACTTCAAGACTAACAACCTCCTCATGTTTTCCTGTTTCTTCACAGATTCCTCCTGTCCACTCTGCACCACTGGCTTTCATTTCCTTCTCTGCCAAGGGCACCACCGTCAGCCTAGAGGAGCGGCAGTCAGTGATGATCTGGAACACAGACAGCATTGTCTTCGTGCAGACAGACAAACCCATCTACAAACCAGGACAGACCGGTGAATGTCCACTTTGTCTATAACATGGGCCTTAGGAGGAAATTTCTTCAGACAGAATTTCTCTGCCGGGTGTTTTTCGGGCTGAGCTACATTATAGGCAGTTTCTTCAGAGTTTCTCTTAAAAACTATTACAGTTATTTGCTGTGTATTATTTTCTTTGTCCCTTCCTCCCAGGTGACAGAAGCTATCACTGCTGCTGTTTCATTACTGATGACAGGCCAGGATAGTGGGAAGAAGTGATTAGATCAATACCTGGCATGAAACAATGCCTCCAGAGTCTTCCCTCTGTGGTGCTGGTCAGCATCGAAATAGTCTAAACACCAAGAGTGAAATCCGTTACTTTAAAATTAACTATAAGTTGTTAAAGACAAAATCATGCTATTTACCTTCTGGCTTCCGATTTGTTTGGACTTTAGATTTTCACGTTGTATTCCTGCACTTATGCTATTTCCTTATCCATGCTTCTCACCTGGCCATCAAGCAGAGCTCCATTTACCTAGATCCATTCCTCAATTCACTTCTAGGCCTTAAGGCTTCTAGCACACACTTTAGGAAACACGAGAAGAAAACTTCTTCACAGACATTAGTCACATAATGCAGCCATTAGACTAGATTAGTTTTACTTTAATTGAGATGAGTTCTATCTACATAGATGCATAGTATGAAGAAAAGCCTACCAGCTGGAATTTGGTGCCACCAAGGTGTCCAATATTGGTTGTTTATTGGTCGAATGGCTTGGTTTTGAGCTGGAGGAAGCAGCAGAGTAAATTAAATTATGAAACGGTAATGCAGTTGTATTTGTTCAGTCATTCCCTTTCTGCGAGGTTAAACTTTTATGAAAGTAAACTTTTATTAGTAGCATTAAAGGAAACTTTTATGAAAGAGTACAAGAACTTGATGCTAGGGAGAACTCCTTTAATCAAAGTCTGTGTAGGATTCTTCTACCTTCAGATGCATTTCATTATGTGCATCCTGTGCAAGTGGGACTGTTGGAAGATCCTGTGAAACTGGGAGTACTAATGAATGCAAAACATCATGCTCAGCCAGATAAACTATGGTCAGTGCTAACACCCTGTTCCTTGCCTTTCCAGTGAGGTTTCATGTTGTTGCCCTGGATTTCAATTTTAAACCTGTTCAGGAGAAGGTGAGTGACCAGTAATAGTCCCCTGTATTTAAAATTGCTAGGAGACAACTTCTTCTCAAATTTGACATTAAAAGGATTGCTGTGGATAAAATGAAATGTTGCAGAGACTAAATGCCAAAGAATTAACCTGATTTCCTAGGCACATGCTGTAATCCACCCTTTCATTGTAGTCACAGGGAAGAAGGCAAGTGTGCAGCAGTTTGAATTCCTGACACAACACCTTCTGTTATCACTGGGAAAGAGGCTCAAAAGCCCCCTCCACTTTGTTGCCACAGACATTATCTTAGCTCTGACCAGAGAGCCCATGGTTCAGTCTCCTGCTATTCCAGTTCAACAATTGTTGCTTGCAGGCATCAGTAAATCTTCCACCTGGCACTTTGCCCAATTCAGAAATCCGAGAAATGAAAGTTGTTGCCACAATTGTTCATCTCCTCAGAGGTATTCTTTCCACTGCCAGCACTCTGTCTTCATGCTCTTAGTACATGAGGCAATTGATGGAAGGGTCCTCACTGGCCTCCTCTCCTGTGCTTGTAATGTAGGAGACAGCACTGTGGTAGCAAAAGAGCTGGTGCTAATAAGAAGCCCAAATCATGGTTTGTGTGCACATCTATAACTCTGCTCACTCATACACTCTGAGACTGCACTAAAACCACTATGATCAGAAACTGTCCCAGCATTCTCATTTCACCTCTCCTTTATGCAAGCTTCTTACTGAAGTAAAATTGCTGTCAAACTGATTAAAATAAGAGATGAGGACCTCTGATTAATGGTATTATACTGAATATTAGTTATATTAGTTCTCCCAGTCCTGAGGAAAAATAATTTGTATTTGATCAGCCATCTAATCTCTTCTTCCATTTTGTTTTTTCCTGTTTCAGTACCCATTGATTTCAGTTCAGGTAAGAAATTTTTGTCTTTGTACTGCATTACTCAGGGCATATATGCTTACACCAGTTTGTATGTGTCCACACAGAAAAATCCTGCTGCTGAGTACACCAGCAGAAATTAACAGACTTCACAAAAAACAAGGATTCTTTTTGAGCCTGACTGATATGGAAAGCACACCTATAATCATTCCAGCATTCAAAAGTTGTAGTGTTCTCATGTCTGCCTTTGACTCCCCTCCTCTTCCCCCAGATTGCTCAACTCATTTTGGAGTGTACCTTTTTGTAACTCTAGTGCTGCTAAAAACTATGAACAAATATAGGTTGTGAATACAACTACTAACTGTGTCAGTACTTTCATGGCATTTTCTGGTGATTTTTAAAACAATTGCAGTCCATGTCTAAACAGTATACTTACATGGATACAGTATACTTACAAGTTTTCATGTTACACTGTGAAGTCAGGGGACTTTATTTTCTTTGCAGTGAAAACGTACATCTGTTGAGCCCTCCACGTGTTTTTCTTCCAGACATTGCTGTAAGGAGTCAAGGAAATGGTGTGAATGAGTTTTCTTTAGTCTAACTAGCACAACATATACTGAGACGAAAATGCCACCCCAGTGAATGCAGAAGAAATGTTTCCTTCCTTCTTCTGGCAGCTGAAAAAACGCTGGTGTTGCTAAAGGCCAAGATTTGTGTGGGATAAACTTGGCTAAAGGGAAAGCACAAAGAAGATTTTCTTTCTCTCCCCTCTTGACACAAATCTAGAGCAACATATACTAAAGAGCAGGAAAGAGCAGCATTGTGCAACTTTCCCTGATGACTGAGACTAATAAGTAGGCTGGCAGAGGATGCCTAAATCTGGGAACAATAGATGAGAATCTAACAACATTAATAATAACATGAATAATCAGAGTACAGAGGCATAATTTAATTCAATGCACATGCATTAAGCAACTTCTCTAATGAATTAAAGCAACCTGCTCTGTTTTCTTCTTTGTTGCTGGTTTTGTGTGCTAAAAGCAAAATATTTCCAAGACAAAAAAACCTGTGAGTCTGTATTCTTTTTTTCTTCAGGATCCAAAGGGCAACAGGATCTTGCAGTGGCAAAATGTGAAGTCGGAGATGAACATTCTTCAGCTACAATTCCCACTCACTGAAGAGCCTATTCTGGGGAACTACAAAATTATCGTAGCAAAAAAGTCAGGAGATAAAACAAATCACTCATTCCTTGTGGATGAATACGGTAAATGCCACCCATTTTTTTTTCATTCGGTGTAGAAAACATTATTAGAGATGAGCCCATATCAAGCAACCCTTTTGACTGCTAAAACTTCAAACAGCTTCCTGGCAAATGCAGCTTCAATTAGTTGTCATTAAGAACTGGGGAGATTAAAAAAGAAGGAGACCAGTAAAAAAAAAAAACAAGAAAAATTAACCATTTTTCGCATACTCAGCCAGCAAAATAATCTGCATAAGAAATCAGCAAACTGATTGCAAATTTCAGTGAGACAAACTAAAGTTTTCCTAGCGATGTCCATGAACTTTCTTGGCCAAAGCTCTGCAAGGCATCAAGACATCACAGGATTTATGTCAGGAGTCCTGTCTTCTCTTCAAAATATTGCAGAAATACTTTAGCAGGCCTTTGCAGATCAGGCCAGTTCTTAACCATATTGCCAGTCCAGTTCTGAGATCCCATTCCCCCTATGACTAACAATGAGATATATCCTCATTTGCACTTTCATCTTAGGAGGGTCTGTAAATTTACAATATGCCAGTGTTGGTTTTTTGCTTTCCATTCTTTGTCCTAGTACTGCCAAAATTTGATGTCACAGTCACTGCACCAGAAAGCCTTACAATCCTGGATTCGGAGTTCACAGTGAAAGTCTGTGGATTGTAAGTACCACGTGCAGAGTTGTTAGGAAATATGCTGAAGTGGAAGAACTTCCCAAGGACTGGGGAAAGAGCCAGGGCTTAGAGAAGAAACCAAAATACGTAGGGCCCCAGAGGAGGTTGGTCAGTGTTGACTCGGTGGTTGGAGCTTTAATTTATTTGTGTGCTCATCTCATTTTACTGTATGAGTATTCGGTTCCAGATGGTGTTCTGTGAGTGGGATAAATCTTTTGAGAGGTTCCCTGGTAAAGTAGTGTCTGCTCCCAACAACCCCCTTCAGAGCGAGACCTTCATAAAGCAGAGCACCACTAAATTCTAGCAGGGATCTTATGGTTCCAGCTGTCTAACTCCCCCTCCAAGCTTGGTCCTTCAGAAGGACCTTGCTTACACCAACACCAAGATGTTGTAATTTGGAATCCAGAGTTGAAATCCTGATCCCCTTGTAGATATGCGGAGTTTTGCTTTGGTTTCAGTGAGTCTAGAACTCCAGTTTAAGCTGAAGATTGGAGACAACAGTCTTAATTTGGTCAGTAGGCAAGTAGCCGTGTCTGTTCATTATGTTTATAGAGGTATTTGTTTTTACATTTAAGGTGTGGCTTTGTTTCATGGGTTTAGGTGTGAAAAAAAACTAATTTTGATTTCTGAGTTTTATTTTCTTATTTGTTACAGCTGGAGAGTTAGGAAAAAGTCTGTGAAACTATTCTGTGGTCTGGCTTCTCAGCTCACTGCTTGTCCTGGATCTATTCCTTCATATGTTAGTTTAAGATTATTTTTCAAGCATTAGCTCATAGAGCTCATCAGCTCATATTTCCTCTTCCCCTAGGTACACCTATGGCCAGCCTGTTGAAGGGAAAGTCCAGCTCAGTGTGTGCAGAGATTTTGATTCATACGGGAGGTGCAAGAAAAGCCCAGTTTGTCAATCATTTACCAAGAATGTATGATACATAATTATTATTCCTCTTCATGTTTGTCCTCTCTCCTGTGTTCTTGTTTCTCTCCCTTTGCCCATCACACTTTGCTTTCTCTCTTTGATCACTCTACTCATTTCTCTGCTTGTATCACTATCTAGGAGCTTAGGGCACCTCATTTCTCTTCTTGGCTTCCTGCAGGCCTGAAGGATTGATATGTTTCTTCTTCATGACTCAGTTTCCCATAAACATGTATAAATCATGTTAAAAGTACCAGGAAAAGACCTCACTCACTAAAGAAGGCTCCTGTGTATTGTCAACACCCTTTGCAAGCTGTGATCCTTGACAACAGGATTTGTTTTCTTCCCTTTCCAGCTGGAGACAGACGGCTGCCTCTCTCAGGTCTTCAGCTCCAACATCTTTGAGTTACATCGCACTGGTTACATGAGGAACCTGGACGTGAAAGCCACTGTGACAGAGAAAGGAACAGGTAATCCCTTCCAGACAGTCAGAAACAGCAGCAGCGGTGTGGCCAAGAAGGAGAGTAGGAGATATTCAGCCTCTGCTTGCTGAGTACAAGAATGTCTCCCTGAGGAAGGTCCCTTTTTGCAAGCACAGTGAAGCACAGTGATCATCTCCAGGCAAACTCTGATGATGCTCTGCACAGGACAAAGTGTGTCTTCTCGTGACTCTGGGCATGTCTTCCAGGCCTGCAATTTACAGCTGCTCAGATCATTTCCATAACTCGGGTGATGAGCACCATACAGTTTGAGAACATGGATCGCCACTACAGAAGAGGAATTCCTTACTTTGGACAGGTAAGCAAGAGCTTGGAGGGCTTTTATTGAAGATGATTCACAGGCAATCGCATAACAGCAATGATGGCAACATCTAAGGGACTGTTTGAGGTGGGGTTGTTGTCCCCTGTCTTCTTTCGTTACACGCAGTGCACTACTAGTAATTCTGAATACTGAAGACTATTAGTTTATTCTGAGTTTGATTCTGCCTGAAACACTTCTAATCAAAACAATTTATTAACTAACATTTCTCTAACTTGCATTTTAAGCTTGCTATAAATCACTGCCTCTCCCTTACCATCACATGCCAGCCAGACATGAATAAAACCACTGGTGGATGAGGGAAGAAAGAAGGAAAGGAATTTAAGACACACATAAAAAATCAAGGAAATAACAACAGTTTCTGTCTAAAAAGGTTTTTCATTATTTTGTTTCATGACAATACCCACATAACTCTGTCAGTGGTTTAAAGGGTAGGGATAAATCTCTCTCCTTCAGTTCAGCTTTTGTGAATGAGGAAAGGATAAGGGGCACCAGTAGCACTGAAAGGACATGAGATTTTCTTTCAAGGGTGGGTTTTTTTCCCCCTCTGTAAAGTCTATATAACTTTCTTATTTGGTTACAATTCCCACTCTGTTCTTTTTCTTAAAAAAAAATCAAAATAAACACTCATTTCTAGCAACACAGAATTAACTTAATGGTGCCTGTTATTTTCCTATTTGTTTGTTTAACACATAAACAGCAGAGACACTGTAGACAGAATCAGAAAAATGTTCAAAACAAAGATCTGGAGAAAAGGCCTTCAGACACTGAATATAGCAGCAGCAGACTCTCAAGACTAAGAAAGGAAAAAAGGAAGGGAGAAAAGAAAATATTTTTTTTTAAACTGGAGATGTGTAGTCAGAAGGGACTGATTGGGAAAGAGATAAGACATGACAAATTTTTCCTCCACAAAAGGACATTATTAATGGTGTGCCAGATGCTGAGGAAGCTCCTCCTCCAAACCTCATAAGATAGCTCAGATAGTTGCCAGAAAGTAAAGAAAGACATTTCAGTTGTCAAGTATTGCTTTGAAGGAAGATGAAAAAGCAATTCTGACATTTGGTGAGCAAAGAAGTGCAAAATATCAGTATCTACATACAGAAAGACAATGCGCTCAACATATTTCACATTCCCTTTTACAGATCAAGCTCGTAGACAAAGACAACTCTCCTATTTCCAATGAGGTTATTCAGCTATTTGTCAATAACAAGAACACAGAAAACTTCACCACGGATCAAAACGGTGTTGCTGAGTTTAGCATTGACACATCTGAAATGTTTGATCCCGAGATCAGTCTGAAAGTGAGTACAAAACAAGGCTGAATAGAGACACAGAGAGAGATGGCTGCTCTCAAACTGAACCCAAAAGAAGATGGGATGAAGTTTGAATTCTGGTCATAAAAATATGCTTTCTTCGTCTTTCTTAATGGTCTAGAGCTCTCACAAACTACCATAAGAGGATAGAGGAAAACATCTGAGTTGCTGCAATGCAATGGCTTGCTGCAAGGCTGCTTCTTCCTTACCAGTTGGGATTTAGATGCAGTTCTTATATATATGCATTATGTGAACTAATCATTCTGATGTCAGGATGTGATGATGACTTCCCTAGTGATATATGTTTGTCCTCCTTTTCTTCTACACTCTCTCTCCTGATCAGGCAATTTATAAAACCAGTGACCACTGCCACTATGAGGGCTGGATAGAGCCTTATTACCCAGAAGCGTCTCTCTCCGTCCAGCGCTTCTACTCTTGGACAAGCAGTTTTGTGAGGATCGAGCCCCTATGGAAAGATCTGAAATGTGGGCAGAAGAGGATGATCACTGTGCACTACGTCTTAAACACAGAAGGATACAAGAGCATGAACACCATGAACTTCTACTATGTGGTGAGTATGAGATTGTGGGTTGGTTTGCTGAAAGGGCTTCACTGGGCAGCTGTCTGCCAATCCATCCACAGGAATTACAGCAATGAGTGCTCTTCATGGTATTCTCTGTCCCTCTCTTCTCTTCCTTTTTCTTCTGCTTTGTGGCCAGCAACAAGGTCCCCAGCAGCAGCAGTGGGAGCATTCAGCATGCCCTAAGGCTTATGTTTAAGCATTAAAGATCATCTCATTGTAGATTGTCCTGTCGATGCACAACGAACCCGATTGCTGCTTTCTCCCTCCAGCTTCTACCAACCCATACATGTCTTGATCTTCCTTGCACAGGGCATGGCAAAAGGCAAGATTGTCCTTACAGGGGAACTCAAAGTTAATATCCAAGCTGGTAAGTTAATTTGCCGATCCATATTTTTGCATTAAAACAAACAAATAAACAAACACCCAGATGGGTGAATATAGCAGCTATAGGGAGGGCTGAATCTCTCTCCACCCATGCATGTGTGCATGATAGTAGCACCAGCTCTAAGATCACTATCAAGTCAGGTTTAGTCCAGTAATTAGTTAATTTTATATTAGTCAAATAGTGTTCTCCAAAGATCCTCCCAAAGGATGACGTAGGGAATGCAGAGTGTCTGCCTTAGGAGCGTATCTGAATATGGCCACATGTTCAAATCTACAATAAATCTGAGACCACCTGGATTAAACCCAGGCATGTCACCTCCTGGAAAATGTTTCGGTTTATCATCTAAATCCAGATTGCTCCACTGACTGGTACAATTGCATGCCTGTTGAGTTTGGCTACTACTACAGTAAATCTTTGATATTCCTTCCTTATTGGTGCCTTTGTTTCTTCTAGCAGGCCAAAATGGCACGTTCACCATTCCGCTTGTGGTCAGTGAGAAAATGGCTCCAGCCCTTCGGTTGCTGGTGTACACCTTACACCCTGACAAGGAGCTGGTGGCTGACAGTGTTCAATTGCCAGTTGAGAAGTGTTTCAAACACAAGGTGAGAGGCACTAAGACATAGCAAGTCTTACTTGCTGTCAGATAAATAAAAATTCTTTGTATATACATCCACAACAGAGATGCAGTTTTGTTTCTTGTTTCCTTCCACTTCTCTCTACATTACTCCTTTCATTTTTCTCTTTGGCCTTGAATCTTTCCTCTGCCACTACCTCCTGGCCTTATTGTCAAAAGATATATCTTCTTTTAACATTAAAATCTTTTCAGGAAATCCACATGAATCCCAAATGATTCTTGCCTCTCTTAAACTCTACTGGTGTTCCATTTAGTTTTCAGACTTTCTCTTCTTCAGCATACTGAACACACTTTAGACTTATCCCATTTCACTATTCAATCTAACTTTTTTACACTTTTTTGTTGAAAAATGCATTTTAGGTTTACCAGAACTAAATACACATGGAAAAGAAAGCAAAAGTAGCAGTCTGGGTTTTAAGTATTTCTTCTTCTTTTTTTTTTTTAATGGTACATTTTCATTTATCTTTATAAAATCAGATTTCACTATTAAGATTTTTCTAATCTTTAGTTCCTAAAAGCTAAAATGCATTAAACTATAGGACAAAACAAACCAAGTGACATTAAACAAGATATTTCTAGTTACCCCTCCTATTTTTTTTCCTTTTATCTAACACAAATGTGAAATAGATTTTGTTCTGAATAGACCCAAAACAGAATCTGTTTTATGTATTTGCTAACATGGGCCACGGACCTAGGAGAAATATTTGATCAATGTAGTGCTTATTGCATGTAATCAAGTCGTAATAAGGTTTGATTTCATTCCATAATAACAGCAAAAGAATCACACTTTGTTTTAAATCACTTGAGGTAGGCTTCATTTAAGCTATCACAGGAATCTAAGCTTCTTGACTAAGTCCCTGTTACAACAGAGGCCTGGTCAGCAGCTGTAATGGAGACCAGACATCCTTCTCCAGGCATATATTCTGTGCTTTAACAGAAAATCCTTCCACTCTCCTTCTTGCCCTCCACTCACACACACAGTCAGGGCAGCCCCAGCAGCATGGGTTAGCCATGCCAACATCTGTTTGATGAATTTCAGGTCCACTTGGAATTCTCTGAAAAGCAGATGCACCCAGCTTCCAATGTCAGTTTGGTCATTGAAGCTGCTGCCAACTCCTTCTGTGCTGTGAGGGCAGTGGATCAGAGTGTGCTGCTCCTGAAGCCCAAGACAGAGCTGTCCACAGAAATGGTAAGCTGCCAAATGCCTTGGCTGCTTCCACTGCTTCTTCCTCCATTACAGTCTGTCTCCACTTGAGATTGTTAGACTATGTTCGACCTCTACAGCTTCTGGCATGTGCTGGTCATAAACCATCTCTAGTAGGCAATAAACAGATTTTGTATCCTGTGGGTTGGAAGTCCTCTTTCATGTGGGATTTCGTCTGCCCTGTGACTGGTCTCTGGCAGCACAACCCTCCAGCATATCTGCCACTACTCCCAGTTTTGTGCCATCAGCAAACTTGCTGAGGGTAGACCCTTGCTCCAACACCTGGATCACCAAGGAAGATGTTGAACAAGACTGGACCCAGTACTGGACTACCCTGTGGTACATCGCTAGTCACTGGCCTCCAACTAGACTTTGTGCCACTGATCACTGCCATCTAAGCCAGTTCTCAGTCCAGAAAACAGAGCATGGTTTCAAACAGGCTGACATCTCAGCTCTGGCAATTTGCACTATTTGATGGTGTAATTAAGGTTGATATTTACACACACATATTTTTTGTGTTTCCTTGCCCCTCACAGGTATACAGCCTGCATCCCCTACAAGACTTTCAAGGCTATGTCTTCCATGGGTTCAACCTAGAAGAAGACTCCCAGGAGCCCTGTGTCTCACCTGACCACATCTTTCACAAAGGCTTGTATTACACACCTGTAGTGTCTGGACTAGGCCCAGATGTGTATCAATTCCTTAGGGTAAATGTCCTGTACATTACTTAAATATGCTGAAGTGAGTTTCTGCTTATGTAGTGCTAGATTCTGCAAACAACCCTGTCAGTAAAACTCATGCATGACAAACTCTCCTCTTGGACCTCTATTCTCAATTGATTCTGGTGCCTACTGTGATTTTCCAGCAAACACAAGGCTCCCGAAAGCCTCTGCATACGTCTCTGGGTGCCTCTGTGGTGAAAACACAGTAATGGGAAAGAGGGAATAATGGAACAAACCTCATCTACAGTGTGGTTATGGCTAACACTAAAATGTGTTTTTTACAGGATATGGGAATTAAATTTTTTACCAACTCAAAGGTTCGACAACCAGTTGTATGCACTAGTGAGACTGTAAGACGCCAGCCATATGCATTTAATGCAGGACACATGGCTTCTGCACACCATGTCAAATCATCAGGTAATGCAGGGGACAGGAAGGAGATTTTACCTTTCTCCTTAAAGGACGTGTTATTCATGTGATACAGACATGGACACTACTCATTAACCACATTGATTGTGATATTAAATATTGGCCTGGCACAGAATGAGATCGCTTAAGCTAATGGCCAATGCCCAGAAGAGTCTTTCAGGTCTACAAATCTGATTCACGTCCAGTTTCACACTGGGAATTGCTGGCAATTGGCAGTGTCGCACAAAACTAATCCTGTTGACACTGATTCCCTTCTGACCAGAGCTAGTTGGAAAAGACTGTGCGACAGTGTAAACAGTAATCAGAGCTAAGAGCCAAATGACCTGAGTTCTAGCTGAGGTCTCCTGCTCATATTTGGAGACCAAAACACTTCAAATAATTTTCTTTTTCCTTTGACACCGGGTTATACCTAACTGAGGGATACATTAGTAGCATTAAATAATATTTGTGTGGTATTACATATAGTCTCAGTTAGAAGGAAATGGTAAAACACTTTTCATCCTTCATACTGGCCCATGCACATTCAAACCTGTCCTTTCTGGGAGTCTCCATTAGATGAACTAGGTTTTACTAAATTCTCCTTATCTCTTACCAGCTGAAGCTGATAGGGAGGGACGAGAGAGGAGACTCATCCTTGAGACTATTCGGGAATTCTTTCCTGAAGCTTGGATTTGGGATATAGTTCCAATTAAGTGAGTACTACTTCTTTCATTTTTTTGCCTCGCTTTAGGAATTACTAAAAGTATTCTCTGATGTCCTGCAAGGCGGCAATCTCTTTTCAACTCTTCCTTTTTGGCCCGGAAGAGCTAGTTTTTCAATCATTAGCTGCACATCTGCCCTTCTCTTTTCCATTATCAAATTACCAAAGATATCCCTCAAAGATACCTGTTCCCACAATGTGTGTACCATGAGTCATATTCCCTCCCTCAGAAGAAGGACACCTCTATTTAAAATATGGATTTGCAGAACAAGATCTTTGAGTTGTCTTTCCAAACCCAAGGAAATGATGGGCAGAAGAACTTTCAAATGGACTTTTCTCGAATTTTAGTGATAAATTCCAGGGACTGTATGTGGGATTTCTGCAGATAGAATAAGGGTAGTTCTGATTTTCAAAACTTGTTGCCTCTACTGAGAAGCGAGTTATATGAAATTTACCCTTCCTAAAACTTTCATCCTTTCTCCATTCCCAACAGCTCTACTGGAAAAGCCACCATCTCGTACACCATCCCTGACACCATCACCAAATGGAAAGCCAGTGCTTTCTGTGTGGAAGAGTTGGCTGGATTTGGCATGTCTGTGCCTGCCACCCTGACAGCCTTGCAGCCTTTCTTTGTTGACTTGACCTTGCCATACTCTATCATCCGAGGAGAAGATTTCCTGCTTAGAGCCACTGTCTTCAACTTCCTTGAGCAGTGTATTAAGGTGTGTACTTTTGCCCACATTCTTAGACCTTATCCCATCTCCAAAGATGCTGCAGCAAAATGATTGGTGCAGGTAGTTGGATCTACTCTCAACTGAGGTACTGCTCATTCTAGCTGACAACAGATTATCCTGACTGGATTTGTCCTCTGAAACCACTACAGAGCAAAGGGAGATCTTGTGAACTGTGACTAGGACAGGTCTGTAAACAACTGTCTCAAGATCCATAGAGAAAGGAAATAGGTGCTTTGCAGAGTATCATTCACCATCCACAGTTGTGCAAGCCATCAATGGTTTAAGTGGGGTCTTTTCCTTAGGAATCAGGTGTGCATAGGATACTTAATATGTCAATGAGAATGTTGTGAGAAACAAGAGGGAAAACTGTTCGGGTTACATCTGAGGGATGATTAATCAAACACCATCATCCCAGATGCTCTACACTTAAATCTGGATGTAAACAGATAGTCTATTACCTCTCTCTAACAATAAAGTACCATTCGCAATGTGGTACAAAACCTTCCTCCCATTACACTACTCTTTCTTATCTGTTCTCAGATTAACGTTTCACTGTCGGATTCCCTGGATTATCAAGCCAAACTCATCTCCCCAGAGGATGATGGATGTGTATGTGCCAAGCAAAGAAAGACCTATGTATGGAATATTCTTCCCAAAGAAACTGGTAAGTGCTTTGAATCTACTTGGTTTTCTGTTCTGAGATTGATATTAATTTATATCTTACCTGAAAAAACATAATCCTTTTCCAGCCCGGAGAGCTTGATCTACCACTGCTCTTTCCAGTTGTCTGGGTTAAAGAGCTTCTCCACAGCTTCAGTGTGTTTATCATTCCCATTTTTAGAGATCAGTTCTCTTCCTGTATGTCTCACCTACAGTGACCGACCATTCCTTATGTTGAACTACTTCATCTTATTCATCAGATGAAATTTCTTACTTTGTCAATCATCCTGCTTGGCAGAGGTCCATTTTTTTCCTTTTTTGCTGCTATTTAAGGTAATGTAGTGTTCAGCATTACTGCAGAGACCAGGGATGATGAAGCTTGTGGAGACAAAGCCCCCAGGAACATCAGTATTGACTACAGAGACACCCAGATCAGAACACTGCTGGTTGAGGTACTGCTGACAGCTCTTCCTGTTTGTCCTGTACTCCTTTTCATGAGGAAACTAAAACACAGCAGAAGTACCAAAAGCAAGTAAAAGTTGAGACAGGGTCTGGCTGTTCAGTGTAAGACCAAGTCCACTCCCACCTGACATCCTCTTCCATGAGGATCAGTGGGTGTTGGTAAGTGTGCATGTCCCCCTCATGCAGAGGAGAAACTGGAAATGAGGGACTCCATCTGATGGAATCTCCCTTTTAGGAGCAGCCACATCATATATGAACTTGTAAACTGTTGCTTCAAACCACCTGTGTTATGATGTAGGAGGTTGGCAAAGGGGGTGGCTTTTTTGTCACTGCATTTCTTCTGCATGATTTTGTCTCATCCACTGCATGTGTCTCTTCTTTCCATCTCCATGCAGCCTGAAGGAATCAGAAGGGAAAAGACTCAAAACTCCTTAATCTGTACAGAAGGTAAGGATCTTATACACTGCTGTCTTAAGAAGAACTGAAAGGAAGGATGGAGTTTGCACTCTTTCCTGCAGTGCTTGTTGATGTTTTTCCTTCTCTTTTTCCCAGAGTTTTCCATATGACAGCTAGTATGAGT
The DNA here is from genome assembly GCA_013397755.1 of Cnemophilus loriae. NCBI lineage: Eukaryota > Metazoa > Chordata > Aves > Passeriformes > Corvidae > Cnemophilus > Cnemophilus loriae. The sequence continues at coordinate 46,948 of VZTF01002950.1, read as the reverse complement.
GTAATAGTTCAGTTCCTTGCTACCAAATTCCTGTGTGGTCTGGTGCACATCACTGAGGCAGCATCTGTGCCTTGGTTGGACATGCTCAGATGCTGAAGGAAGGCTGCTGTGAAGCTCTCAAAGGGAAATGACCTTTCTGTGCAAAATATGTCCTGTGTTTCATTCACTCATGTTGACTGCTGTCCTCTATTCCATGGATACCTGTAGCTTACAGCTTTCCACCTCTGGTGGGAATGGGAGAGAGAGTGTAATGTTCCTTTCCACGCCATCTCCGTGCTGACAGCAAACAGTTCCTGAGGTTTCCTGGCTGGCCTAAAAGCGGCAAAAAAAGCTTTTCCGACCCTCAGCAACCAGCTCTACCCATTGTGTCACTGAAGGAATCCCAAAGGGTCACAGATACTACAGCCTGTGAGCACCAGCCTTACCTTGTTTTACTGTTTTCTATTAAGCAATGACCGTGACTGCACCACTTGATCTGTTTTTCACAATTTTGATTTTGCTGTGTCCCCTCCTCTGTGTTCTTGGTGAATGCTGTGAGTTTCACTTTATTGCTGTCTCTTGTGTGCAATTTTGTACAGTGCAGTTTGTAGCAGGAGCATTTCACTGTTATAATTAATATTCCTATACAAATGACAAATATTTTTCTCCACAGACGATGTGATTATTCAAGATATAACCCTAGATTTACCTACGAATGTTTTGAAAGGATCAGCCAGAGCTTCGTTTTCTGTTGCTGGTAAGTGCATCATTAATAAAACATTAAAAAAAAGAAAATATGAAAAATAAAAAATGAAAGCTCTTGCAGGATTCAAAATGTGAGCTTCCACTCCTGGTGTGGGAAACTTTTGAGAAAAGACACTGATTCTCATCTTGTCCAGCAATGCTCTGCATCAGCAAGATGAAGTTTAAATATCAGTCACATCAGTCTTCACTATTCTGTTTAAATTTAGTGCATTTGAAAGTTTTTCTCTGAAGTAGCAGCACAGTTCTGAGTTATGACTTCGGCCAGACCCATGCCAGTGCGGCTTTTTTCTACACACTCACCTGCAAATCAGAGATGCCAGTAGAGTTTTTTCAGTCTTTTCAGGATGTGGATTTGGATTACATGACTCACCAGCCATAAAAACTTTGCTTTGTAATGTTGGTGACTTCCAGAAGCTCATTCCAGAAATCCCTTGCTGGGTCTGTGCTACCTTTCCTAAAAGTAACAGTTTAGAGGTGGTCTATGATACATCTGCATTATCAATGTCCCTTTGCAGCATCAGTTGTTAATTCTGCAATAAATGTTCGCAATAAATAGCTCTGGCTATTCCCTTCCATCCTCTGGAAACAAAAGTTTCCTGGAAGTTCATTTTATTTCCAACAAGAAGTATCTGCTTGAAGTGGCACTAAAATATCGAGTGTTTCTGGTAAAAAACTTTAATTAAACACTTTAATTTAGACTAAGTAAGGAGAGGTAGGGAAGGGACTCTTTGTTGGCTGCAACGCAGAACAGAACTCGGCACTGAGAACTTCATGCTTGTTCAGAAGGCTCCCAACCCCTACTAGGCTTTTATGACTCTGAAGGTGGAATAGAAATTACTGGTAATTTCAGTGGCCATGAGTTGTGCTAATCCCTCCCTCTGGTATCTCCTGCTCCCAGGTGACATCATGGGCACCACCATGCAGCACCTACACCAGCTCCTCCAGATGCCCTTCGGCTGTGGGGAGCAGAACATGGTCCTGTTTGCACCCAACATCTACGTCCTGGGTTATCTGAACAAGACAGGGCAGCTGAGCGAGGAGGTCAAATCCAAGGCCATTGGATACTTAGTGAGCGGTGAGAGCTTTGTGGTTCCCCTACAATGTGTGCTGAAATTCCTACCGAGGGCCAGTGAGTGGAAGCAGCAGCAGCAGCATGGCTACCCTAGCAGATGGCATCACAGTTGTAGCACAGCCCAGCGACCCAAGGGTTTGCCCTGAACAAGACATTTTTTACTTCTTTTATCTTCTTTGCTTATGCCTTTTTGCTGACATCCAATGGCCATGTTTCCTTTGAGGTTTTGTCTTTCAGTCCCCTTCTCATTTTCCACTCAGGCACAACATGTATTCTGATTCTGTTAGTTTAGTTGGAGCGTAGAGCTGATAGAGCCCTGCCTATCCTGTGGCTCAGTGTTCTGAAAGACAAGATGTTCCATACTTGCATATTTATAGGATCCCTCAGGGCTCCGCTCCTGCTTGGTAGATATACATTGCCTTTCCACTCTTTCCCACTTTGGTTTCAGACAAATATGTTAGCAAACAGGATACAGTTTTGCTTTTACATCCAAGAACACTTCCTTTTCCATGTTCTTCCAGGCTACCAGAAGCAGCTGTCATACAAACATCCTGATGGGTCCTACAGCATCTTTGGCAACAGAGATAAAGAAGGGAACACCTGGTGAGTGACTGGGAGCAGAAGTAGCCCAGAAAACAATTTGCATTCAATTCACACGATGCAGGTAAGAGGCAGCTTTACTGACTAAATCAGATGTACAGAGCTGTCTGGGACTAGGGGTTGGTAAGTACTAAAGAAAATGTCTCTCCATCCTCTGCCAGGCAGGGTGCACAGAAAGAAGTTCATCCCTGAAGACCCAGCTAACTTTCTGATTCGCACTCCTGCTGTCTCCCATGAAACTCATTGCACTGTGGTGCTCTGTAGACAAGATCAGCCTCAGTGTGCTGGACATCCTTCCCACATCCCATCTAGCTACTACTCCTTTAACTACTGTCTCTCAGAGGAGCGCACGAAGAGAATGCAAGCCACCAACATGCTGGCTGTAACTCTTCATGCTCTTCAACAGCACGAATGGGAGGGCTGACTTCTTCTGTTTCTTGCAGTGCTCATCTCATAGCTTCATCCTTCCCTTGCAGGCTCACTGCCTTTGTGTACAGATCATTTGCACAAGCTAGTCGTTTAATCTATATTGATGACCATGTCCAGTCTCAAACCCTGATGTGGCTGGCAAGCAAACAGAAGCTAGATGGCTGTTTCCGGAGTGTTGGTACACTCTTCAACAATGCCTTGAAGGTAGCAGAGAATTACTACTTGGTCAAATTTACATTTTTTCATTAAGAATATGCTCTCCTATTACTGCTAAAAACTATATTTCACTCCAAATGCCTGTCTTCTTCCAAAGGCTAACTTTCCACATCTTATAATAACTATTTTCAGCTCAGTCAGCTTTCCTACACCTACTTTACATGTTGTGTGCACCTGAGATAGGGTTACAGGACTGTAAGCTCGAAGGAGTGATGGTTTTGGATTTAATAGCAAGGAGCTTCTCCAGATTTGTGAGCTATTCAAGAGCTATGTGAATGCTCTCCTTCCCTTTGGACTGCCTCCAGAACTGGCCACACTCTCAGCTGGGATATGGCAATTCATGTTTAAAGGCTTCTCATCTGTGGCATTTGCTGATTATTCCTCTCTCCATGTTGTTTTCAGGGAGGAGTAGACGATGAGCTGTCGCTCTCTGCCTACACCACCATTGCCATGCTGGAAGCTGGGCACTCCAGTTTGGTAAGGAGACTTTCAGCTCCTGATATTCAGATGGAACTGGTCCCCACTTGTTGACTTGGGTCCAGCATCTGCTAAATTGTCTAGGTAGTAAAGAGAGAGATAGAAAGGGAGAGAGCTCCCAGAGTAGGTGACCATGCTCTGTATCTGCACTGGTTGCTGTGATAGAGAAAGTCCCATCCCTATACCTCTTAAACCACCAGCCTTCGAGCAGAAACTGTACAAACCTCAGTGGGACCACCTCTTCTGTCTGAGACACACAAAACATTTAGTGACACAGCTTAGTTTCTAATAGAAAAGCTTGACAGGTAGAAACCCACACATGACAGGTAGTAACCCACACACTGTAGGTTAGCCTCAAAGACAGCCCAGTCAGGAAAGTAAGTTGTTGCAAGTAAATCTATAAAATCCACAAATGGAACTAAAAGCTATGTTGGAAAAACAAAGATCCGTCAGAGCAAAAGCTGATCTGTTCTTTTCAAAAAGTTGGTAGTGCAAAGGCAACTACAAAGGAGATGCTAGACTTCAATACATGAGTTAGCCTCCACTTTATTATATCCTTCCTGAGGACACAGAGTCAAACTGTACATTTTTTTGTGGGTGTAAACCTAGTACAACATCACAGAATTAAAGTTACACCAAAGTCAGTGAGGATAGAAACTACTAAGTTAGATTTGTTCAAGACAACAAGCTCTTGACAATAGAAATGTGGAGCAAATAATTATCATGGAGGTAAGCAGAAGGAATTATCTGTGAAATAAACAGAACAGTCTTCTGTTTATAGACCAACCTCTTCAAGAACACCACTGAAAGCTACTTGATTTGTTTGATGTTTCCTATGAAATTCCTCCTTGAAGAATTCTGTATTCTCTCTCCTGAAGTCATTATACAAGCTGAAGTCCCACTCTCATTGCTGTGATAGTGACAGGATGAGGATCAGATTTAAAGAAAATAAATTTTTTAGCAGGTGAAAACCACTGTCCTGAATGCTTAGACCCGTATGCTTTTTTGTTTTTAAGTACCCTGTCATCCGAAATGCCTTTTTTTGTCTGGAGACTGCATCTGAGAAGAGTATCAGCGATGTTTACACTCAGGCACTCATGGCCTATGCTTTCTGCTTAGCTGGCAAGGCAGAAAAATGTGAATCATTCCTTGAAGAATTACAGAAATCAGCAAAGGAAGTTGGTGAGTTTCAGTCATTTGGGGAATTTGGGAAGCGGGAAGATGGAACAGATCTTTCTGGTGGTCTAACCTTGACAATATTGAAAGTAAGGGAACATGAACCAAACTGCACAAATAATCTGTGGAGTTAATCTGCAGTGCATTCATTGGTCCGCAGAGAGCCCTTCTGAGGAAGAGGCCTGGATGCAGTGGGACTCCAAGGCAGCACAGAGCAGTGACACCTGTAATGAATATTGGTTCCTTCCTCTCTTTGTTTATTCAGATGGCTCACAGCACTGGGAGCGGGAGGAGAGGTCTCCATCAGACAAATCTCCCTCCTTCCTTGACCATGCCCCTTCAGCTGAAGTTGAGATCACCAGTTACGTGTTGTTGGCATTGCTCTACAAACCCAACCGGAATAAAGAGGATCTCACAAAGGCCTCAGGGATTGTGCAGTGGATCATCAGGCAGCAGAATCCCTATGGAGGTTTCTCTTCTACCCAGGTGCCAAAACTACCTTCCACTCTGCAGCCAGTCCTAGGAATTGGGGCAGTGTTTCAGGGTTCCAGCAGGGCTCTGACTATCTAGTCCTGTTTCTCTTTTCTACTTGCTGTCTCTGAGAGAAACCAAACCTTTCTCTTAGGGGACCAAAATACCTTTTTCCCCCTCTTCATAACTATAGAAAGGTTAAAGCCATACAAGAGTGATTTGACTAGCAATAAATACAGATATTTGTGTCAGGGATGAGCCTGGAAAACACCAAGTCCCATCTGTTAGATGACCCATGAGTTCCGTGTAGCTCCTCAGAAAACACAGGCTTCATCACTATGAAAAACTCTAGAAGTGCACTCTGTTGATCAGATTTTGTGTTCTGAGACCTTTGTATTAGAAGAGAGATTCTTCTACCTTAAAGCATACATGAGAGAATGAAATGACTCCTTTTGTATGGGAACCCTGGAATTATACACAAATTCAGGATGAAGCAAATGTGATTGATGTTGCAACAGTGACTTTGATCTCCTCTGCACTGGTCACGCTGTGTAGCCAATTGGTTTTTATTATTTTCTTTTTTTTCAGGACACAGTCATTGCTCTTCAAGCACTCGCTGCTTATGGTGAGGCCACCTACAACTCTGCTTCACAAAACAGACTCAAGATCACTTCCAAAAAGCCTTTTGAGAAGGTATTTATTGTCAACAATGAGAACAGGCTCCTGCTGCAACAGACTACCCTTCCAGAGGTCCCTGGGAAATACAGCCTGACCATGAATGGCAGTGGATGCGTATTTATGCAAGTAAATGTCTGCTCTCTTCTTCATTGTGTCTCACATTTTGCATACAAGATAGCCATTGTTTTGATGATTTTCTAGCTGACGTCTCATTATTTTTCCTAATTGCTTGATTTCCCTCGACCATTTAAACACTCTTTTCCCCATGCCGCATTCCGACTCCTGGGGAATTTGGGCATGGAAAAAGAGCCCTTTCTGATCAACATCTGGTTTCTTTCTGCGAGGTGACTCTGGGCACCTTCAGCACCTTCATTGTTAAAGGGTAGAAGTCTGATACGTTCATCATGGATGAAGGCAAGGATCTTCCACATAAAACCAAGTGCAACATTGCCAGAAAAGTTCACTAAGTCTGACACTTTTTTTTTGGAATGCAAAGAAAAATCTTTGGTATGCTTGAACAAAAGGGTTTTTTCCTCTTCCAGACAACACTGAGATACAACATTCACCTTCCAGAGGGGTCCTTTGGATTTCAGCTTTCAGTACAGACATCAAATGCTTCCTGCCCACGGGATAGACCAGCAAAATTCGATATTGTCCTCATAAGCAGGTAATGTGCCACCAGCAAACCAGCTGCGCAGATGACAAGACGCAGAGAACATTTCCGTGTATTTTCACTTAATCTTATGAAGTCAAGAACCACAAGCTGATTGATGTGCTGATGATATCAGCCTGTAAGACACAATATCGCAAAAGACCACTGACAGGGCCCTCTGTTGTTTCAGTTACACGGGTAAACGCAGCAGCTCCAACATGCTCATTATTGACGTGAAGATGCTCTCGGGCTTTGTTCCTGTTAAGTCTTCCCTGGATAAGGTAAACTTAGAGGAGCAAGGCTAAATTACTCCTCACAAGGACAGAGGAGAAGACTGGTCATGACAAAACCAGGGGCGTGGTTAAGAATCATTCAGCCACAAACCCTGCGAGGTGTTTGCATGGCTGCACTGTTCATTACCGGGTAGAGGGAATGCCCTCCAGGGAGCTTCAAACACACAGACCCTCCTATATTTAAAACTAGGAAGGGTTTCAGCTCAAGCCTGAGTAGCTGGCAGCTGCAACTGGGAGCTGGCACTGTCCAGGTAGGGAGAGGGTGGGAAACCTCTCGGACTAGCTCTGAAACATAGATCACACCGGAGTCAGGCAGTATTTCCCGAGTGAATTGCAGTGACCTGTGCATTTGGAAAGTGCTCATAATCCCAGCTAAGTCAAGTGGTAGGTTTTAGTCCATCCTTTCAATCTATTCAGTAGCATTTGGTCTCTAAAAGTCAGCTACCAGCCCTTGAAACTTGACTAGGAGAAGAATGAATACCACAGACATGCAGTAGTAGGGTCTGAGGTAGCAATAGTTTTGTAATGTTTTACAAATATATTTATCTCCATTTTCTTGTTTCAAAGCTCATTGACAGTCATACAGTGATGCAAGTAGAAAACAAGAAAAATCACGTCCTCCTTTATCTGCAAAATGTAAGTTCTGGTCACTATCTATTTGATTTTCTCAAAGGATGGAAACAGCATGTGATAGGTATAACCACAATATTGATATACCCTATAAGGTGCATTTATCATGTTCTCTTCCTCAATAGTTTTCTACTGTAATCACAAAGCTGCTTACTTCCCAAACTGCATGTAACATCCCAACCTTGCAAACAGCTTCAAACTGACACCTGTCCTACCAGCAACTAAAACCCCAAAAAAGTTAATAAAAAAAGCACATTGAAATTAATCAAAATTCTTTCTCCTTTCAGTCAAAAGCATATAAACACCAGAAAAGAGGTTCCTTGTGTGAATGTCTCTTTGGTAGGCTTCTCATAAACCTCAGTCGTTCCAACAGGACAGGAAACATTGCTTTCATTCTCCTCAAGAAATATTTCCATTGCCTCTCTTACACTAGATCATTAAAAACTTTTACCTGTAATCTAATCCCTGAATCAGAATTTACCTAGTAAATAATTTGCTCAGGGCTCTGTAGAACTAACAGAAGCCAATATCCCAGTGATGCACACTGTAAATTGATTCCTAGTTTCTTGACGACGCATAACATTCATGCCTGAAATGGGAGGGGTTGGAATACCAGACTTTATTGTCTTGACTAATGGGAGATCCTGGAGAATTAAATTTGGTCCCTCTGGACAATTTTTCCACCTCTGGCAATAGGATATGTAATAATTACAGAATCAAGTGACACAAGCAGGATAGAAAACCTATTAACTTTTCAGTTCAGTTTCACTTTGGACTCTTCAAATATGTTTAGATAATGGCTGTCCCATATCTGTATGTGTGGCATCAGTGGGATTTGGAACATGCAACCTGTCAGTTACCACCCTTGTCTGCTTCAGATGGTGTTGTTCAAGTAAAAAGACCGATGCGATCTCTGACCTTCCATTGCAGATCTTGCAGAAGAAAAGCAAAGAAATCACATTCTCAGTTGAGCAGGACTTTGTAGTGACCCACCCCAAGCCAGCTCCTGTGCAGATCTATGATTACTATGAAACAGGTAGGTCTTTGATTTTAACCAGTGTGAAGTGTCGGGGAGAGACAGGGACAGCAGAAACACTGTGTGCCTTAAGGGAGACCCAGAACCAGCCCTGATGCAACCAGCACTCCTCTGAACTCCATCAGTACCTGAGTCTAGGGTCAGGGGAGACTCATTTCACTTTAAGGACCCTGGTCTCATGCCCAAGGTGACCAATAGGCATGACTAGAAAGTTATGAAAATACATGCACCAGAATAAAGGACATTTCAAGGATCTCCAGTTTAAGCATGCGTAGGTTATATCCACCTCCAGAGAAAGGCAGAAAAAGTGTTCTCCAGGGTAACAAGAACATTTCTATCCTTCTTCTCCAGAAGAGTATGCTGTTGCTCAGTACACATCACCTTGCAAAGAGGTTGTTGCAGAAAGGCACTAAGGATTCGAAAAGGTAAGTGAAAGCCAGAAAATAACCAAACAAGCAGATAAGAAAGTGAAGTATAAAGCAGCAAGAGCAGAGTGAGTAGAACAGTAACCATTCTTGAAGAAGTGAAGTCTCCATGAGGCTTCTCAGAGAGCAGGCAGAGACAGCGGCCAGATCCTGCCCCATGACACCAGTGGAATCCAAGTGGGGACCGTGTCACTGTTCACAAGAAGAGCTGAGCCCCTAGAATGAAAGCCAAAGCACAGAATAATGGAAAGACTGGGAAATACCTTCAAAGTACCTCAAAAACACGGATATGTAGCAAAGAACCACTTACTTATGGCCATCCTTGAAAGTCTCCCCTCTGGAGCCTATGCTTCCCAGGCACAAGCAAGGTTTTCCACATGGACTAACAGAAACTTTTTCTTGGAGAGTTAATACATTATCTGAGGAGAACACGAGGTGACATGAATCATGGAGGCGGTGTATTAACTAGTCAGAGGTATGATGCTGCCTGGCTGCAGAGGAGGTGAGGTCTGCATCCCACTCAGCACAGCAGTTCTGCTGGCTGTTATCTCATGAGCAGTTTCTGAGGAGCCCAGGCACAGCTTGCTGCAAGACCTTGGTCCAGCTTCTAGCTGTTTCACACAGAAAGAGCTGACTACCCCGTATGTTGAAAAAAAATACCCATGTTTTGTAACCTGCAGCTATCGGTTTGTTCTCATTGAGGTTATTTTCTTTTAGATTTTCACCTGCAGGAGCATCATAAATGTTGAACAAGTGGTCAAGCACCCTATTTTCTTCTGTCATGAAGTCCTGGAAAGGGCCATTGCACCTTAGGAATCACAGTGGGACTCCGTGATGTTGACTGAGCTACTGTCTGATTCTCTCTTTCTTTTCACAGCACATCTGTCCAGTTCTGTAGCATAATCAAGTATAACTTTCCACCAATAAACCTCCCTTTTTACATTGGGCATTGGGTTTTTTCAGTGTCACAGAACAGGCATTTTGATGATAGTCCACGTGTCATGACTGCTGGCTGGGGGAGGATGAAGAGAGGAACATGCCAGTCCTGCCTGCAGCACTCTGCCTCCTCCCTCAGCTACAGCTGATGACCACTGGCCACTACTGCAATACACATCCTGTTCAGTCCCTCCCACATCCAGAGATGGCAGGCACTGCTCATGGCTGCTGCACAGCCCCTCACCTTTGCCCAGCCCTGCGAGGGCACTGCCTTTGCCCCTGTGGCATAAAAGCAGGGGTGTAGGTATGGACATCACAGGGTGACTCTGCATCCTGCTTAGCAGAGGACAGGGTGAGGAAAGGGGCAGCTTGCAGTCCAGCCCTGGTGAGTGCCTGGTCCCACATCCTGGGTATCACCCTGCCAGGCCCTCCAGTGCACATCTCGCCAGAGTTTGTCCAAACCAGACCACGATAGGTCATGGTACCAGCCACCAGCAGCAAGCCTCTCCGTTTTCCTGCACCTCTTGTCATCCCCTACTTCGCCACGCTTGCAGTCGTGGTGGTTTCTGCAAACACCAACACACTAGCAGAGCAGCACCGGGAGGGGTCGGGAAAGAAACACGGATGCTGCTGCCCTTTCCCGGGAGCGGCAGTGGTGCCGGCAGCTCTCGCCCATCCCGCCGGGCTCCCAGCGCCGCGGGTCCCCGCTCGCCGGCGCCCTTGCTCCGCGCCGCCCGCATCCCCGGAGCGGGGATGGAGCGGGGATGGCACCGGGCGTGGAGCCGGGGGCACAGCGGGACCCGCCGCGCAAGGGTCCGACCAGGAATTTAAGTGCAAACTGCTCAAGTACTGGGGCCTTGGATATGTTTCGGCAGGATCTATTCCACCAGGAGATTTGCTAAAAGCTGCGTGCGGGCTTGCATTTTTTTTTTTCCGGTGAAAATTAATCATCAGGTCAACACAGAATACCCCTCTCCCCAAATCAATTTTTTTGCAAAACACACTAAACAATTTGAGTTTTAGAACTCCACAGGGCTGGCCATGCAGGATATGCATGATATGCATGATACCGATGTTATAAAAAGCCATTTTCTTAAGTTCCACAGACGAGGAATTTGTGAGACATGAAATAGCTTTGGGTATATTTCTGATCTCCATGCAGAATTCCAAAATTTAAACATCACTGGCAGTAGAAGGAAAAGGAGGAAAGCAAGAAAGGCTGTGAATTTTGCATTCCTGGCACAGCCCAGATTGTAGCAACTGACTTGATTTACATGAGTATCAGGCTGGACTAAAGCAAGAGAAATCAATAGTTACAGTAACAAGGTTGAAAAGGAGACCAGATTGAGTGGATGTGGATACAGGGTGTATTTTTTTCCTGAGGAATGTAAGGCAAATTAAGTTAAGGCTTCAGCATCTCACATGGAACTCATAAAAATCCCCTCAGGTCTGGCCAAATATGTCATTCTGTTCTCCCAAACATAGTTTCCTGGGAAGAAACAAGGTCCTGGAAAAAAAAAAGAAAGTGCATTTTTATCATTCTTTTGGAAGCTTATCTTCCTGCTAGGCCGAACCTGACTATTAAAACATTAAATGTTCATTTCCCACTGCAGCCTCTTCTTTTGCATGCTGGAAATGTAATGTTTGTTACCCAATTGTATCCTTTGATTCAAACAGATAATTGCTGGTTGCAGTCAGATCTAATAAATATCCCATGCTCACACTCTCCCTCCAGATTTTTACATCTAGATCATGTCTCCCTGGCTTCCACTCCCACAGGGAACAGCAATATTCTTAAAAAACATTCCAGCACCTCCAAGATGTCCGGAACTTTGGTGTCATGTTTCAGCTCTAGCTTTTGTGGCACACTCCTGAAACTGAATCAAGTATATTAATTGTGTACTGAACCAGCCAGGGACACCCACTAGACTGAACGTCATTTCTTCCTCTGTCATCTGATAATTCTGAGGTGCCAGGGATCTGGGGAGTGTTCCAGGCCTCAGAAGGTACAATTACTGTCATTTTTTTAGACATACAGACTAAGCAAACTGTGTTGTCCCAGTGTGATAAAATCAGGCTCACTGGCCCGAGAGCTGCTACGAGGTGCCATACTGCTGCCAACTCAAAGGCACATGCACTTGTTTACTGTGCTTGGTATTGCACATCTCAGTTTTTAAAAAGCTGTAATTGTTGTGCAGGACCTTGGACTGAGTCAGCAACACTACGATAAATGGGGAACTCTCAACTTCACTGTGAGTGTCTGCCAGTGTCCTTGTACCTGCTCTGAAGCTTTTGGATCTCCTATGGGTCCATGCATGGCTCTGCTAGAAGTGCATTAAAAGCTGTTCTGAAATGCAATTCTTATTAATAAGAAAGAGTTAACAAAGTATAATCACATCATAGTGTCTTCGACTAAAATGCTCTGTCAAGCTTACTTCACTTTCGTGTTAAATAATTCTTTGTAGAGTTTATTTGTACCATGGGGATTGATTTGCTGCTCATATGGAGTCCACACTCCAGGATCTGCAAAAGGCTGATGTTATGGCCTAGTTAAGAAGAAGACTTATAATAATCATACCTGCTTTGAAAAGTGAATATAAACTTTTTTACAGTAGAAGATGAGTCTCATCCACAGTACAGGCAGCAGGATGCAAAATCTAGAGAAAAAAATGGGTCTCTCCAGAAAGATGAGATCTAGTATAGAAGCATTCTCCTGCTTAGGCCCCTCAAATGCTTAGCTAGGGTTAGACAAAGGAGTCCTTGGTCCAGGGAGTTTGGTTGCTCCATCTTTTGACTTAAATCCTCTGTGATCCCTGCAGTGTCACAGGTAATCGTGCCAAGCTACTAGATAATGGCACAGCAAGAACTCGCCTGTATGTTTTAGATGCTCAGGTCTTCTTCTCAGCACCTGTGTCAAACATGAAGTGTGAGTAATGACCAAACAATTCAAAGATCAGAGAAGACCAGAAATGTGCCAGAAGACCCTTCAGTCAACGAATGATGATGTCAAACTGCTTTGAGGAAACAACTCAGCCTTTTTCTCTGATAATTTCTTTGTTGAGTTCATTTGTACCAGGTGGACAATTACGGAGGTAGGGCTTTGTCTCCACTGAAGTGACCCCCACGCACTGATTCATCAGTCAGGTGACTGATGCATAGTCACATCTCTGGCACCACTGGCTGTGAAATGTCGAGCAACAGAGAAGGACTTCCTGAGGAACATCACTCATACATTTGAATCTTTTATTCAGAGCAACAATGAAAAGTTTCCTCAAGAATTTTTCACCTGAACAAGCAACATACTGTAAGATAATCCTGTAGCTCACAGAAAGAGAAAGCTTCTTTCTGCTTAACTTTATAAAGGGTCACCTTTTGAGGGTCAAGAAAATCCTAAAAGCAAGGCATTACGTTGAATACAGGACCTAATTCACACCTTCAAGGGAAAGTCTCACTCTTCCTCTTTCTGATACTCTTGCAGCTCAGCACACTGATCTCCTTTCTGCTACATCACTGTTCCTGCTGGACAAACCAGGATCTCCCTTAAGAACATGATTTCAGCATGGCTTCTGGACCCCATGTTGTCACACTGTGTATATAACCTGGCAGCTGGGAGATTTAAAAAATCGTGTTTGAGAGAGAAGAGAAGGTACATATGAACGAGGCAGTCAGAGGTGAAGGGAATAAAAATCACCACTGGGTATTGACAGGACTCTGTGCATGCTGCTAAAGTGCTAACCTCACACATTTTTTCAGCCTCCTACCCTTTGACTCACTATCCATAGCGAGGTTAAGGCTGGGTTATTACTGGAAGCAGTTGCATAACTGTGCCAGATGTTTTCTACTTCTCTGTCAAGGATAAGCTCTAGGTCCCACTGGTTCCCCTTGCTGTCCTTGCTGTCAAGGCAAGGTGTGTCCCCAAGGTCTGTGCCAAAGTAAAGCACATCTGGGGAGTCCTGGGCACTGACTGTGGGATGCACAGCTGGCTCTCTCTTCAGAGCCCATGTCTGCTTGGGCGAGGTCTTGTCCTGTTCCCAGGACAGGCTCTGTGGCAGGACATTATGCTCGAAAGGGTCCTGATAAATGGTGTGCTCTCCAGCTGTGTTACACTGCCATGGCTCACACACCTTCCCCTGACCTGAAATATCAGCTCTGCCCTGCCTAACAAGTTGAAACAGAACAAAGCAGAGGTGCAGAGGAAAGGATTAAACAAGACAATATCTGATTTCCTTGCCTCGTACTCCATTAGGACTTTCTTGTTTGGCTTTCCTGTAGCATCCTCCATCTCAAAAACCTGGACAAACACACCAGCTGAGCCCCAGCTCTTCTCTGCACTGGGGAAAGGCTCATGTCTTGGGTACCAAACATCTGGCTTAGCTGTAGCACAGAGAGAGCCCGATGGCTTTGCATTATGTTACCCACCAAGTCAGGAACTGAGCTAAGCAAAAGTCCTTCCCTTTGGCCACCTCAGCTCGGACAGCAGGCTCTGGGAGACAGGGCTGAGGAGCGAGGGCCCCTGCACACCTCTGCGGCAGGTGGGTGTTACACCAGGTGGGTACAGCATGGGCCATGCCACAGGGAGGTGGCATTGGCACAGCCTTCTGCTGCCTTCTTTGAGCAGCCTTCCAGAGGGAGGCAGCAATTTGGAGTTTTATTGTTTTATAGCTAAGTGAACATTAAGTCTAAATGGGAGAAATCTCTGAAATGCCTACACGCTATGAGTATGGGTTTTTTCCACACTGGTACTTCTGCTCATGGCCTTGTGCTATGAAGTGTGGATGGTCTCTGGGGACGGATGTCTCATGGCACCTGTGGGTGCCTGTTCTGTTGTTACATAGCTCTTGGGAGAAACATTTTTTTCTTTCCATCTGCTCATGTCTTCTCTGTATGAAGCTTGGCCCATTGCCTTTGTTCCTGCCACTGTGCACCTCTGAGGAAAGCCTGGCTCCAACAAGTGTATATGCATTTAGTATGTCTTTTTAGATGGTAAAGTTTTATCTGAAGAGTCATATAACTCAAAAAGAGCATAGTTGATTTTCCTGAGTGCTGTTCTCAGACACATTTGTAAATGTTCTGGCTTTTTCTACCCCCCTCCTTGGCAATATTCTGAGCAGTACAAAAATATAAATTAAAATAGCTTGTCATTTGTTGCTACATCAGGGATTATCTTCAATTCTCTGTAATATCCAAAAATACTGCTAACATGCAAATAGTTTCCTGTTTACACATTTTAAAATTATTAGATATCATTCACTAGTTACCTTAGATGGATTTAATAATGGAATTTCAACAATTTATCCTACTCTGTGTGTGCTGTGTACTGTAAGTATCAAACAGACACACTGTAGATTCCGCAAGCCTGAGGGTAAACAACCTTGTTTATAGCCTTTTTTGCAACATACTGTATAAATTTATTCTAAGGCAAGACCAAGTTTATACATACTATGGGTATTTGTTATAATATAGCTGAGAAAGACAGAAAATCCCTACTTTGTATATGGCTTACCCTACAGATGGCCACCTCACATCACACAAAATATGGTCAGAGGACCATTTATAAAATTCAGCTATCAATCTGGTTTGCAATTTAATCTACAAAGTGCATTAAAATGAAAATAATTCATTGATGGTTTTGCCACGCCTGAATTTACTCATTTGTTCATATGACACCACAGAAATATGAGTTATATTTGACAGCCCAGCTGTCCATGTCTGGGAAAGGCAGTTCATCTGCTGCCAAGCCCTTCTCTCAGGTTAAATTATTCAACAAGCAGCTAAAGTGAAAGATTTTTATTCATTCTCACATTTTCAGTTTCATTTGAAGTTTAGTTGATGAAGCTGCTTTATGGTATTTCATTTCATTTCGTATCTTCCTGTTCCTGCTTGTTGCAACTTGTAAAACGTTCATATTGTCTGAGGTTTTTTGATAGATGACCTTCTCTTCACTGTGGTCTGTGAAGTATTTTGTCTCCTATACAGTGACAAACCCCTTTTTATGTCTTTGAGTGTTGCTGTTATTCCTATTGATTTACCTGATTACTTTCTCCTGTCATACTTTTTTGTCATACGAAATAAATTGCTTTGGGTTTGTTTGCTTTAGATTCACAGGCTGGGAAAACTAATATCATAATTTGGATTTCCTTTAAAATAACAATACTGATTTTTTTTTCTTTAGAATTTTTTCTGCCTGTAGCTGAACAGCTAATACAATTTGTTAACTGGAGTTACTAATATAAGTCTTGGGATTTACAATGGGTTTTTTCTCACCTGTCACCATACAAAGCTGATGTAGGCACTAAGGAGAGTTATTCCTTTGCTAGAGCTGCTGATTTCCAACAGAAGTTCTTAGGTGAAAGTGCATGGACCACCTTAGGCACAATACCAGTGTCTTCAAGAAACGTTTCCTCAGCTTCTTCTTTTCACACAAAGTCAAAGGTTAAAGTTCACTTTATTGCTTGGCTTTGACCTTGAGGGTTGAGCATTTTGCTACAGACCTTGAGGAGACTGAACAGGATCATATTAGAGAAACAAGTGTCTTTCTTGGGATTATTTACCTTTGGCAACAGAGGTTCCAAAACTGTTTCAGACTTCTGGAGCAGACAACGATTCCCACATATACATTGTTGTGATAGTACTGAGAGTATTTACACACAACCACAGATACCTCTTCTTCTGCAGTTGCAGTCACCAGCGAGCCACTCTGTTATTGGACAATTGTCAGTCACCTACAAAGCTAAAGAATAGAAACTGAAAAGAAATCAGAGGAGACGATACCAGAATTGGGTTAAGGTGATTAAAATTACACAGCTCAACATTCTACTTTATTTTCAAGGGAAAATGTGTTTTCCACAGTGGTAATAAACTTGGAGGTGTAGGACACATGAAATTTTTGTGTCATCTTTGCCAGGCAAAGCAGTGAAGGCTGTATGGCTCAGAAGAAACTTTGCAGAATAAGGCATGCTGTGACTGGAATTTATCAATATTCATGATGGCCTGTATTAACTTATTAATTTCACCTTTTGTGTCAGTCATTCCAACTCAAAATAATACATTTTGAAGTGCTGATGAAGAGCAACTGTGAAGGAAATATTGTGGAAATTTAAATCAGATTGCTGTGATTGGATGCTCCCCACAGGGAATATTACCATGTGCTGAACACAGTTCATATCCCCAGCACTGTGGATTTCTGATGGGCTAAGGAAAACAGGGTATGAATCATTCAAAGATTTCTAATATAAGCATTATCCAAATAAATACCCTTCCCCCACTTGCAGAGTCTCTGGCCAAATACTGTCCCTCTGTTCCAGCTCCTCCTTACTGCCTCTCCCTGTTTCCGGATGGGCCCTGGCCCCCCGCCCTTATCTCCTCCAGCCCCTGGGCTGTTTGCAGAGAGCAGTTATAAAGAGGCTGACAGAGCAGAGAGTGGAGGAGCATTACAAGGTGCAGGAAAACAGCAGCACTGCTTGGCTCACCGCGACCTGCTCTGCACCATGGGGAAGGACAAGCTGCCCAGCAAACCAAACATCTTCCTCCTTCTTCTCTTCTTCCTTCCTGGGAATACTCCTCTCAACACAGAACCGTAAGCTATACATGCGGAGGGGGAGGGAGGTCCAAGTGCTCCCTTTTTCCTTCCATTTTCTTCCCACTAATAACTAAGCCCTGAATTTCCTGCACAGCTCTGGCAGTGCTCCCCACTCCCATCCTGTAACCCCCTGGCTGTCCAGCCCTGGGACCCCTCCCCACCACCATCTCTGCCAGTGGCCTCCCACCCTCCCCCCAGTCTCTGCCCACAGTGCCCACAGTCCTGCCCTGCAGCTGCATGCTAGTCCAGACCTGGATCCTCACAACATCTTTGCCTAAGTATGTTTCTACCTAGAAACCTCTCAGGGCCTGGGATGTTGTGGGTGTGATGCTGGAATCCAGATGCTTACCTTTCCTGGACTATCCTTGTCTCAGTCACTGAGTTACTTCTCCCCATTCTCCTGTTGCTTTCAAGCCAGTTTGTTCCCCTTTCTCCTGCCAGTTTGTTTCCCTTGGCAGCATCAGATGTACTTGTTCTCAAAGAGGATCTGTGACCTAGATTCTCTTCCTCCGGCACGGAGGCTGGTGCCAGCGCCCTCCCTGGAGATCCACGCCGGGGCTGTGCAGCCCAGCAGCATGGCTGCAGCTTGAACTCTGCCGATGGCTCCGGGGAGAGGGGCAGCCTGGCAGGGCACAGGCGGGCTGGAGTCTGGCATGCCCGCTCCAGCCTTGCCCACCTGAGAGTGTTGCTCTGAAGCCTCTAGTCTGGGTGGGAGCAGTCTCCCTCTTCAGCCCTTGGCTGCCGTTCCCCCTGCTGTGCTGACAGAGGCGCAGTTCTCACCAGCACGGGTCTTGTAATGCTGGCTGCAGGGGTTTTATGCCCACGAGCACTGCCACAGTGCTGGCAGAAGGTGCAGCTTTACTGCTGCCACTTACCGTGTGGTCAGAGGTAAAGCTGTAACTGGGTCAGCCTGAACGACCTTTGACTCACACTATACCATCAACTCCTCATTCATCTGCCCTGTTTTGGTGCTTCTGGGGTAGATCAGCCAACCAAGTCTGCTTTGGGGTCGGGCAGAGCTCTCTGATCTCCCTACAGTAATCTGATGTAACTAAGTAATTCAGATTAAGTAATCTTAGTTCATCCTTGCCCAACATCAGGGGGAAAGGGAATGAAACCATACTGTTCAGACCTATGGGCAACATAGAATATAGAACCACAGAATGGCCTGGGCTGGAAGGGACCTTAAAGACCATCCAGTTCCAAACCCCCTGCCATGGACAGGGACACCTTTCTCTAGACCAGGTTGCTCAGAGCTCCATTCAACCTGGCTTTAAACACTTCAGGATGGGGCAGCCACTGCTTCTCTGGGCAATCTGTGCCAGTGTATCACCAACCTCACAGTGAAGAAATTTTCTCCCTAATATCTAATCTAAATCTACTCTCTGTCAGTTTGAATCCATTCCCCCTTGTCCTGTCCTTTGCCAATAGTTTCTCTCCATCTTTCTTATAGGCTACTTTTTGTCCCTTACCTGAGCCTCATTCTGGAAGGGAAGAACAAAGAAAGGCTGAGAGGTGGGACAGAGTGGGGTGTTGTTGGGATCCACAGAAGGAAGAGAGAAGCCCAGTAGGGAGGCAGTTCTGAGCAGTGAACTGCTAGGTAGCATAAGGGTAGTGGTTTTGTTGTGGGTGCAGGATAGATCAGATGCTGTATACAACACAGAAAGGAAGCAACCCTTGAACTGAAGACAAAAATTAAACTTCCATCCAAGGCTTGCTTCCTGTGCCCTATGCAAGTAGGGATATCACTTCTTTGGGCAAAAATAGCTGCTGCTATTTCTGTTTCAGAGATGGCCAGCTGGACAGGAGACACAATTAAGGCTCAGATTACATATTAGAAAAAAACATATTCATTAAGTTAGTGCAGCACCAGAACAAGTAACCCAGATCAATGGTAGAAACTCCATCTATGGTGTCCTTTGCAAAAGTCCTGTTCCAGGAGAGGAGGTGGGCTTGAGACATCCAGAGGTCCTTTGTAACCAAAACTTCTATGATTTTGGAACAGTGCAGCCAAAGGTATTGTTCTTCTACTCTGGTGTGTGGTTGTGCATGTAAGCTGTTTTACAAGGCAGTGGACATGCTTGGGAGTACTCTGCATGTGGTCATAATGACACTTGAATTGGCAGGTATGGGTTTGGGCTGATGAAATTCACTGCCTTCTTTGGCTGGGTGCTTGTTCTAGTAAGTAGCTGAGAGTCAATACACAGACAGACATTATTCCACCTTAAGCTACAGTATTACCATCTCTGTATAGACAAACTCATCATTTTTGCCTTAGCCACTATCTCTAGGGTCTCCTACTCCTCCTTGATTCATGCCTCTGTCAGAGCCACTGCCTCTCTTGTCAGAACAGCTCGTTGCATGCTGAGGTCTCTTTTGTCAGCCCAGATGCTTTTTGTCCTGGAATGTCTATACATGGATTTTGTGACCAAAGTTACTTAAAACGTTCATAGTAATTTAATTCATCTGTCTCTTCTCAACAACACATCCCAAAACACCTAAAGAGAGGTCTATAAACAGCATGGTTTATATCTTTGTTTCAAAGGCAGGGAAGCCACCCTAAGGGAAAGTTCTACAAGCTGGCCAAAATTTCAGCAGAACAGTGAACAGGAAGAGAAATGGGGCCAAATTCCCCACGAACTAGGTCATGCTGTCCTTTCTGTAGACTGGATGCTATTGTCACATTGCCAGCACCAATGACAGGAGACAGGGGGAATTGCATTAGGGGAAGCAGCATGGGCTGAAGCCATGGTAAGAAGGCTATGGAAGAAAGGAAACACTGGAGAAAGCAGAGAGTCACAAGTTGTAGCTCACTCTCTGGGAGGCTGGCGTTCCCTCCTTTCACAGCTCATGCAGCAGCACGGGCTGAGAAGAGTTGCCAGCAGGCTCCTCACTGCATTTCATCACAGTGCCTCATGGTGAAGGAAAGGCAGGAACTGCCTGGGTCTCACTGCCTCCACAGTAGCTTTAGGACTCCCCAAAAAGCTCAGAGCCCAGGCAAAAATGTAGCTCTGGATGGATGCAGCTGTATTTGTCCTCCATTCCTTTCTGAACACTTCCCAACAGTCTGTTTGTTACTTATTACTGATTGAGAATTTTCCAAGACTGACCAACAGTGCTCAAGTCTGAGTGGTAGGAGCTCGCTTATTATTTTCCTTTTATGAACAGTTCCTCTGCTATTTTTGCTACTCAGTTCCATCATATAAAAAAACTTTTCCACAAATATGTAAGTCAATTTTTAGAATTTTCTTACTCTGCACAATTATGAGAAAATTGTACTTCCCAGATAATTTAGGAATGTAGTGAAGAACAGGGGTCTCAACACAAACTCTGGAGGTTTTCACTGGTTCCTACCCTTTGTGTCCTATCTTTTAACCAATTAATCCAGGACAGACTTAATAATTTGATTTATTAGTAAAATGATCCCTTTTATTGAATGGCAGCTTAGTTTAAGGGTCCTTTGTGAGGGACCTTTGTCAAAAGCTCTTTGAAGATGCAAGTACACTTGAGTTGCAATAAAACACTACACTCTGAAATCCTTTGTGCGCTCGTCTTAATAAGGTCCCAAACTGCAAGCACTCACATCTTTGCTCAGCATGTGAAGGGTTTGGAAACCTGGATAGGCAAAGACTGGAGCAGCCAGACAAGTGGGTGGGTTTTTTCCTCAACTGTTTTTAGCTAATGCCTTTGAGTCTCAAAAGGAGATTGTGGGATATACAAAATTCAATTAACAGCCTGAAACCTTTCAAACCGTCCTTACTCCCTGCTGTGATGCCAAACAAAACATCCTTTGTAAAGCACTCTCTATTAGCATAGAAATTGTTCCTTCTACTGCAAGCATTTTCCTGCTTTTAGGCTAATTAGTTAGACCGTTTAATATGTATAAACCCAAAATAAAATGAATGCTCATGTTATATGCACTGCAGTTCGCAGGGATGGCAATGGATTAGGCATGCTGATTTGTTAATTTCCCTTCACTTAATACTGTTGCCTTAAAACTGCTTCACATTTCTGATCTTTCTTGCTTCCCTCTCTTCCTAGGCAGTACATGGTGCTGGTGCCCTTCATGATACACGCGGATTCTCATGAGAAAATCTGCGTTCAGCTGACCCACCTGAACGAGTCTGTGACACTGAGTGCCACACTCGAGTATCTAGGGCAGAACGTGAGCTTGATTGATGACGTGGTGTCAGAGAAAGACGTGTTCACCTGCATCCCTTTCTCTGTGAGTATCTCATGCTTGTGGGATGATCTCTTGTGTTTATTGATGTGGCATAGTAGATCCAAACAGTCCAGAAATGAGAAATAAGACACACTGCACCAGAGACCCCTAAGCAAAGACAAACAAAAGAATTAATTCAATGTGGATAACTGACTGTGGTAGTCTTACAAGTACTAATTTTTTCCCATTATCAAATTCTGTCTCCCACATGATACTTCTCTTCTTGCGTGACTTAGAGAAGCCTTTTGGAACTTTGACTGACAGAATGTGCCCCATCTTTGTTTGATACGTGTAAGCTTGAGATGAAAAATGTCAACATGGAGCGAAAACTATAGAAGCTGGGGAATTGTTAAAGATAGTGAGGTCCATGAAGTCATTTGGCTACTTCTGGAGCTTATTCACAATTTTTTGTGAAATAAAAGCAGAAGTCTGGTTGGTGAGTAATGTAAGCAACAGGTTCCATACCCTAATTAATGAATCTGGGTTAATTTTCATTTTGATAAATCACGTGATGGAATAAGATCAGGTTCAATACTTCTCAAAGAAAAGTATATAAATGCAGGAAGGCAATCATGTTTTTTTTCTTGCTCCCTGCACAGAGTCTTTTTTGTCCCTTTAGGGAACTTTCTGACCCAGCTAGCACTCCTTCCTTCAAAGCTTAGTGCAATGGGGTGAATCAGTAAAGCAGTTATCCTCTTCATTCTCCTTAGCTTCCAAAATCCAATAGTACATCAGTGGCATTTCTCACTGTGACGGTGACAGGGGACACGCTGCAGTTCAAGAGCCGCAAGTCAGTGCTGGTCAAGAATTCTGAGAGCTTGGTCTTCATCCAGACAGACAAACCCATCTACAAGCCCGGACAGACAGGTACTGAGAATGGGGCTGGCGTTGACTCTGACAGCATAAAATCTTAAGGACTCCATTCTCCAGAGGTGCCATACTTGTATTAGAGTTTTCAGATTTCTTCATGGGGGGCTCTAAGACACTCAGTAAATCTTATTTCTGTCAGCTGAGATCTAGTTCACGGCGCTTTCATCATTCCTAATCTTCATTCTCCAGGTACGGCATCTCAGATAGATGTAGGCACAGGCTCTGGTTCATTCTACTCAACTAGAAGCACAAAACTGGGATGACTGCAAAGCATAGTCTCCCTTGGCTGCACCAGAATCAACAAAGCAGGACAGGCACTCCCAAGAGCTAATTCAATACAGCCAAGATCTGATTATCATTCTAAATTTATCTGCCCCTCACTATATGCAAGAGAAAGAGCCTGAAGTAATTGTCTCTGTTACTTAGAGATCTCAATTCACAGCCTGTTGATCCATGGAATGAATCTGAGTTATAAATTATTGAAACGTTGACATTTCCTGGTGCTGGCTACAAATTTAACAGTGGAATTTCCTTTTTTTCTGTTACACCCTTCAGTTCAGTTTCGGATCGTCTCCCTGGACAAAGACTTCTACCCACTGAATGAGAAGGTAGAGCCTTAATTCCTTGTTGTGAGCCAGGAGATTTAGTTCCTAATTAACACCATTGTTGTCATCATCCAGAACCACTGAACACAGCCTTTAAAGCATAAGATAGTCTCTCACACCATGCTTTACCTGTTCCGTATTCTATCCTAGGACACACTCCACCTGTCCCTATTGGCTGAGAAACACATCCCCCTTTTCAAAAGCATATAGATGTTTAAAACCAGATTTGCAAATGACTGTATGTGGCTAAGCATGTGGGCAGGGATCTCGTTACTGAAAAAAAAATGGGTGGGACAAGTTTCCATTGGTTGTGAAGACTGTGCAGTTGTTTCTGGCAGTGGGTGCAATGCCACACTTGGAGAGCAGTATGACAAGAATTTGGTTTTATGGAACTGGTCAGGGGTGCAAGCCCACCTTTTATTTTATTTGACAATCAGTTCCTCATGCAGACAAGTTATTTGAAAACTCGTACTTCATCACGTTTTCAGACTGTGGTAAGACAAAAAGTCAGGGCCCTAAAATATTATAGAAAATATTCCCTTAGCCATCAAGAAAAAGAACCAATGAAAAAGAGCAAGTACAGAAAGGGAAGAACCCAAAGGACTTTTTAGAACTTTGTTCTTCTGCCCTTCAATCCAAATCTGGAAATTACTTCCATGTGATTAATATTTCTAACACTGATTTTCTTTTGCTCTTTCCCCACAGTTTCCGTTTGTCTACGTTCAGGTGAGTGGATAATTACATTATTATTTTCAGAAGAATGTGCAGGCACAGAGGTACCAGTCTCCAGCGGTGGTGTTTTCAGGCTGAGGTGCAAGGGAAAAATCATGGGTGTGTGACCTTTTCCTTTTGGTTAAAGGAAGGCTGAGAAGTTGGGCATCAAAATAAGTTCCAACAATGATTCTTTGATCACAGAATGTGCTGTAGGAACAAACTAATTAACCATTACAACCTATGCTGTGAACAGAACTACAATTCCTTAGAGGTCATCAAAATGGCTTATTCTTCTTCCCAATCGGAACTGAGAGTTTCTGTCTGCCAAGTGTGGTTGAAATTAGATACTTGTGTTAAATAAGCTATCAAAACCAAAGAAACAAGATTAGGTAAGTAGACATCCCCTGTTTTCCCAAGCATTTTCTTTTTGTCTGTTGGTTTTTTTAATGGTTGAACCTCAGTGGCAGGCAAAAGTTAATAGGAAGGATGTTTCAATGATTCAAGCACTCACTTTTTCAGATGAGAACCCAAAATTTACAATTATTATTTGGGATATCTTCTTTTGAAAAAACTAATGATAAGGGCTCATGGACGGATCCTGAAATTAGTGTGCACAGATTTTAAGTTGGTTTACGTGATTAATGAGTCCCATGTAGTCAGTCCTTTCATTGTTCCCTGCTGTGTGGGGTTGCTGTCTCCATTCTGCTCCATCTCCATATAAAGCTGGGGAGTCATTACAACAGAGGAAGCTGAAGGTAGGCGAAACCAGGCTGTGCCCCTTTTTTGTATTGTCCTTTCAGAGTGCTGTCATTCTCTCTTCCCATCAACAAACTTCCAGAAAAGAGCTGCAGAGCTGGTGGGCTGCTGACAGTCTGTGAATATTGGAGAAAGAACAGTAAGACAGTGGGTGGTGTGGATTAGCAGGCCGAGGGGAGAATCTCAGAACTACCTTTTGCTAGGGCTGTCCCATGGGGTCCCTTTCCTTTCTATGAGATGATCATATACTGAGTACAGGAATTTCTTGAAGGGAGCATCCTCTCCACTGCCTCCAGAAACGTGCCTTTGCCTAACAAGCTAAATAATTTCATAACCTTTGTGTGTATGTGTCAATACAATGAAAGCCTTCAATTTCAAGTCCCTAGGAAGGCCATCTGTGTTTTCAGCTCTAGCCTGTAAAGCATAGTGTTTGTCCGTGCTGTTTAAGCCAGCTTATGTAGGCCTTGTCCTTCATCCCCACCATCCCCGCTCCCTTCCTCAGTGCTCCTTCTCAGTCCAGCACTGCCCTTTGTTTGGATTTCACAGATGTCTACAAGGAGTCTTGTAGAGTGGGAAACTCCTGTGGCAGAAAATTCAATGGTTTACTGTAGAGTACTTTGTTCAGCCAGATCAATTATGTCAGTGCAGTTTACCACATGACTGCATTGGATTTGACCAAAGGAGTCCAGACCAATTTGGACTGGACCAAAGGAGAGAGTGGCAGGAGTGAAGAAAGGTGATAGCCTAAAAGTCTGCACTTCTAAGAAAATAAACGTCCATCAGTCTACACCCTTAATGTCACTAATTTATCTTACTGAAGCACAAAGGCAGAAGTTAGTATGAGTCTGCTAATTCTGAACTATTATCCTGAGCTATTGCTTATGCAATTTTAAAAAAAAATAGAACACCTTTCTGAGGAAAAACAAACTGGCTTTCGGGCCTTCCCTACAGATACATCACAGGAATAGCAACAAGTTCACAAGCCCAGCTTGAAATGTAAACATTTACGTAAACATTTTCTTGAATTCCTCTTCTGAGGAAGCCCAGTGGCGTCCCTCACAATAAATGGTGAGCTTTTCAGCAGGGTTAAAACATGACGATGAAGAGGATTTGGTCAGAGCCATGGGATGCATTTTACTGACTGTGCCACCCTTCCAGGTGGCTTCTCGGGAACACTGTCCCCTGACTGATAACCTCCAGCTGGGAGATGTCATTCACATCCCCATTTTCCCTAAGGCCTGAGATAAAATCTCAGTGAAGTAAATGCACGTAGTCACATACCTTGAGTCACACGCCTACCTAGAGTAAATAAACTTTTGGTGACAGCCAAGGTACAATGCAAAGAGCAGGCAGAAAATGAAAGACTGTAAACATTAACCACCCTGATGAGGAGCCTGAAAAGGGTGCACCAAACTATGCAGAACCACTGTGCTGCTTCAGTGACTTCTACAAGAAATTTGGGGCTGAGGGAATTAATTATTGATAGTCAGCTAATAATGAGAAGAACACAGATATAATAGTGGTGAGACTTCAGCTCCAGCATTAGGAGCACGGAGACACGAGGGACGGCTCTCAGCTGGATGCCAATATGTGGAAGTATGCTTTCCTCTGTTCCTGTCACCCTTCCCCGACCCCACCACCAGCTTAGGATTCTTATACATGTACATTTCTCAGTCCCATAGATAAGTCAGGTGTCTGATTCCTCAGCAGATTGTGCACTGGTACTTCAGCAGTCTTCATTCCAGGCAGGGGAAAATAACCAAAATTTCTGCATGCTGTATAGCCACTCAAGGAAGCTGAAACTCCCCTCCTTTCTCCATGTGCTCCACTTATTTCTGATATCAATTCTGTTCCCTTCTGTTACCTTGGAAGTCTGCCTTGCCTAGCTTCCTGGTCCCATCCTTTGCAGGTAGAGCTGAGGGGGAGACAACATCCCCGGGCCCTAAAAGCGTGTAAAAGTTTTCTTGCATGAAAGTCATGCAGAATTGACAGGTAAGTGCTTTCAGAACCTCACAGATTGTTGAATAATTACAGATAGGCATTTCCCAGCTGGGATGTGTATACACTGGGCACTGCACTGCTCTGTCCCTGGCACCCTCCTGTACTGTCTCGTGACGCTGTTACCCTCACCTGCAGGATCCCCAGAGGAACCGTGTGTACCAGTGGCAAGGGGTGGAACTAGAAACAGGCCTTACACAGCTCTCCTTCCCCCTCACCTCGGACCCCATCCAAGGCTCCTACAAAATAGTTGTGCAGAAGAGCTTCTCATCCCATGTGGAGCACTCCTTCAGTGTGGAGGAATTTGGTAAGGAGAGGAATTTGACAGTAATGCCTTTTACTGTGAGCGCTCAATTTGGAATTTCCTGGGAAAAACACAGAGAAGGGAGAGACTGAATATACAGGCAATGGGGTTCATAAGGGCTGAGCCAGAAAGTGCTAAGTATCAGAAGTGGTTGCTGACTTTACAGCATCTCTGCAATCTGCCTGAGCTTGTATTTGCTCATAATGCTCTTGGGAGCACAGGATATGCCAGAATTCCCATGCATGGCTTGTGGCACCAATTTCAGCTGACTTTGTCTTAGTTGATTCCAGTCCAGCAGCTTGTTGCAAGTAGCACTAGATATGAAGTAAGAGATGACAATATTTTGGTGACCCTATTTTTCTTCTCTCATCATCTGCATAAGATTTCTTTCTCCATTCGTAGTCCTCTCTTTTTTTGCTCTTCCTTGTTTCTGTGAAAGCTTGGAAAACTTGTGATTGAAGAACAATCCACAAATGTTACAAACAGTCTGGTAGCAGAGACCGAGTAAGGAGAAATATGCTGCTGCAGGGAGCCTTTTAACCCCCTCTTCTCTTGCAAAACTTCTCGGGTGGTGGTAGATGGGTATTCTGGGTAGGCTGTGCACATTTGAGAAGGCTGATTGGCCAGTGCTTCACACTCCCAGGCTCTCCGCTGACTCTACACGAAGCCCAGATGTTGTTCAGGACCTGCTGTTTCTGGAATATGCAGGGTGTGACCCAAAGAAGATTGCCATTGAAGTCCATGGGAGATGGCTTATTTGGCTTCCAGTCAGGCATGGTGAATAATTTGACCACAAACCACAGCTCGAAGCCTATAGCCATGGCAGGTTATAGGCTTCGACCTGCCATGGTGACAGATGGCCTGTTCCTCCTCCCACAGAGACCATTCTGAATGCCCCACAAAATCAAAGATGTTATGTCCCTTTGTTAGCCTCATAATAAACTGATTTTTCTTTCCTTTGTTCTTCAGTCTTTTTCCTATGAATCTCTCCTATTGCTATTTCTTTTACAGTCTTTCAAGGAAACGTGCCCTGGGGTTGAAACACTGAGCCTTGCCTCCCACCGTAGAGGCAAATCTATGTCTAAACTGTCTAATCCAGGGTTGTTTTCCATTTCCTAGATGTGCACCCACCCTGCTGTTATTTCCTTGCACTGTGAAAAAACCCTCAGCTGCACCACCAGGAAGCAGGACGTTACTTGCTTCAGTGCAGTCCTGGGCATGAGGAGTTGGGAGTCGTAGGGCTGCAGGATGCAATATGGGAAGAGGGATGTAACTTAATACTCAGGAGCAAAATACGTATTTTGCTTGTGCCCCTTTATATCGGGCTTTAGTGCTGCCTCTTCCACTTGAAAATATAGACCTGAGGGTCTGTGGCTAGATTCACTTGAACTCTGGGTGTGCAGGACGATATCCCACAGTGTATCTTAGTGAGCCTAAGAGCAGCTCTGGGTCTCCAGAGCAGTAAGAATCAGCCAAGAGAATCAGTGATTCGGGGCATTTCAATGTGGTAAATTACAAAGGTGATGAACGTGCTGCTCCAAGTCCCAGCTGCAAATTATGCATTGTGAACACAACACACAGGACCAGTGTGTCCTTCTGAATGGACGCAGGTGAGGGATCTGCTCAGCTGTCTGGTGCCACATAAGCCTGTGCTGCAAATAAGGGAATGTAAGGGCTACAAACTTCCTTAATTGCCTTTGAACCCAAACAGTGGTGAAGGAATGTTGAGAAAACCTATGGAAGGGGTAGAGATCTGTACTGAAGACCACAGAGAGGTACATATTTAGATGATCCTGGCTCTGTGCTTGGGTTGCTGAGTAGTACACAGCTCTCATTCACTCTTCTCATACCAGACTTTCTCTCTCCCATCTAGTGCTGCCCAGGTTCGAGGTCCTGGTGAAGGTGCCAAAGATGATCACTATTAAGGACAACGAGCTTCCAGTGTCTGTCTGTGGTCTGTGAGTCACAGAGCTCCAGTATATCCCTCCTGCTTATCCTTCACTCTGCCTTTTTGCTGAGGACCAAAAGAAGAGCTCAGGGAGGCTTTTTAAACTTTTCCCAGGCATCTAGTGCAGACTTATTTAATTCTGTCTGTCCTGAGCCTGCTGCTTGGCCTGAACAATCAAAGTGAAGGGTCTTCCCTGTGTTCCTTAAAAGATTATGCCAAACAAATCTGCATCTCTCTCATCCCAGTTTATTTCATGTTTTCTCTTTCTGTCTTTACATTTCTTCAGTTAGAGCTTCTCTGCCAATACTGAACCCTCAAATACTCTGAGATATTAGATCAGACATCATTTAAATTGGTGCTGCAAACCCAGTGTTCTCATTTTTAACTCATAAATAGCTCCTTCTGAGTACCTGGTTGCCTTTCTATTTCTTCATTGAACCCTGAGCAGTTTGTAATACAAGAATGCTCCTGGCTGAAATAATTTTCTGAAGTCTATCTTTTTCTGCAGAGAATTCCTACCTAGAACAGGATGAATGTTTCTTCCACGGATGATGGAAGAATCTCACTATGGAAATGCTGGAAATATAATCACTAGAATCATTAAAATATCAGATTAGTCAGCCTTTAAGAAGTATTAGGAAATCACCCACAGAGGTCTTTCAGGAGATGTGTCTGGGTGTGACTGTGACTGTCTCATCTGATACATTGTTTAACACATTGTGATTAGGTACACCTACGGGAAGCCTGTTCCTGGTTTGGTGAATGTCCAAGTATGCCGCAAATTTTCCCAGTCTGCTTCAAGTTGTTACGGAAAAGAAGCAGAATCTGTGTGTGAAGAATTCACTAGGCAGGTGAGTCCCAAGATTAAAATGTAGTGGTTTTTTCTTAAGGTTAATGGGCAATGTTGTCTCAAGAGAGATCAAATCTGTCGGGAGATAGTAGGGCATCAGAGATAGCGTTCTCTCCAGGGAAAAGCAGAGAATCTCAGAGGAAGGCATTCTTAAGAGGAGGATCATTAAACTGGAAACAGAACTGGTGATGAAAACCTGACCCCACCGAAACTGGTGACAAGCCTCCAGCTGCCAGCCATGAGGTCCTTGCTATTGTTCCACAAACTGAGAAAAGAATCTTTGAAAGAATTTTCTAACTGTGAGAGGGACTGACTGGGTGCAAGGAGCAAAGATGAGGAGAAAACAAGAAGGCTATATAGAGAATCAGGAACAAAGAAGATGGGGTGGTATTGCATATGGGTCAAATACAGGAGAAAGGGCAACAAGGAAAAGACAGAAGACAATGGAAGAAATAGGAAGAAAAACAGAACTAAGGCAGGAGTGAGTTAAAAAGGAAACCAGTGTGGGCCTTGGAGAACTGTGTGTCAGGTACCTCACAGAGCACAGAAAATGTGTGGATGAAACACTAGGATACAGGCTGAACACAAGTTCTGGTCTTGGAGACAACCCTTGAAGATAAATCTGGACTTTCATGACCAGAGGTTAAGCATGGTGGATTTGGGATATCTATTCTCATTCCTCAAGGCACAAACTTTATTCACAGAATTTCAATTTTCTCTCCAATCCCTTGCTTAGGCAGATGCTCATGGGTGTGTTTCTGGTGTGGTGAGGACCAAGGTGTTTCAGCTCCTACGCAAGGGATATGAGATGAACATTGAGGTACAAGGCAAAATCACAGAAGATGGCACAGGTATGTAGCACATGGAGAAGGCAAAGTGATAGCAGGCCATAACAGGAGGAACTGGCAAACACAAAGAAGGTGGAGTAACATGACTAGAAATTAATTAATAATCCCTCTTTACTGTGCTCTGTCTCAGGAACAGAGATGACTGGAACAGGCTCCTGTGGTATCACATCCACCATGAGCAAAATCCACTTTGACCTGCTGGACTATGTGTACAAACCAGGGATCCCACTCTTCGGGAGGGTAGGGAACTTCTGAGACCATGGGCAATGAATGACAGAGCAAACACACAAGTGCACAATCCCATCAGATGGAGTAGTGGGCTGTGCAGGTGACATGGTTCAAGAGACTGATGATACGTGGTGGAGGTCCCAAATGAAGCTGGCTGGGGGAGTTAAAACTACTGAGGAACTTAGGATCCTGATAGATAATTTCCATGGGCCAACCAGGATGTTTTGCTGAGAATTTTCTCAGTTGTTCCCTCAGACAACTCAGGGCATGCCTCACACATTTCCGCATTCTTTTCTTTCTTCTTCTCCATCAAGAGGTATACTGCCTGGCAAGGCGGGAAAGAGGGAAGAGGATGTATTACTTGGGAATTGTTTTTTGTTGCTAGTCTGAAACCTGAAGTTTGTTATTGCTTTGTTAGGTGAAGCTGGTCGATGGCACTGATGCTCCACTTGCCAATGAAACCATCACGATTGCTGTGGGTGGAAACAGATACAAAGGGAATTACACTACAGATGAGCAGGGACAGTCCTGGTTTTCCATAGACACTACCAGCTTCACAGAACTCTCCCTGGAAATCCGAGTGAGTGGCAGAGACAGGGGTAAGCCTCTGTCTTTCTCTTCAACAGGAGAAATATTTATCCATGGGTTATCAGTCTTTTTTGACAATTGGAAAATAAGGCAAGTTTCTTGGCGGGTCACCTCACTTCTCCGTGACTTCTCCGCATCTTCTCTGCAGGTTATCCACAATCTCCTAAGAATGCGAAATACAGAACATATCCACAGTTTTTCTCTGGACTTTTATGTGACTTTTTACCTGATTTTGTTTGGCTATCAACCTTTTATTCTTCTTTCTTAGGCAGATCATAAACCTGATCTGAACTGTTATGACAGTGATTGGATGACACCATCCTATGTGCATGCCACGCGCAGAGTAACTCGGTCTTACTCCTTCAGTAAGAGCTTCCTCAAAATTGAGCCAAAGCCTGAGACATTAAGTTGTGGCTCCTCAGCAGAGGTCCAGGTGCACTATATCTTCACACCAGCGGCCATAGGGGAGCAGAAGAAAATTGTCATTTATTATTTGGTAAGACATATTTGAGGTTACTTTGATCTACTGTGACATCTCTAGCTGTGTTCCATGATGAGCAACCAGAGCACTTCTAGATGGCCAGTAATGATGGAGAGCATTTGAAACGGAAAGTGTGGCCTGCAACAATGCAATCTAAATACATTTCCCTAATGTTTCTCTTTTCTCTGACTTCTGTGTGCAGGATTTTGGGAAACCACAGTAATTGGAGCAGACTAGAATGTGTTGGCATTAAGAACTATGAATTTGTTATTTCTGGGGGTCGGAGAAGAGAGACTAATTGAACTGTGACCAAACAATGACACGTCAGTTTCTCCCGGGAGAACAGGAAGAATCAAATAAATATCCAAATAGAAAGTCTTTCTCCCTAAATTTGTTTTTCTGGTTATCCCATTTAATGACACTAGCAGAGGAGACGAGAGTAGCTTTGGAGAACAAGAAAAATATCAGTGGAACAAACACTTCAGTTCCAGTGGACTGCACAGAACATCAGGGGACTTAGCCTGATATTCAAAAAAGAGAATAGAAACCTGTGCTAGGGATGTCTATGTGCTTATTTTCAAGACTTCTAACAATTAATGGAAGGACAAGATACCTGTTTATCCCAATAGCCTGGGAAAATTGATCTTTGTATGTACATGCAGCGGGTAAACAAACAGTGAGAGAACTTCCATTTTTACAGATGTGGATCCCATACCTTGAAATTCAAATATGGTGCTATGGAATAAATATTCCGTATCAAAAGTAATTGAATAAAAAGCATTTTTGACTGTGCAAAAAGAATCTTTTTCTACAAATGAGGAAATTACAGAAAGCATTTAGGCTATTGCTTACTGCCTGACTCCAAGTACCTTATTCAAGCTCTTATTCTTTGCAGCCTGTGGTCTTCTGTCCCAAATCTGTGCAGTTATAAAACTAATCCTGGTGGAATTTTTCTTCATACTGTTTCACTGTGCAACTGAGAGAGGAATGAGGAGGTTTTTTGACCTCCAGTCTGTTCCAAGTTGTTAAAAATATGCAGATGACTCCCAAAGTTATGGGTGGTTAAAGGCCAAATGCATTAAAACCTGATCTATGTATGTAATATGTACAAAAGCAAAGATAAGTATGATCAACATGGTCCTCCTAGGAGCAAATATTTCTGTATCCAAAGACCCAGTAAATTCCAGCCTGGCACTTGCTTAGCATCTTCTTGGTGTTTCTCACACTCTACAATTAACCCAGGGAACCTTCCTTCTCCTGCTTTTCAACACTGGTAGCAACAATCACAGGAAGATTTCTCTGTTACACAGGTGATGGCCAAGGGACAAATCGTATTAGCTGACACCCATGATCTGACTGTGAATCCTGGAGATGGTGAGCAGAACTACGCCTTTTTAGCACTTCTGGTGTGCTGTACGAAGTTCTGTATCCTTACTAGTAGCAGTGACTAAACTCAGACCTGGGCTACTACCAACAGATGTTCTGTCACCTTGTCTAGATTGTGACATAAAGCTCAGACCCAGATAGAAAGAGTTGTCCAGCACAGAGGGGCATATTCTACTGTGCTTGGAGCAATAGTTTGGTGTTCCAGATAAGTTCTTGCTTAGCAGTAACCTTGCCAAGTTATTCTTTCAGCCACTCTGCAGCCTTGACTGATGTCACCCTTTGCAACAGTCATGTTACCTTTTTTTGCCTCAACTATTTTTTTGTAGATCTTGGAGCTTGAGGGAAAAAAAGGGTTGGGAGCATCAAGAAATTATGCCAGATGTTAACGAGGGAGAATCTAGAAGGCAGATTGAGGCCCTCCAAGCTCATCTCATTTGTCAGTTCACAATCAGTCTTTGAATGCAGGTGTCTTCAGCAACAGCCATAGATTTTGGTCATGTGTCAGTTTTCCAGCCCCTGATAACTAAAAATGTTCCACATGAGTGAACTTGATGTTTTTTATCTGGGAAGTGAACTTGACTCTTTTATCTGGGGAAGACAAATGCTTATACTGGAACCTCTTGCATATTGAATAGCTTTTTTTTCTCTCTGTTAGCTTATGGGACATTTCGGTTGAGCTTCTCTGTCGAGGCAGCAATTGCTCCCGTAGCACGGATGCTTGTGTACACGACTTCACCCAGTGGGGAAGTCATCGCCAGTTCGGAAGATTTCCAGGTGGAAACGTGTCTCCCCAATAAAGTGAGGATAACTCATGGTTTATGCAACCCATGTTTGTCTTGTGGACAGCAGTTCAGTTTAGATTTCCAGAATGAAGGCAGAATTCACAATGGGTTCATGAAATGTTCTGACCAGATGTTGACTGAGGATTGTTGACCAGACTAAGCTCCA
The DNA here is from genome assembly GCA_013397755.1 of Cnemophilus loriae. Lineage (NCBI taxonomy): Eukaryota > Metazoa > Chordata > Aves > Passeriformes > Corvidae > Cnemophilus > Cnemophilus loriae. The sequence continues at coordinate 12,788 of VZTF01002950.1, read as the reverse complement.
AAGCTAGAAAAATAAAAAGTGGGGCAAGACAGAATCAAAAAGAGAATCACTCATCCTTATTAATTACATTGGTCAAAGATGAATATACATTAGAAGAATTGTAAGACACTAGCAGACCTCAGTTCACAAGGCTAGAAGTGTCAGAATAATAGATGTAGCAGTGTCTGGAAAAGCGGTTGCTTGAACTTCCTTTTGGATTTGCAGGTGAGATTGAGTTTTGCACCCAAGGAAGGTCTTCCTGCTTCCAACACACACCTGCAACTCCACACCTCTCCAAGATCCCTGTGTGCCCTCCGTGCAGTGGACAAGAGTGTTCTCCTTATGAAGCCTGAAAATGAGCTTTCTCCCAGCTCTGTGAGTCTTGGCTACTTTTGGTAATGAGCAAGTGCAAGAACCAAACAAGTACCCACTAACACCACTACAGACATGGGGCTATGTATTTTTACAGTTGCATTCCCTACACTTGCTTTTTAGAAGCTGGAATTTACCAGTGGAGTGTTAGGTTGTGTCTGTCCCTGTAGGTGCTGAACTGCTGCATTTTTCCCTGTTTTTTTGCATTTTCCCAGGTGTATAATCTTCTCCCACTAAAGGAAAGTCAGGGTTATAGCTACAGGGACTACTACCTGGAAGAAGACAATGTAAATCCATGTGTGTCACTTGACAATCTGTCATTAAATGGATTTCTCTACATACCCATTTCTTCTGACGGCGAAGGGGATGCCTACAACATTCTCAAAGTAAGCACCAGCCTTTCATTTTTCTCTTTTGTTCTGTTTTTGAATTCAGTCTCCTTTCTTCTTCTCACCTGCCCTGAAGGGCTTTTTAATAAAAAAATTAAAAAGCTCATTTGCTGTAAACTTGCTCACGTTTGTATGTGAGAAAATAACCAGGCCCAGTTCCTACATCTACTTAGCCCATAAATAGTAACTGAGTGCTTCTCTAAACCATTGAAACTATGAAAAGTCTCCTCATAGCAGAGACACTTGCAAATGGACTTGGGTAAGGAAACAGTCCTGAGAAATTACCTCTAGTGCCATAATATTAGAAACTACTCATTCACGTATGTATTCTTTCTCTAGTTTAAATAGGTCTTTAATAAAGTATCATTTAATTTGATAACACACAAATCCATGCATACCCATCCAAAGTGTCCTGCACAAAGCTTTTTGGGTACCCTCACTCCAGTGCATTTCACACATGCCATTTTAACCCAGGCAGCTGTCCCCAAGGTAGGCCTATGGCCTTACCTTTCCATCTGATCATGCCAAGATTTAGCCTTAGTATGAGAATAACATGACAGAGACTCCACATCTGTGTCAAACCAGCCTACCTGGAATTTACATACAAGCCTTTGTTATTCTGATCAACACCAGACTTAAGTACATCTTGACATACTAAATAAAGTTTATTTTCAAACTATTTTTTGTACATTTTTTTGTTCTTCTTTCTCTTTGTTTACTAGGAATTGGGCTTAAAAGTCTTCACTAGCAGCAAGATCCATAAGCCTGAACTCTGCGAGCATTACCCAGAACACATGATGGAAAGGAGTTACAGTGGTTCTAGTACCTTCTTGGTTTTACCTCTAACACAACCTCCTAAAACTTACCACCCTGCTTCTTTCCTTCCCTCTTTGAATCTTTGAATATTAGCTACACAGGCAGATCTGATTGTGTTCAGATATGCTGACCTAATTCAGGATCCCTCCCTTCTGGACCTAGTCCTGAAATATGAAACTGATCCACCTCTGCCCGCATCTTCCCAGGCAGCCAGATGGGCCTGGCTGGAACTGTGTGTGCTTGGTGACTCCCACACCAGCCCCTACAGCAGGGAAGATCTCATAGGCACTAAAGGAGTCTTTCAGCACAAAGTAGTGGGTTTTTTTTCCCCATCAGATCTGAGTCCAGCTTTGAAAACCTAAAAAAGGAGCATCTGCTTCTAGGCAGCCACATTCTAGCAGTAGCTAGAGGAACAACTAGGGCAAAAGTGGGCCAAGACAAATGAGAAGGTGGTATAGTCCTGTGGGTCGATATTTTACTGCTGGGGGCTGAGAAATTTGGTTCTGTTCCCAGTTTCCCCACTCGCATGACTATAAGGGGCTAGGTAGGTCATGTCACTTCTCTGCAGGTTCAGTGACCGTGAAGATAGGAGAATGATATTGCTTTTGTTTGTTTGCTTTCTTAAACAGAGCTGAGATTAGAAAGACTATATAAAAGACTCACCTATATCATTGACTTTTATGGTGCAGTATCCCACCTCCAATTAAACAATTGTAGCTTTTGGTTCAGTGACAGCTTCTAGGCTTCTCCTCCTGAGAGATCAGACCTTTGGTTTTGAGATGGAGGATTTGTCATCAGAGTACGGCCCAAGACAGCTGTCTGCTTTGAGAAGATGTAAAGTCTTCTAAGGCTGATGGAAAAGCTTTTCATAAGGCACAACAGTATGCAACACTGTGAGAAAGCAGCTTCCTGTATATTTGCTAGTGGCCAGAGATGTAAAGACCCATATTCATTTTTTAAAAATTGCTATACAGAGGGCTAAGTGTGGCTTCTGTTTCTGGTCATGTATAAATGCAATCAGTGCTTCAATCAGATTATTATACTGTGTGGCATGGTAATATCTGGGGACAGTAAGTCTCACATTTGATTCTGTATTGCTATAGCAATATACCCTCAATAACACCATCATGCATGGTTCTTTTGGCACTGATGGGTTTGCTGGCAGTGGGGGAAGAACGTTCAACTCCATCTAATCTCTGTAAGAAGAGCAGCATCATTAAGAAAAATTAAATACTGAGATGGCAACCGAGAAATTCATGTTTCCAGTGGTCAAGATGTCAAAACTGTGCTTTCAATTTTAAAATTTGACCTAAGAATAACAACTACCTGGAGGTAAAGTATGTTCCTGGTTTAGAATGGAGTTTGACACATCTTTTCCTTTCTTCCTGTCCTTGAATGAATTTGCTAGTCTCTACAATGAATCTGCATGGAGAATTGGATTATGAAATGGCAGAAGACATGATTGATGGGAATCCTACGGAAAGTGTCCGGAAGTACTTCCCTGAGACATGGATCTGGGACATAGTTTCAGTGAAGTAAGTGTTAAAGGGAACGTAGAGTGTGGTCACTAGGCCAAAACCTTGGACTAGGTTAAAGCCTCAGTGAGAGGAGTATTTCTAGTAGATAAAGGGATTTTTAAGGACATAAAGTATAGGATTCTTTAGAGGAACATGCAAAAGCCAGTGCCTATACCCCAGCTGGTCAGGGGTTTGCTGTCAGCAGATGTTGTTCAGTAGGCTGAGAGGAGAATAGATGAACACCAGAGTATAACTGAAATCTTGTTCTCTGTCCCTCACCAGCTCTGAGGGAAAAGCTGATCTAGAAGTGACCATCCCTGACACCATCACCGAGTGGAAAGCCAATGCATTCTGCACTTCAGCAGACACGGGCTTTGGCCTGTCCCCGACAGTGTCCCTCAGAGCCTTCCAGCCCTTCTTTGTGGAGCTCACCATGCCCTATTCGGTAGTGCGTGGGGAGTCCTTCACGCTGAAAGCCACCGTTTTCAACTACATGCCTGCCTGCATCAGGGTAAGAGATGTTCACAGCTTTGCTCAGCCTAACAGCTTAGGGGAGACTACAGTGGGTCACTTTCAACAAGGTGTTCCAAGACACATGACTGATCTGCAAATACAGCTTCATGTAGGTGTACGTATGTATGAATCCTTGTTGTATTCAGTGAAGAGGGAATATGTTTTCCTCTCAAAGTTTTGAAAACTGCATTTGACTCAGAGCCTAAAGCTCTGCTGCTGAGACCCCCAGCCTTGTCATTACAAATTTTTGTCACTGTTCTATAGAAATAGAGAACTTGGGTTCTTCACAGATCACAGAATTATTGCATACCCACATGGAAATTCCAGATTCACCAGGGTGGATATTTGTGTTCAGCCTTTAGTCTCATCTCACAAAATTTCACAGAAGATTTGCTGGAATGTGCAGACTTCCTGTAATTTGTTGCATCTGTCCCTAAGACACTGAGCAGAGCTACATAGCTTCACCATTCTTACCTGCATTTTTTTCCAACAAAAAAAGACAAAATTTGGGAAGAGATTAGTACAGAATCTCAATCACCTTTGCTCAGTTTTTCATAAATACAGATTTTTATTCTAAAAGGAATGAAAATGAAACAAGGAGGGGCACTTATCCAGTCATTCCAATGCACTGTCATTTATGTCCCTGGCTTTCCTATGTTGTTTGCTATTTTCAGGCTCCTTATTCCACTTTTCCTTGTTCCCTTACTCTACTTTTCTTTGTTCCCTTACTAGCTTTCCCACTGCTAGTGTTTTATCTTTTCACCTAACTAATCCTGAGGGAAATCTTTAATTCATGGCACAACTGGTCTCTGCTATTCATTTCCCCAGAATCGATTTCCTTTCTAAAGATCCTGTTCTCTACAGTTACCTCCCTGATCTCCTACAATTGTACAAATTTCAGTCATTTCCTCCTTTATAAGGCAGTTCTTGCTCTGCAATGCCCATAAGGTCCTCAGTCCCACGGTATAACCAGCTCCACTACCAATTTCCATGTACTGCATTGTCTGCAATGACTCCAGCTTCTCTGCAAGTCCCAACCTCATGAGCCCTCTCTGTACAACTGGCAGGTCAGTGTGTCTCTGGCTGAATCTACTCATTTCCTGGCTGTACCTGTGGGGAATCAGGAAGAATCCTACTGCATCTGCGTGAATGAAAGAAAAACTGTTGCTTGGACAGTAACACCAAGATCTCTAGGTAAGAGATCAGACGACAAGAAGATACTGGGATCAGATATCTGTGTATGGCATCAGATCTTTGGCGTGAGGAGCTAGGTGACTCCAAACCTGCTTGGAAGGATCTTCTCTATGTCAGAAGTGAGAAGTCCAACCCTGAGGTTGAGACACTACACTGGGTGTAGTGTTTCCAGGTCCTAAACGAACCGTGTGTTACAGGCCATGGCTTTCCCAACATTTTAACAGAAATCACAAATTTCCTTAATGCATGCAAAGCACTCAGGCATTCCAGATGTGGAACTAAAAATGTCTTAATGTGCCTGGGTCTGAAATTTTTTAATCAAAGCTTGCTTTCTCCGAAGCCTCCCAGAAGAAGACCATTTCATTTATGAGATCTTCTCCATCACTACTCTTTATTCTGATGGACCAACACCTGCTTGGGTGGCCATTGCAAAGGAGGTGGTCTGGGAGGCTATCTGCATCAAGATAAAACCCTGTCTCAGATTTAGTTCTCCTCTTGGAAAAGCTTCTCTGTAATGCATCACAAAGTTCCCAGCACAAACACAAACCCGTACTTCCCTGGCTCTGCCTGGCAGGGCTGACTGATCCCTGTTTCCTCCAGGGCAGGTGGAGTTCTCAGTGACCACTGAGGCCCTACAGAACCAGCAGCCCTGCGGGAACTACATTGTGGAGACCCCTAAGAAAGGGCGGAAGGACACGGTCATCAGACAGCTGCTGGTGGAGGTACGTGGGCTGCTAATTTTGGTGGCACAGAAAAGTAGCAATAGTAACAGCAAGAGCTGCTGTGTGATAAAAGTTTTCTGGTTTAGCCGTGAGAGCAGCAATAATGGCTTGTGAGACTCTTATCCTGCAAGCTTTTACAAAAGAAGCACTGATAAATCTAACACAGGCCAGTAGAGCCCATAACTCATAATGATGCCATCTCACAGTCAAAGCAGGGTCTTACATTACATAGAGGGACAGGAATAATAAGGCAGGCAGTAATGACAGGTTTTTCCGAGACACATCATATCAGAGATAAATGAGAAATCCTTGGGTTTGCCTGTAATAAATCACAGGGACAGGCTGTGAATAGAACACTAGCCAGAAAGTTTATGGTTGTCCTCCAGCCCATGGTCAGTACTCTGGAATATGGAACAGTCACTACAATCTACAAATACTTCTAAACAAAACTACCGTCACTGTTTTGAATTGGTTTTATTACACTTTTGAGAATGCTCAAAACAGTGTAACTAAACTTTTATTTTTACATTCTTTTGTACACTTTCCTTAGCAGTGTTTTGCAATAATAAAAGCATAGCTTTTCACATGATAACTTGCAAGTCATAAAATTAATCTGCAGTATAAGACTCCCAGTGATGCTATTAGCAAACAAAGAGTACCAGCTTGTTGCACAGGGAAATCTATACAATAATAAGTCCTCCTTACACTGCAGACATTCCAGTTTTCAGTAAGGCAGAGCTAGGATTCATGTAGCTTCAGGAAATGTTTTGCTAACCTGAATGTAATGATGGAACAAGAGTCCTATCTGCTAGGCTTTTGGTTTTGTTTTTTTTTTAATTATTTACAAATGAAATTGAATGTATAATACATGAACAACTGTTTAACATTTCAGGAAATTTTCCTAATTTCATATACGCCTTCAGGAAAAAGACTGTTTTGTTCTTTGAAGATATAGGAAGATAAATCACTGTAAAGTATTTTCTCCCAGATGGCAGCAGAATGTAAATTACTAAACAAGTATTAGAGTTACTTCTGTCAGGGTGTCTGAGAGACTGCTCATCCTATCCTGTTATTGTAACATGGTAATTAATCTACAGCAAGCCCTGATGGGATGGAATCGGAGATTAGCATCCAAGGCTGAACAATTAATTAGCAGGGATGGATACAGTGTAACATGCTTGGGGTGAAGCTGCATGGTCACGAGCACATGGATGACAATATTCCCTGCAGCAGGCAGTGCATCCCAGAGAGAGAGAGAGAAGTGAGTGTGCCAGAGGCCCCAGGGCATCTTCTCGCCCCTCCAGAAACCAAGCCTCACTGAGAGCTCTTTGGGAAAAGGGATTTTTTCTCACCCAGGAATTTCTCATCTGGAAAGGAAAATCTTTCAAACAATTACAGTTTGTATGTTTTAATTTCCTGTTGAAAATCAAACAAAACAATGGATTTCTCATTTAGTTGCATTTCAGAATGACATATTGAAACAAACAAGAAGGTGCCTTTTCAAACAGAAGAATTTAGCTCTGTCACAGTTTATCCAAAAAGCTTTTTCTTTTTTTTTTCCTGCTCTTTTAATAATTCTGTCTTTTCATACTGAAGAATGAAAGACAATGTATTCTGACTATGTGAGAAAGTGAAGACAATAACACCATTGTTTACATACTGGGAAAAAATATCACCTGGCAAAAAGCTGGAAACCAGTAAGGAAACAATGGGAACTCTCCTATTTAGAGGTTAAAAAATTGATGCAGGGAACTCACTAAAATACACTTTGACAAAAAAGTTTGCTAGTAAACATTCGATTCCTGAGTTTTCTGCAAAATATTTTCACCCAACTCAACAGAAAAAAAGGACTCTTTTCTGACTTCAAAAACTAGACTTGAAGTTATTAACCAGCTGACTGTGGCATGCATTTAAATTTTGGTTGTTTCAGCATATCACTTGTGGGTGCATTGGAATGCTCTAGCTGCCACCAGTCAAAGTTCCTGTATGCATATCGTCCCAGGGTGCCGGGCACTCAGCCGTCACCACAGCCTGGAGAGCCCTGCGAGACTGGGCCACAGAGGGTGGCACCTTGGATGGCAGGGTGCCGTGTCTCTGTTGATAACATCACCTTGCATGTTGTTTCCATCACACCCCGTGAAGCTGCAGGGCCTCTCTCCGTAATGAGAAAGAAAAGAAAATGTATTACACTCCATACTTGTAATTAGCCAGTCTGTTACAGTCCTCAATTATCCTCAGTTTAGCGCATGGAGGAGAAAACTTTCTGGGCAATTTTCAAAGAATTCCTTTTAGTTTCCCTTTTGAAATTTCTTCCTTTTCTTTGTTGCTGTTGTTTCTCAGTTTTTGCTTTTTTATTTTCTTGTCCTTTTCCCCAAGCCGGAAGGGACTGAGGTGGAAACCACATACAACTCTGTGCTCTGTGCATCTGGTAAGAGCCATTTGCTTCCTAAGACTTTCTGTGCTGAGGTAGAAACTAAAGACAAAAGGAAAAGAAAATATTTGTGAGTGCTCCAGTCTGAGAAAAAAGGTGTAGGGATCTGATAAAATTGACCAAACTAAATGTATGTCCAGCTGTTAGTGAAAACAATTCTCCCTGTAGGAGCAGAGCTGAGGATGTAATAGTGTCTACAATTAGAGAGGGAGAAGCATATCTTTTGGGAAATGAGGCTGGCCAGGTCAATGCAGGGAGAGAGTATTTGGAATCTGGTAAGGTTATCTCTAATGCCTTTCGTTTAACAGATGTAAAATCACAAACCAGACTCTGCAGTAAGCCAGGCCTGCCGACCAAAGCAGAAAAAGCCAGAAAAATAGGCTGGAAAAAGTGTATTTGTCACTCAAGGCTGGCGGGTGGTGCCATGTAGAAGTCCATGACAATCTGTGTGTGAGGGTATTGCAGGCCCAACACAAAATTTGCAGGATGGGAACAAAATTACATCATCAACAAAATTACAGATATATGGATTTGTTGAAGTCAGGAAACCCGTCTGCAGGGGCTGGTGTCTCACCCATAGATAGCTGGTAGCCATGCATGTGGATACATCTGGAATTGTAACCAAATTAATCTGCTTTTTATCCCAGAAAAGTCAGTGTCAGAGACCATCTCCCTGGTTCTCCCAGAGACTGTGGTGGATGGCTCAGCCAGAGCATATTTCTCAGTGCTAGGTAAATGAAACCTCCTCAAAGTGTCACATGCTAGTTTGAAGCACTGCCACTGCAGGCTGTGCTCTGTCTAATGGCCAATTTACACCGTGAATTGTCCCCTTCCCCAGGTGACATCATGGGCACCGCCATGCAGAACCTGCACCAGCTCCTCCAGATGCCCTTCGGCTGTGGGGAGCAGAACATGGTCCTGTTTGCACCCAACATCTACGTCCTGGACTATCTGAACAAGACAGGGCAGCTGAGCGAGGAGGTCAAATCCAAGGCCATTGGATACTTAGTGAGCGGTGAGCTTTTGCCTTTCTGTTCATCCCTTCCCTTGGCTACTGGGTAGGGACACTGTTGGCCACTGGCCTGGATGATCTGTTGGAGGCTGTCTCTAGAAAGGAACAGGATACTGGCAGGTTAGGGGTGTACAGTACAGTGCCTGTAAGAAGGAATCCTATGCTCAGTTGGAAGTACAGGGTTAGAGTCAACAGCATCTAAACAGGAACACAGAAAAAGTCCAGGGCTGGCAATAACTCAGGATTTCCCTCCATAAGAAAAGAGTTATCTGGAATACATAAATCAGACTATAACCATTAATCATGGCAGCTGCTTATGTAGATCTCGAATTCTCCTTTAGGACTGAGGTGTAGCAAGTATTGCTCATCTTTGACGAGGGCAGAATTCTACCACATTAGCTAGGGCACAATGACAGACACAACACTAGTACATACATATGCGGTGGGCATCTCCCAACTAGCAAGGGGCTGTTGTGACTCAGTTATTTTTGCAGAAAAATTGCACTTCCTCCAGAGAAAATTATCCTGTTTTCTGCATTCCTATCCTGTGTAGAACTCACAGTTTTAATCGGTTCTCCTCTGGGAACCATTCTCCCATTTCTCTCAAGTCTGGGATGCATTTACTTCTCCTCATCAAGTTTAGGGCAGAGTGCAGCAATGACCACAGATACCCAGTTTCCAGGTGTTTTTAGAGAGAGGAAGAGTGCAAGAATAGAGATATTCATAGCTGGGGGTTTGCCTGAACTTCGTTTGTAATCCTGAGCAGCATAGCTCCCATCTGTGCCATTAGCTAAGGGGGACACTGTGTCCCATGTCTGCTGCATTTCCTTTGTGTGGCTCCTTGGAAAGCACTGCAGCAACTGAAACATTTCTTCACTCTCCATTTCAGGGTATCAAAGGCAACTGAAGTACAAACACCAGGATGGTTCTTATAGCACCTTTGGGCCACGTTATGGGCAAGTTGGAAATACCTGGTAAGACTTCAGGACCTCTGGCTTTTCGTTTCTGCTTTTAATGCCCTCTCACTCCTCAATGTTTGCTTGTGCTTAGTCATTGTGAAGTTTGGAATGGAGGTGGAGATGAAGTTAAATGGGCCCTATGACCTCTGATGGATACAGGGCCTGCTCAGGATGTCTTGGTTCCCTCTATCACTTTTAGGCTCACAGCCTTTGTCCTCAAGTCCTTTGCCCAGGCCCGGCCTCACATCTTCATAGAGGAGAAGCACATCCAGGATGCTTTGAGCTGGCTTACTCAAAAGCAGAAGGAGAACGGCTGTTTCCGCAGTTCTGGGATGCTCCTGAACAATGCTATGAAGGTAACGTGTCTCCCTGGTTGGCTCCACATGGGCTTTGTCAGGCTGGAACTTGGCCATATGTCACTCTGGGATCAACAGAGTTATTTCAGCACTTGGGGCTTGGGAAGGAGTGAGGAGTTATATATGTGGGCTATCACAGAAGCGGGAAGAAGTCAGCAGCATGAAAAGGAGGCCAGGGAGAATTTGTCCCTGCAGGATGTAGATATGTAGCACAGGGAGAAGCCAGTGGTGCTGTGTGGGATCAACAAGAACTTTTGTGTTTTCCTGCAGGGTGGAGTGAATGACGAGGTCACACTGGCAGCCTACATCACTATTGCACTGCTGGAGATTCCTATGCCTGTAACTGTACGTGTCTGCACCCCAACCTGAGCCACAGATGGTACTAACCTGCCCCACTAGTGTCCCAATGCCTAGATTATCAGACCCCTTTATCTTTGAAAAGAAGAAATCCTGTCTGAATAGTCTTTCCATTTAAGCCTAGACTGAATGAACATCTTCCTCAATTTTCCTCCCCTGTCTAATCCTGTCTCCTATATACACATTTCACTTAACATTTTTCTGAGTTCTTTTGTGGATGATAATGGATTTGCTCCATACAGCTTGGATTGACAGTGAGTTAAATAATATTTAATTCTCTGAAGTGAGCCAAATAGATTTTCTACACCTACAGAAGTCTCGTTTTGTTTCTTAGAATAGTACAATCCTGTTAAACCACTCTTGAGCTTATTGTGCAGACACAACACCACAGGTCTGTAAAAAATGATGGCACGCTCAGGCATTCATTGCCATTATCTCTGCTTCTTCTAGATGGTTTCATGGGAAATCCCCATCCTTAATGCTTGAAGAATAAGGTATACCTATAGGTCATCAAGTATACCTATAGGGAATACCATCATGGCACTCTGTGAAAAGCCTGAGGCCTACTTAGGAGCAGGGTGGGTTTGGTCATTCTTATCCCCCTCACTTTGAGACAAGGTGGTGGTGCAGGTAAAGCTGGGGTATGAATCATAGCAGAAGGGCTTCTGAGTCAGTGTGGTTGCCAGGCTGTTGCAATCTCTCTGCTCCAAATGTAGTAGGGAATGTTTTGTGTCTAAAGTTTTTCCCTGCATAGCAAGAACAAGCAGAAGGAATTATTTTGTCAGTAGGGTGACATGGATGGCACTGACTTCACCAGAAGAGTATTCTTTCTTTGTTATGTCCTGTGTTTAGAAGCCAAGCTCTCAGGCAGAACCGTATTGGATAACGAGGTTGTTTTCCAGCTCCCCGTCTGAGTCTAAAACTGCCACTGAATGTGAAGGAAGGGGTTTGTCACACTCTGAGTGGGGTATGGGTGCATTTCAAGCTAAGCTGCATGAACTAAGATTAGAACAGTCCTTAAGTAATTAAGGCTCATGCAGAGTATTTCTGTAAGTAAAATAAGCCATATTAAACCCTCATAAAAACCTTAATAGCACTGTCCTTAGCATGTGTGTCTCCTGTCACATCCTGTCATTAGAGTGGATTCCTCCCCAATACTTACCTTACAAAGAGCCTGTAGGCATAGGCACAAACAATTTTGGTTTTATTTTTTGCTTTCTTAAAACCAGGTGAACTGCTTCTCCAAAAGGGATCACAAAAGATTTCATCTTCCAGTACATACACAGTGAAAATCAAAGCACAAAGCAACAGAAAAAAATGTCTTTTCCTTCTATACCCTTTATTAAGCGGTAAATGTGCTGTTAGCTTCCAGGTCATGGCATGCTCTCCCTCAGAGCTAGGTTTTCAATTTTATAGCAGCCTTTCCATCACAAATGAGGAGTATTCATGTGTCTTGCTGAAAGGTGGTGGGGTAACAGTGTCTGTTAGTCATAACACCATATAACATAGCCACATGTAACTTTGTTGTAGTGATTACACTCTTAAACCAATAAGTGCATTGTTAATGTTAACATCACAAAAAATAATCTACAAAATACCAAAAACCCCACATTTTTCTTGTGTAGAGATAGAGTTTACCACCAAACTATGATCTACATTACTTCCAACAAAGTGATTTTTTTTTTCAAAATGCCCTGGAAAAGGGAAACCAAACAAAAAGGAAAGGGTAAAGCAGAGGATGAAAGCACAGAACAGTCTCAGGGTGATAGCTGGAGGAGGAAAGCAAGTATTTAAAGCAAGGAAGTATTTCAGAGAACTCCTCATACCCCAGAACAAAATCAGGCCAGTAATTCTTCTCAAGGATGAAAGATTGGAGCACAGCTTCACAGTCTTTAAATCAAGCTGGGAAAAACCATTACAACAAGACATGATAAAGAGAAGTAGATTCAAGATAAGGAACAGCCTTTGGCTGCCCATTTGTTCTAGGAATTATTAGGCCTGGAGGAAAGGGCTACACAGTGGTAAAGTCTTTGTCAGGCCACAGTAAGGATGCTAAGGGTCCACAGGTACCATCCCTATTGCTGTTGTTCTAAGATGGACCTCAGTATGACCACCTCTAGTTCAGTCTCTCTCTCCTTCCAGCACTCGGTGGTGCGGAATGCTCTGTTCTG
>VZTF01002947.1:185222-221738 GCA_013397755.1 Cnemophilus loriae | reverse complement strand
CAGCACGGAGGGAGCGCTGGGTGAGAACACACACCTGCTGCCGCCCGGCATCGCTCCGAAACCCGCACGGCATCCATCACGGAAAGGGCCTCCTCGCCTCCTTTTTGTCCCCCGAGGAAGATAAACAGGCCCAGAACATCGCAACAACTCGGCGCACGCCCGCCCTCCCTCCGGGCTGCACATCCACCCGGGGCATAGATAACACCCGGGGCAGACGCTTATAAATATATATTCATATTCTGCCTTTGCGTGGCAGAAACAAACCGTCCGCTGCTGTTAATTGCTGCAATTATATCGGTGCTGCGGACTGCGTTTGTGTAAAGCCGAGTTTAAAACGAGCCATCCACGCTGGATGGGCTGGTGTTGGTTTTATTCTTTCAAAAATGGCTTTACGCGCTAAGGAATAATGAAAAATAAACCTGAAACTTGTAATTGGAGTCTGACAGTACTGCAGAAGAGCAGTCGGGAATAGCGGCTGGCCAAAAACTTAGCTAAGGACACGCTGCGTTTCGAAAGGTCTCTGGTGATGAGCTGGATTGAGCCGAAGGCACAGAAGGATTAGAGGGCACAAGTGGTTTTAAGTGGCACTAAACAGAACCATACCCCAAGAACAACAGAAGGCACGGTCAGAGCAGAAACCCTGGCTCCACGGGGATTAATGCCATCTGTTGATTCCACCTGATTTCACCCAAAGCATCTCTCGATTCCCCCTGACTTCACCCCCAGCTCGCACAGCCATCCCCTCGCAAAGGCCAGGGAGGAACCACCGGGGCCGGGAGAGCTGCGAAGCTTGAAGAGCTCATTTTACCCGCTGCCATTCTGCAGCAGCAACAGCAGCAGAGCACTCGGGGAGTCATCTCTTCCTGGCACGGGATTTTCCACGGCAAGCCAAACAGGTTGCTCCTTAGCAACTCAGCCTGCGCCCTCCTTCCCGGTCAGCGAGCCCAGCGAAGCCTCCACCCAGCGACTGAGCTCAGTTTTTCCACGAGCTGCCTGCCCAGGACAAGGAATCTGGTTTCTCAGGCTGGCAGAGCACACGCTGCCATGCTGCTGACAGTATTTTAGCTAATTTGGAAGCGCTGGCACTGTTTTACATTTGGGGGCGATACTTCAGCTGGGTTCACCGGCAGTTCCTGGAGCCAAGCCATGTCCCACTGTCCCTAGGAAGGCCAGTCATGCTTCCTTTAAATAAGAGGGATTAGGGATGTCTAACTTGCACCCTGCCCCTGGGAGAAACCCTGCTTAAGTCAGGTGAAGCTTTACAGTTTTAACACAGACTGGTTTTATGTACATCACAGAACTACAGAATGGTTCGGGGTGGAAGGGACCTTAAAGCTCACCCCATTCTACCTCCCTGCCATGGGCAGGGACACCTTCCACTATCCCAGGTTGCTCCAAGCCCCACCCAACCTGGCCTTGGATACTTCCAGGGATCCAGGGGCAGCCACAGCTTCTCTGGGCAACCTGTGCCAGGGCCCCACCACCCTCACAGGGAAGAATTTCTTCCCAATATCCCATCTAACCCTGCCCTCTGGCAGTAGGAAGACATTTCCTGTGTCCTGTCACTCCCATACACCTTGTTAAAAGTCTTTACCATTCCTATAACGATTCCTTTAAGTACTGAAAGGCTGCAGTAAGATCTCCAAAGTCACATCTTTCACTAAACTCCAAAGCCTCCAGTTGAGCCTACAAGTTATTTTTAACTTCTTTACCGGGTAAAGGACCCAACTTTGCTTTAATAAAATAAACCTGAACTTTCTCACATCCACTCCAGCGTGCGAATAAAGAAACTAATAAATACTATATGTTCCTGTGAAGCAGCTGTAATTTAAATCTTCGTTTAACAGACACTCACTTCATCCTCCAGCAGGTCTGTCTTTTGTGAACAGCCCCAAGTCCCAGAGGAGTTATGCCCTAATTCCCAGAGGCTGCTCAGCATTTAGTTTTGGTGCAGGTAACAGCATGATTTGGGGCTTCCTGCAATGTTTGGTGCTCAGCTGTGAAGAAGGCACTTCTGGACTATGGCAGCTCACCCCAAGGCAGCCAGGACCAGGCACTGGAGTTAATTCTTCAGGAAAAATACATATTGCCTTATATGTAGAAGTTGGAATGGAGAAGGGGAGTGATGTTAACTGTGTAAATGTGAAGCATCAGAACAACTCAGCGTGACAAATACCTTCACCTTAGCTTGAAACAGACAATTTGTTCTGGTTCTTGGTTAACAAGAATTAACCTCCCCTTACATTCACTGGCAAATCCCTACAGGTTTTGCACTGTCACTTGGAAAATACACTGAAAATATAAGTATTTCCTACACAAGGCGTAAGTTACCCACACACACACCCCTTTTCCTATTTACTTTCCAAGCCAAGATGTTTGGTTTTATTTGGTCTACTTGAGGAAGCACTTCATACCTACCCCGGGATAAATTCAAACAAACAACTTTACTACAGACCTGCTGGGTCGGAACTGAAGGATCAAGAGGTCTTTTTAATGCTAGCAAACTTCCATTTTTCAGTAACACAGAGCTGACAGCACTCTGAACACACACGTCAGCATTTTATAATTGATTTTATGTAAAGGGAGCCTCAGAATTCCAATCAGGTCCTGACAAATCCCCTCAAAACTGCAGTGCCTATCTCGTCATAGCTCTCTTCTCTTTAGAAAAATAGCAGCATCTTCCAAAATTGATATTTATTTATTTATTCAGCACACAGTTCGTGTGTCCGTGCATCTCCCATCTGCAATAGGATGCTGTGGAAGAGAGACATTAATTCCAGGACTTATGCAAGCAGGAAGGATGTTCCCAGTGGAAATATGCATTGCACGTACTACAATGCTAAACTGAGCCTGAGAAAAACAGGTAATGGGAGGTTTAGAACGGGGCAAAAAAAGAGTCAGTTGACACTTCCAGAAACCTGGTGGGATAACTGTGAGTTGGGTATGTCTAAGCAGAAAAGAAAAAGGAAGTTTACTGCACTTAGGACAGCAGCTCTGATTAAAATGACACAGGCTCCTTATCTCCCCGTGGGGAACACACCTCTCCCTTGCAAACACACACACACACACACAGAATGCATGCCTGCACTCAGAACAATGCAATCCTCCACAAATGCTGGCTCAAATCCTAAAAATCAGCTTTCCAGAACGGCAGTTTACCCATAACGACGGAGGAGCTGCGTCAAAAGGAAGAAGGAAAGATCACCCAGTCATCCTCCAGGTATGTTATTATCACTGATAACTCAAATTCCAAGGAAGGCTGGCCCCCAGCACAGCTCATGCTCATTTGCTTTTTCTTACGTCTTTAGGGCATGTCGTAGGTAGGTTAAGAGGCATGGAAGTAGGAATAAAGTAGTCAAAACCTCTAGAGACAGATGTCAAAACTGAAAAAACCTGCACCTTAGAGCACTCTGGCTCCAGCTTGGCCCACCTCAGTATTAATTCTTCACCAACATAGCAGCCAATTCCCAACACTACCCATTACCAATGTATATAACTCAGATTATATCATTTCTGTCTACAAAAATGAAATTCCGTTCTGCATTTCCTTGCTCTTCAAGTGGTATCACTTTTGGTGGACTTGCCAGTTTTGGATTATTGGTTGGACTTGATCTTTCCCAACCTCAATGATTCTATGATTCTTAGAATTTTGGTAATGTCCGTTGGTGTCTTATTCACTCCTGGCTTTCCAAACAGTGGGAACAGAGAAAGAAAGTCCCATTTTGTGGAAAAAAAAAGCTAAAAAATACTTCATACTAGAAGAAATATTTGGTTACTCTAGGTTTTGGGGGTTTTTTAAATAAGGTTCATAGTGTTGTTCTTCGAAGGGTGAAGAAAGCCAATAAAAACCTCTGGAGTGACACCCACCCGAAGTCAGACAGACAGGAAAAGTGACATCTGTGCCTCATCACTTCATCACCCCTGCCTGCTGGTCCATCCTGGCACGCCTGGAGCTCAGCTGGCCAAGGGAACAAAACCTCCTTGTAGCCCGTCACCAAGGCACCGGACTGCAGCGCACGCAGCCAAGCGCTCCTTAGGAAAACAATGTCCGGTTTTCAGCACCAAAATCCCCTGCCAGGATCAACAGATTATCTTCTGTCCAGGCTCCACGGCAGCGCAGGGAGGAAGAGGAGGAGGAGGAAGGAAACTGCTGGATCAGGCACAAGTCAGACTGAGTCATGCTCCAAGCAGGGAAGCTGGGAAGCTCTTGGGGAGCCTATGGCATATTTGTCATTCAGCTTCCAAACAGTGATGCCATCAACATTTGGATATTGAGTACATTAAAGCCTGACTACTTCAGCTTCAGAAATTTGAAATATGGGTGTGTGCAAGTTCCAGAAATGGGAAATATGGGTGTATGAAAAGTTACGTGATCTTCCTGTTTCGGAAGAGACAGATTCAAGAGTGGCTCTCATAATAAAAATTCCTGACCTAGTCTTAAGCTTTTCCACTCCTCTGCTCAATAATGAAAAAAAAAAAAATCAAACTAAAGAAAAAGAAGAGTTTTGGTTCAGATCATCTCACAGAACCTGAGTGTACAGATATCTGTGTAAAAAACCACAAAAATGATCCAGCAAGAGCCTTTTACTTGTAAAAAAGTGCTTCTGTGCTGGTGCATCCACAGCACGAGGCTTTGCCATCTCCCAGGCTCTACTTCAAACCTAATGAGATTAAGCAGTTGAAATTAACCATTTCCACCACAACTGTAAATTCTGTGGATTGGAAACCCAACAGTAATTCCGAAAAGTACCACACAAAAGAGCAGAGGTCCTGCACTTCATCCTACCCCCGTCAGGGACATTAAGTGGGAAAACACCACCAGCATTTCCAAGCTCTGGGAGTGCCACAGTTAAGTCACCAAGCTCTTCAACTCAACATGCAAAAAAAAAAAAAACAAAAAACCAACTCAAATCAAATTCACAGTAAAAATCAAATCCAAAAAGTCAGACTTACAGCTGAACACCATTAGGGCTTCAACTCAAATATTTGACTGTATTCATCAGGGAGAACAAACTAGGATGGCATCCTAAATGTACAGGGATCACATCCTCTGCAAACACCAAAGAACTGCATTATCAAACATTTTAGCAAAAAATTTACAGTTCCCTTTGAGCAGTGTCTAATTTTCCCATACAAAGAGGATAATAAGGATACACGACCACCCTGACTGCAGCCTGAGCCCATTTTCCCGGGTCAGGCTCATCCACACCCTGCAATCCTACAAGACTGAAGTTTGGTGGAAAATTAAACGATGGATTTTTTTCATGGAAAGTTTTTCTTGCAAGAGCATTCCAACAGTGATTCCCAGTTTTGTTTTTAGGGTTTCTCAGAACGCCAGAGCTTTGGTTTTCTGTTTTACTTAATTCCCAAGCACCAGGAGTGGGAACAGGCAGACGCTCTGCTCTGACATGCTGAGGCTGCTGCTGCGAGTTCTCTGTGTGTAAGGGCTCAGCATTTTTGGTCCTCTTTCTTAACGTTTTGAGCCAAAGACCGGGAAGGGGAGGAGGGAATGAGACCCACGGACTAATGAAGGAATTTATACACGAGCGCTGTCCGCTTTGGAGGAACGTTTGCTGATGTGTTTGCCAGGAAACCCATCTTGGAGATATAACTTAGGCATGTGAGCAGAGGCTGGAAAGTCTTGTTGACACAGACCTTCCCCCCCCTACAAAGGAGAAGAATGTTTATTCTGCAGTGAACAGCCTGTACAGCTCTACAATGCACGAGACAATTAGGGAGTTGCATCCTACCTCGTAAATTATATTGCCATGCAGTCCCAAGGAGCTGCTGCTAAAAATACAACAATAAATAATATTTAGTCTAAACAATATCTGAGCTCCACCAGAAGTTTGCATGGATTAACCAAAGCAAATCCTGCCACAAGGAATTGATCTTAAAACACCTCTTAAAACTGAGGTATCTTTTTATCATTTCCATCTTGGCAGTGGTTTAGAGGCATTTATTATCTCAGTAAATGTTTTTGTTGGTGGGATTTTGTTTTGGTTTGGGGTTTTTTTTTTTCATAAGCATTGTAGCTCCGTTGTCCAGCACCACTCTATATATAGAGTGCACCACTTCCACTGCTATTTAGCAATCAATCAGTCGTCCTGTTTCCACTCCGAAAAAGCAAAACAGGGATGAAAGAGCAACTCCAGGACAGGACGCTGGCTGGCAGCTCCTCAGTTAGTATCAACTGACCACATTTACGTCACTTCTTCAATTGGCATTTTCTCCCTAAATAGCTCTCTGGCCAGTAAGTGGTTGCTCCCACCAGGGAAGAATTTGGATACTCCTCTACAGCTGTTACCTCCGAGAACAAATCCGTGTGTTTTCTACACCCTGGATAATGCTGCAGTCGTGTATTTTAAGACTGTTAACTCATGGAAATAGATTTGGGGGAGTCAAATTGACTTTGGGAACAGCTGGATCACTCATACAAATACATCAATCAATCAGAAATGATACCTAGAAGGAGAAAAATAAACAAAACCCACCGGCAGCATTAGCAAATATGGGCTGGAATTCCACATGGAAAGCATAAAAATCTTCCCAGTGTTGTCTCCTGAAACAGTTATTTGCATGAAGCTGCAGCCAGTGGTTCCTTCTACTTGTTTTACCCAACTTCTTTATAAAAAGAGAGAAGTTTCTGTTTTGCAGTGACCACTTTTAGTTCTCCCTCTATGGCACCAGCAGCGTTTTGCAGCAACTGTTGTCCTCATTTAAAATTTAAATAAAACTGAACCTCAGAACACCCAAGTAGAACGGCTGTACTGCAGAGCGCTGTTTAAATACCGTATTTCTCTTTGATTGCAGAACTGCCTCTGCAATTAAAGTTACTCAGAGTTCACAAATATAAGAGTTGAGTTGTATTTCAGACTTTTGGTGCCTGACTTCCATTTGGAAGCGAAGCTCCAACCAGGGTTTCCCACTGGGAACTCGTCCTCAGGCACCAGCACACAGCAGAAAGACTCTTAATAAGGGAGCACACATGCAAAATTAATTCAGCCACTGGTACACGTTACTGAAGAACAAACACATTTGTCTGGACCATAAAGTAAAGCACAATAACCTCATTTGGAACCTGCAATAAACTGCAGTTTCTCATCTGGTTTCTTTACAGCATAAACAGAGGTTGGGGAGGGCTCTGGGGCTGGGTAGATGCCAACATCTTTTTGATGCATGGACATAAACAGAGGTTTTGTTCCTGACTGGTAAAAAAATTTGAAGTATAAATAAGAAGTGCAATTCGGGGACTGCTACAAGCAATGTAATCTCTGGGGATCATTTTCTGGTCCCCGCTGAACTGCAAGTTTCATCTGAATAAAAGCTGGCAAATCCTGAACACAGCTCTGCACTTAGAGCACATTAAAATGTAGATACGAACCCCAGCAACTGCTTAAAATCATGCTCACACTACCAGTCAAAAGGAAAGAAAATCACAAATTTTGAAGTAAAGGTTACTGATGCTGTTCTAGGGATTACCCAGTCTGGGACAAGAAATGATATAAAGCTTTAAGAAAAGGCATAAACAGAACACTAGGTTCTGCTTTTCTTTCTCATATCAAGTGCACCTGCTTCCTGGTTTAATCTCAGCCAAAATCCCACCTTTGCCTGCATCACAGAAAGAATAAATACATTTACAGGGAATTAATTATGTGTCCAACAACGGCACTGAGTCTCCACAGAAGCACAGACTTTGCATGCAGGCACATTTAAGATTGATTTATTCTTTTAAAGCCAAGTAAAATGAAGATCAAAAGTTTAAGGTAATCCACTGAATACTCCTCAAAGCTGAGATTTAATACCCATGTTCCAGTTCCTGGACAGAAACAGTTCAACATAAGTTAAGTGATGCATACTGCAGAGCTTCCAGTGCTGAGACAAATCCTGTCATTATTGTGAAATGGTGTAACATTAGAAATTAGATCATGTGAACTGCTCTTGTTTCAGTGTCACACTGATGTGGGCCCTTCCCATTTTGCAAGAGGTCAGGACAATTTGTCTTTTAAGCTTCAGTGGGAAATTCCTGGAAGAGTTTCACGCCAAAAACTGGCCAGTGAAGTTGCACGGGTCTTTGCCATCAATTAGGAGCAATGAAGAAATCCACAGCACTTCAGTTTCTCGTCCGGAGAACAGAGATTATATGTCCAGAACTTATCTGTCTCTCTGGAGGAAAACAAACACAAGCAGTATTTTTACATCTTCAGGCACAACACATCAGATGTGGAGATTTGATGCCAGCAGAGCGATTCAGAAATTACAAGAAAAATAAAAATTGTTCCCCCAGCTAAGGCATTTGCATTTATTGGGGATACAGGAGAGCACGTGGGAGGCAGAGCTCTTTTTTGGGGTGTAATTTTCAGGGGTCACTCACTTAACAAGGGCACCAGCCCGAGGACTGCGAGTCAGAAGCGCTGACTACAGGAGAGGAGGTGTAAGAGGTTTTGCTGCTGCCAGCACAGCAAGACTTGCCAAGTCTGCTACAGCTGTGGAACTGGCTCATCTCTGCTCTGACAGAAAAGTAAACCCTACTATGTATTAGCAGCACAACAGGATGAGTTCTTAAAAAAAGAAAAACAAAAAAAAAACTAAATTAAATTTTAAAAGTGCATTAAACGCTTTTACAGTTTAGTCCCCTTGACATAAAAGACTGCTCTGATTTGTAGAGGTACCCAGAGAAGCAAGTCTTAAGGTCATTACCCCACCCAGTGTATCAGAGGAGAACCACTGATTAATTGCTCCATCTAAACAGACCAAGAATGAACTCCAAGCTTGTTTGAACCGGCCTGAACCCCACAAGAGGGAGCAGCAATCAAGCAAATCAAGTAAATCAAGCAAAGCACACTTTTTTGTGTTCCTAAGGAGACACTACTTCCACCACACAAAGCTAGACCCGTGAATTTTCAATATAAATGTTTAATTACATGGTTATTCAGTCACTGAGGATGTGGATGAAAATCATCATTAGAGGATAAGAGACTACAGTAGAAGGGGCACTCCTCTGTATTCCTACTGAGGACACAGTAATTCAGCCTTCAATTATCACCAATACCAGATACATTTCAACCACTTATGTGAAGAAGCAAACCAACAAAGCTGGCAGGGGAGTGGGGATATTTAGAATTTGTGTTAAGTCTTCAGGCCCCCCAGATTCTCAAAATAACCCACAAATCCTAGCCAGCTTTATTTTGTCAGTAATTCCTGTTCTGTATCCTCACTCTTTGCTCCATGTCCAATAGTTTAGAAGAACTCAAACAAAACCTCCAGAGTTTTTTATTTAAACAACCAAGCAGCCTTTCAAAAGGTAAAAGCTTCTGCATTCAGCATCATTTCAACAGCAGAAAAAAAAAAACCATGAAGAGGTTTGAAAAGGTTCACGATATTATTTCCTGCAGGCTCCCACAACCTTGTGGCTAAGTGGAAGAACAGGTAGCAATGTGCTGTGCTGACAGATGGTTTTTAAGTAGGAGCACCCCAGAGCCCAAAGCAGAAGCTGAGGACTCAACTAAATGCTGTTTTTAGGGGCAGAACCTCCTGCACTGTTTTGTCTCCTACCTCGCAGGCTCAGTATTTTGGGACTTAATAATTTATTGCCTTTTCTTAGTTAAGAGTGGGAATTGTAAAGAGAGACCATTCAACTATAAATTACAATAGAGAGGGGAGACTGGCAGAAACTTTTTGACAGAGGAATAGATTGGGACAGAATTTCTTCTTTTTGTACCTCAGGGCAATGTCAGGAGGGCCAACAGAGCACAGCTGAGCTTGGTCACCGACACAGGAACCACAGCTGAAACCCATCATCAGTTCCTCTGGCAGCTCCTGGAGGGTGTGTTTGGTTCTCTTCTCATCCCTCTGGTATTTTTTGTTACTGGTCTCCTTTCCCAGGTTTCTGCCTCTGGGATTACCCACAGTGACCTCAGCAGGTATTTCATTATAGGCACATCCTACTGACTGACAAAGGGAGGAAAGAAGGAATCTGAATTGAATTGAAGCCATGCCTTTGATCATAAAAAAAATGAGGATTTTACATTCGTCTGTAAAATCCAACTCAGTGCCAATATCATAGAAAAAAACCCAAAAAAACCACACAAGGCATTTTTACATATTCTGGGTTCCTTTGCCAATAGGAAATCACATCAGTTATCTCAATGTAGACTTTAATAAAAGCTCTGACTGCTCCCCTGATTTTTTAAAAGCTGTCTGTTACAGATGCAGAAATACTTGGAGCTACAGACACACAAAACAACAGGTTTTAGAGGCATGTCTGCCAGAGAACAGAAGATTTATTGTAAACGATTCCAGAATATTAATGTCAAACATTAATCATCAAAATACAGTTTACTATTAAAGCTAGAGTTGGCTTTTAGGTTATATTAAAAAACCAACCCATCATACATAAGGAAGTTATACAAAGAAAAACTTCCATTATTTTCTCAGCCCTGAAAACAATTTCATGGAGAGCAGCGTTTCTGAAGAGACTCACAGCAACTTCTCCCGAGCTTTAATGACACTCACAGCCATGTCACCTGGCAGTCAGACAGCACAAGAGTTTAAACCAACTAAAATTTGGAGAGAAGACCTCAAAGCCTTCCATGTCGCCAGAAGCAGTGACGCTTTAATAGGTAGCAAATCTCCACGGCTCAACAGCACCAATTAAGCAGGGAAGTAACAGAGCTCCTTGAAACCTGAGATGCTGCCTGAAAGGAAAAAAAAAAGCCTCCTTGAGGTCACTGAGAATTCCTGGTGACCTTTTGCAAACGCAGATAAATCCGTGGGTTTGTCCCCGGTGAACTCCACCTGTGCTCCCCTGGCAGTTCCAGGAGGATCCGGTGCCAGGGCACTTTATACAGTTGAGAAATTCTCCTGTGGTACGAGCAGTGAGCTGAGAAAAATGTACCCTTGCCAAGGCAATTCCAAAAAAAATCAATCAGTGCAGACTCAAGGGCATGAATGACAAGCTTATTCAGCTACTCGCAACAAACACCAGGGAGGGAAGCAGCATCACCTGACCACCTTAAATGACTCTTCGGGAGATGTAAGAATTGCTGCTGATCAAAATATTACCTAAAAAATCGCATGAACAAATCTAAGATGGAGCTGCTGACAGCATCTAGCTACAAAGTGATGGAATGAAACACTTTTCCATCTTTTAAGTCCGGCATAAATCGTGTGTTAGGAGTGCATTTTAAATGCACTACACCCAATCAGCACATATTACTTAAGGAGTAGAAGCTGCTATGGAACCTAAAGGTGTAAATATAGCACGCAGCTTGGATTTGCTCCATCCACAAGGCACTGAGAAAGCCTACTTTCACCTCCCAAAAGCATTTAACACTACTTTACATCTAGCCAATGCCGACGAACAGACTTGTGAGCTATTTATACACGGAGATAAAGGTGCCAAAAAAAAGTTTTTAAAAAAACTCCTTGAGGTCATCAAGCCTCATTCTATCTAGGAGATGCAGTTTTCCTGCTATCCAGCCAATTCTTCACACAGCTTCTAGCAGAGAATGAAGCAAAAAAGGGAATTCTTTCTCTGAAAAACACGTTTAAGTGAAGACAGAAGCCCGAAGTGCTGAGGATTGGGCCAGCACATGAATGCATCCAGCTTACACCACGCATTAGCTACCAGCAGGTTTAAGGTTTCCTCTGAATAAAACATGTGGAGCTGCAGATTTCACACCGTTACTCAGTTAATGAAACTGTCACTTCAGTGGGCAGAAATATCACAAAATCAGTCACTGCTCCATTCATACAGAGGAGGAAAAGCTGTGGAGTTCTACTATTATTAACCTGACAGGGCTTTTGAAATCCTGGCAATGCCAAGGTTATCTGGAAACCACCTTGAATATTCAGAGGACACTCCCCAGCTAAGTTAATGGCTCGACAAGAGCTGCAGTCAGCAAAGTCTGCTTCACTCAAAGCCTGTAGTACAGAGCCTGGAAAAGCCATTGGAGTGTGTAACTGCAGCTTATGCAAATCCATAGAGCAGGCCTGGGAAAAGCAAGACTAAATCCCTTCAAACGGGAGAAGCTCTGCCACAAATCCAGCTGTATACTGGGAATAAGCATGGTAAACAGGCCAGGTTTTTATAAAAATGCCTTTGTAACTGTTCTGCTGCAAAAACTGCTTGGAAATGCTCGCGTGCTTAAAAGAGTACCTGTCACATCACACTCCACCTGCTAAGATACTACAGCTTATATCCCAGCACAAGGAAAAGTTATACACAAGAACAGGTAACAGTGCAATCCATATCAAAGGCCCACTCAGCATCCAGAAATCAGGATGTGACGGAATATGGCAAAGTGTCATTATTTTTTAAAACTTTCCACCATATTATTTTTTTATCTGAACAGCAGGAGAAAAACTGATGCACGGAATATTTAAGAGACAAGTAAACGTAGAGTATCATCCCAAGGAAACTTTGCCTACAAAGATACACCTGAAACAGCTCTTTAGCTATGTGAGAAAAACTTAACTGGCTGCTTTTTGAAGAATTTAGGCAATGTACACTTCAGGAGGAACAAGTCACTTCACATTAAGCTTTATGGCAGACTGAAAGCTGAGCACTGATACTGAAAACCAGGTAAGCAGCAGCCAGGACAGGTTCCCCAGCCCAGCCTCCATTCCTCACTGGCCAGTTCTCCCACTCCAAGCTAGGAATAAGTCTCCTCCAAACACTGCCTTGAGGGCTGGGAGGGAAGGATGCGCCTGCTCTCCGACATTTCCAGCAAAAGCAGAGATGTGCAGCGGCTTCAGCGGGGAACACCCACAAAACTCCATCATTAAGGAATGCCTTGGGGATGCAGGCCTTCCTGCTGGCCACTGCAGCTTCCCTCCAGGGCCCTGGCAGCCAGCCCAGCAGCTCGCTCAGCCGCTGTCCCACTTCCCAACACCAGGCACCAAATCCCAGCCCGGCGTCTCCCCGTGAGCGCTGACGGGATTTCACTCCTGCACCAGACACGGGACTCTGCCGAGCTTATCTCAGGCAGCAAAACAAACGCTTGCTCTGCAGAATCCTGTTCAAGCCTGGCTTGGGAGCTGCCACTTCTGAGCTCAAAGGAGAGCCCAGCTGCCCGACTGCCCAGTGCAAAGGACGCAGTGCACACACGCTGACGCTGTACAAGTCTGCCTCTCCGGTGGCCACCTTCGATGATCTGATCTCCTCTGACTGATTCGCCCACTGAAAAAACACAACCGGGATGATTCATGTCATGAGATCGATACAAAATTGCCCTTAGTTTGTTTTCACCAAGTATCACCTCTGGAGATAAATTATCCACCTTAAAGGTAACAGAAAATTGTTGCGGCTAGGTTGCAATATTTACTCTTCACAAATAAGCACTTTTCATCTCATATTTATAAAACATCCTTTTAAATGTTGATGTTTTGGCAACATTCAGCTAAGATCACAACTGTCTAAATATTTGACTGTGTAAGGATTCTAGCTGTGATGGATAATGCAAGTGTAACACTTGATACCATTACAAGGTCAGCAGTACCTGATTTATCTGGCCAATACCATCACCCACATAAAATACACCACCCAGTTGATCAGGATCAAACATAGAGTTTGCTCTACATCAGATGTTTCACATGGTTTAGCTTTTGTTCTCAAAATGGCACATAATTAGCAAAGTAGGTGACAGGTTTAGTGTGCAACTCCTAGAATACATTCCTCATTTTCATGCAGATTCCCGTGGCTTAAATATACTCTGGAAAAGGAGAGCTTTATCACAGTCCCTGTAAAGTCATACACTCCCACCTCCTTACAGCAAAACATTTTAGGGCTTTCATTCCAGCCACCTCTTTTATGAAGAAATTTAAGTGTTTATCGTACTTCCCTCCTTGTGCAGTTTTTTATTAGTCCTGTAAATTCCACAGAATTGTACTGCTGGGAGTATTGATCACTCTCCCTGGATCTGTTCGAGCTTTTAAATCTCGCTGTGACATTGCACCAGTTGCAATAACAACCATCCCTCACCACCACCAAGCCAAGGTGAAGGGTTCGTTTTCCCCCTGATGATGTCCAGGATTGAGCCTCTGCCACATTCTTCCACCGATTCCCCTGCAGCAGGAAAAACCCTAAATAGGCCAATTATCACCAATCTCTTAAAAACCTCCATCCAGAGGGTGCCCACAGAGGCAGCTGCACAACCTGAACATTCACTTTGGCATTTTCAGGAGGAATTCACACGTTTCTCCCGTGCTGAATCCGTAGCTCCTGCGCTATTCCCATTCTGCGGGCACGGCTTGATCCGATCTCCTTAGGGAATTAACGCCCGGAGCAGCCGCGGCAGCTGCCACCCATCCCGTTTGTCCTCCGGAGCGGCGACAGCTCCGGCCTCAGCCACGCGGATCCGAGCGACAGGGGACAGATGGCACCGGCGCTGCTTCCTGCGGGAGCCACGCTGCTCCACAAACCTGCTGCTCCAAGGAATCAGCCTCCTGGACCGCGGAGGGATGCCAAGGGATACTCCGAGAGTTCCCTTTGTTCAGCCCAGCAGCGGCGGCACCGCTGAACCGACCGCCCCATTCCTCCTCGTCTGGCCACAGGCTTCCCCTGGAAAAATCACAGGAAATCAGTGATTTTCCTGCTCATCCCTCTGTGGAGTTTCAGTGCAGAAAGAAAAAAAAATTAATACTGGCCATTTTTCATCACATTCGCGCTGTGAAGTCTCCCCATGACAACGCTGCTGATTTGCGCAACCGCTATTCCTGTCGCTAACAAAAGAAATAAAGGATCGGGAACAAAGGGAAAATTGAGTAAGAAAGGGGGAAAAGCACCACCCTAGTGCTGGAAATATGATTCAAGTGTTAAAAAATGGAATCTGACTTACAAAGAGCACAAAACTGGCGACAACTGTGTTCTTTCGCTTGTGTGAAAGACAGTTCTGGCACAGCGAGGAGAAATGAGACCTGGAACTCCTGTTTGTTATAAAATCTAAGGCCTGATCTAGCTGTGAGACTAACAAGGAGAAAACAAATTTAAGTGCTGACCTGTAGTTCTAAAATTAGTTTCATTAAATGCATTTACTACGAGCAAATGCCTTTCTGGTGACGGGAAAGCCAGGAAAGGACTCTGGAAA
This sequence comes from Cnemophilus loriae, assembly GCA_013397755.1. NCBI lineage: Eukaryota > Metazoa > Chordata > Aves > Passeriformes > Corvidae > Cnemophilus > Cnemophilus loriae. Next base: position 206,649 of record VZTF01002947.1, on the reverse strand, counting down.
GCTGCGTGTTCCTCGCAGCACACATCACCCTCCGAAACTAGATTCCTTCCTGTCTGGTAGGTAGCAATGCTCTTTATAAATATAATTATTAGTGGGTTTTTATGGGCTTTTCTGTGTTGTCTTAACACGAACAGTACTTAAGACCTCACCTTTGCAGCCCCTCAGTGTCAAAAAGCACCAGCACTGTTCTGAATCCCACAGAGCTGCCCGTGGCCCTTACAAAAAGAACAAATGTTCAAGTGTTCACACAGAGCCACAGTTCTGCTAAATATAAGTGGAATATTATATTCCCGGTCTTAAAGAAGCATCAGAATTGACAGTACGTTACCACGTTTTTTTTTCTAGCACACAAGCTGTATAAAAATAGCCTTTTCTCCTCAAACCAAGACTTTCATGCCTCACAGTGACATTTAAACCCTTTATGCTACAGGGGCGTTTCATCGTGAATTCAGCACAGTTCATGTGCTTTTTTTATCCTTTAAATGTGTTCACTAAAGCACTCAAAGACCACTGCATTAGATTCACACTGCACTTCCCCCAGGCATTCTCAATGCCAGCTTCCCAAGCAATGGTCCATCCACACATCACCGAGCTTTCCAGGAAACCATTTCCAAGAGAAACTGAAATACAAAAATTTATCGAGAAGTTCTTATTTTTCATTACTTTAAAATATAACCATCGATTCTCTTCATGTCACCACCATCATCAATCACTGCTCACACCAGAAATGATGAGAATCAACCTTTTAAATATGAGCCTTTTTCCTCAGTACTTCCAAACGGCTTTTCAGTTTCATGGATGCAAACCTACAGGGGTCACTTCCTTCAAGCATTCAGAGAACGCAAGATCAGGATCTGTTCACATCAGCCCTGATGTGACAAAGCCACAGTGGAGGGAGACAGTGAGCCTAAAAATCCCACTCCAAGGTCTCCGAGTTGAGCCTTAACTGCATAACCATGATTAGAAAAATGCAGACAGCAACAGAGGTGGGGCAAGCACGAGGTGTTTATAAGTCACTGAGAACTAGATTGTCAAGAAAATATTTTCACATGTCCGACCCTTGGGCTTTTGATTTCAAATTCACTGGTAGCTGATAGGTTTCAAAGTGTTCATGCTGCTCCAGAGGACCTTAGGGACAAAGCTGTCTTAAGTAAAAAGTTACTAAGCTTTGTTAATGTAGAGTTATTTACAGAATATTTCATTTAAAAATAGGCAGTGTCTTGATTTTTCCAAATCTAAACTTAAACCAACACCAACAACAGCCTATACAAAAATCAGAAATACCCATCAGCTACACCATTAGCAAAGCAGGGTCTATCATTGTTTTAGTTTTGCGATTTTTAAAATTAAATATTTCAGCAAATTCAACCAGATGAGAACCTTGGCACACGATACAGTGAATTTCTAACCCAGTTCTCCAGCAAAATCCTGGTTAATCCAGTCACAATCCTTTTATTCTCACCCCGTGTTTAGCATTAGTTTTTATTTTTGCCACCTGACACTTAGTTTGTTCATACACCTGAGCTGAGTGTTTATTATAAACAGAAAAAGGACAAGATCATGAAAACAACCAACTAAAGTCACCCCCACTGCCTAAGCATCCATGAGATCCACAGCCCTGGGAGCAATGGAACAAGTTCAGTCCTACAGAGCAGAATCTATACAGGCTAAATTCTTCATGAACACTTGATTTCACCTGAAAGAATGTTTTTATTCCCAACTTCAGGGCTGGAAGCCATGAAAGCCACGCATGCTGTAAAAAGCTGCCCGGAGACACAGCAATGAATTCTTGCCTCCACCAGGAGAACAAGAGCATCCATCTAAACTTCACTTCCTTTGAACAGAAATGAGACTCAGCCACACCAGACACAAACAGCTCAACTGAACACGAGGGGTTTGTGGCTAAAATCTAGGAATGAACATCCTGTATTCTGATGATTAAGACATTAAAGCCATGTTTAACCTTTAACTGAAGAAATGCCTCAGGAACAGGACCAAGACAGCTACAGTATCCTGAATTTTAGCACCTCCTTAGCTATGCCAATCAGAGGAAGTCATAAAACACTCTCCCTTTCTTCCTTCCACAGGATTTGTGGGGAGTAGCTGGTATTAACTTTTCATTAACAGGAAAAGCACTGAGAGTGCTCCCAAATCTGCCTGGGAGACTGAGCTCACCGAGTGCAGAGATTACTGTGTGCAGTTTCAGGCACCACAGTGTAAGGAGTATAGAAAGTTGTTAGAAAGTGTCCAAAGGAGGCACCAAGAAGCCCCCACCAGCAAACCATCCCCAGGTTAACAACTGAGTTTCTTTTCCGCATCTCTTCCATCCTAATTGTTTCCACAGGCATCCAATTGCAACAGCAATTCCTTATCAATAGAGACCTGACAGCTGCAGATGAGAGTTTACAGACCCCACCAGCGACAGCCTAAGGCATTATTTCCCTTCCACAGTGTCATTTTAGGATTATTAAAAGTGCTCAGGTGACTAATTCATGCATTCAGGCAGTCACGGATTAAGTCAGGAATTCTCTGTGTCAATGCTGGGATCTAAGGAGAAGCAAGTGGAACACAAAGAGGGAAAAAGCAACATAAATTACCTAATTTGGCACACTTTTGGTTGCACAATGTCAGCTGCTGGAAGTTGTTCAAGCCCTCAGACAAACACTTCCTCTGAAATACTACTTAGGAACTGTCATCTCGGTGCCAGCACCGCCTTGCTCATTTCCAGAAATCTGCCTAAAACCTGGATGTTTGCATTCAGAGAATTGTTACTAATTTAAGAGGTCCCCGCCCAGTGCCTCAAATGGACTAATTCTTTTAATTTCTAATGTGCTAGCAACAGGAGAGATATTTTTCCATGTGCTCAGATATTTATACAGCCTTATTTTTGGTGTGGTGAGCTGTTTGAGGATTTATATGCAACCTATGGCAGAGGAAAAGGAAAATATGCTGCACCATATATTCCCAGTAAGCCAGCTATGGCTTTGGATGCCATCCTTCACACATTTAGATTCAGAGGCAGAAGAAACTTTACCTGAGTAAGCTGAGGCTAAAAGTAGCATCATTTAAGTCTTATTAACAAATCTAACAGCTATTTTTCTTATTTCTGTTTTGATTCTGCAGCCTGATTTCTGTTTTAAGAGAAGTTCTTTGATTTCAGATGGAATTTGCCATAAAATTATCCCACTCCATACTTCCTTTGTCACATTTGTCTTGGCAAAAGGTTGAAGGACAGGGCATCAGGTTTCTACACCAATATCTGAATAAAACCAGAGATTCCAGAAAGAAAATCACTTTCCACAGCAGGAAAATCCCAAATGGTAAGCCACTATCATCATGACTTTTGGAGGGAAGGAGAGAGAAAAAAAAAAAGAAAAAAAATTAAAACCAAATGACAGCAAAACCCCAGGGATTTCACTACAAAATAAATTTCACAGATTATGAGCTCCTTTACATATCCAGCTTTCATGTGCAACCTGATAGACTGGACAACTCATGGCACCCGTACCGCATCCACAGGGATCATGAGCTGCTCTCTGTGATGGACTGAGCTCTGTGCAGATGGAGTTCATTAAAATAAGCACTGTGGCAAAGAGGAAACCATTCACACGAGAGCAGAGGGCTGCAGCTGTCGACCAACTCCAAATAACTCTCATAACTCCCTCATGTAACACAGCCCTTCCTTATTTGTGCCTCCCTGCCTGCAAATGACTCCAGGGAAGATTCTCTCACCCTTCCCAACCAATGGGAAAAAGGGTAAGGGGAGTAGATCAGGTTCAAGCTGAACTTACCTGTCGAGACTTCAAAAATCCAAGCAGAGATTGGTGATATTAGTGTTGACCAGGCTTAAATTGTTCCATATAATTATTAATTTTGACGCACAAGGTGTATAAACAATATTATCTCCTCAAACTAGAAGTATCAACAAAATCCCTGCCAGACAGCTACCACTTTCTCTGTGAGGTCTTGTTTGTAAATCACAGCTCTGCTAGGCCCTATTAGTCCTCACCAACACAGCCACTTAATCTTTATTTCCCTAACATGTAATTTCCCTTAATTACATTTGGAGAATATTTATAAGGTTATTAAACTTAATTATGAGACTCAGAGAGGTCTTTAGCCATAATTACCAGTACAAATCAAAGCTCTGAGTAAGGAAGGAGAGAGAAAAAAAATTGTGTGTGTGTGGTTTTTATTTTGTTTTTTTTTTTACAGAATCAGTTTGATCATCTGTCATTCTGAACTGCTCAGGATGATGGAACTGCAGTAGACACTGCCACCTTTGAGGAGGAGAAATGAGGGGGACTTGGAGCTGCCAAGGTGGGGGACCACAGGGAGGTCTCCAGCAGAGGCTGGTTCAATTGTAGCTGTCATGCACAGATTTCCTGTCCCTCAGACTTCACTCTCACAGACCACATGGGAATGTTAATATTGCATCTGCAGAGCAGGGATGTGTCTTCAAGAGAAGCCTGCACAGAATCCGAACAGCAACAAGTGTGACAAGTCCCTCCCCTTTTAGGTGTGCCAGTTTTTCAGCTCTCAGCTGTCATCTTCAGTGTCTTTTTTGACAAAGCTCTGGCTTTAGATGGCAACTGATCACAGCATAATTTTGTAAAAGAAATGAGCTAAGCTTTCAGCCTTCCTTGCATGGGAGAAAACCTCAGCCACAGCCAGAGTGCAAAGCTCTAAACGAGGTGGTTTTTTTTTCACTGTTTTACCAAGAATTTTTTTCCAGAAGTAGGTGAGCATGAGCATTCCCAGCCCATTCAGAGATGCCATTTGTTGCCCCCTCTGCTTGCACACACTTCACACATCCAGCTTGATCACTCCAGAGAGTGGGAGGAAGAGATGAAGGGACAGCTCTGCTCCTGAACTTTACCAGGGTATTTTTCTAGCTCTTCCCAAAAAGTTTTTTGAGGTTACTGCTACGCAATTGCTCTAAAGCTTCTGCAGCTAGATTAAGAGAAGAGCCAGGATGCCAAAAATCTTGGAGGTGAGGAAGTGAGTCCAGTCCAAATGCAGTGATAAAAGGTGCACTACATACAAAAGCAGCCAGAACCATTAAGAATCTCTTGGCTGTCCTGTCTATTCTTTCACCTCATTCATAAATCCTACTAATTCTCTTCTCCAGGATTAAATATTTAAAGTTATTTAGTTTGAACTTGCCAAACTTTGGGGACACACACACACACAACTTCTCATTTTAGCACTGGAAAAAAGATGTATTAGAGGAGGAGAAGAACTGCCAAGCACTAAAGCTCATTTTCTCTAGATTTTGCTAATAAATCAGTACTGCTTTTAAATACATCCCTGTCTTCCAGAAGTATCCTAAGACAACATCCATTGCACCAGGGAGCTTACACTCACAGAAAGTAGGTCCGGTGCAATTTCTGCTGAACTCAGGCTGTGGTTTCTGAAGTGCAATTCCACCCAATGTAATCACTTTATAATAGACTTCAGATGCTAGAGACCAGCACTAGATTAAAACCATCCTGACACGGAGATGGTGAAGGACTATCAACAGCAAGGTTAACCTTCCAGTCAATTCATCTCAATAATCCTTCAATTCTGGCTCCCTACCTTGCCAAAGCCAGGCAGGAAAAGACAGGTCTTTAAGAAACAAAATAAAAAAAAGCATTTCCTGCAACGGTTTCACTAATACCCAAGATGCTGAATCCAAAAAAAGCCGCCAACGACCTCTAATCTGTTTCGGAATGGAATTGAAAGTTAGCCAGCAAGCAGAAAAGCTCTGTGACACCTGAACCAGAGAGAGACTGAGCCAGTTCACACTCTGACCTACTTCAGCCTGGATAACTGCTCAGTACATTTCCAGTGCTGAGGCAAAATCCAAACTCCAAAGGAAAAAAAAAAAAAAAAAAAAAGGAGAGGACAGCAGTTTTCCTGCTCTGTGCATTCCCAGAAGAGTTATTATTTTGCCTCTTCTAAGGGGTTAACTTTGCCATTTGGGTGCAAATGTGAGTCAGCAGCAGGGAGGAGAAGACAGAACCTTAGGGTGACACCATTCCAGAGCCAGCATTGCTTCGCCTCTCCAACAACAGGAAAAGTGAAGGAAGCAACTGCTCGGGAATTAAGAAAGGGGGATAAAAATGCACCATAACTGGGTTCTGCTCTCATTCTTTACTGGTGCCCTGGATGAACACACAGGATCGTGTCCCCTCCCTTAATTATAGCACAACTTCCAAGCAGCTGTTAAAATCAACGCCAACATTTGTTTTCAAAGATATTTTAAGGTATAAGAACACCTCTCTCCTTTTTCTCCTCCCTTTTTTTTTTCCACAATCAACTCATTTTCCCTTTTTTCCTCTTTTGAATAGGTGTCACAGCTGCTCAACATGGCATTCGACAGATTTTCCCAGAGTTCTCTGCCAGGATCACTCTGCTCTCGGTTTGAAGCCACGTCCAAGTGAGGGAAGTTCACTCTCCATTTCCATTCCAGCCATAACCCTTTCCCCTGGAATTTCCAGCTATGGCAGAAAAAGCCACCAGGCAACAAAACTAACCAGGCTCTTGTTTTCTGCACTTCACTTAAGAGTAACCAAAAAGAAGACTGAAACTTCTGGATCTGATGAGCTTGGGACATTCCATAATGGAGACAGCTGATGCCAGCACGGGATGCATGAAAGTGAGAAAGCAGAACATTATCTTCTAAAAGCAGCAACATTAAATGGCATTCAAGCAAAACAAATGCTGAGTGCTCTGACATCTGACTACTGAAGCATTCAGTGGCATTACCATAATTTTCTCTCATGCCCCTGAACTCGCCCATTTCTAAAATAAGCACTGACTGACAAACTTCTAGGAAGCTGTAAGTGTGTGTGGGTTTTGTTGGGGTTCTTTTGTTGTCTTGGGATTTAATTTTTATGCAGCATAAGCTCACAGGATGAGGAGATAAACCAACACAGTGAAAATTCCTTGCTGTGCTCAGATCCAGCCCTCACTTTGGATATCTTTTATTTAAGAGAGACCTTTAAGCTGAAAGTTAAATTTCATTTATTTTTTATGGGGAAAAAAAAAAAGTATTGTACTGAGCACTGCCAGCCATATAATCTTTCAAGGGACTCCATCTTCAATAAAACTTGGGAAAAAACAAGGACACTTTGAAGCCAACATCTCTATTGATTGAGTTGCACGGTGTCACACAGGGCAGTGGCACAGCCAGGCCCCTGAACGAACTCCTTTCAAGAACCACGGAATCGCAGCATCTCATTAATGAAACAACACTCAGCAGCAAGAATCATGCATAAATAATTACTCCTGCTTCTCAGAGATTAAAAAAAAAAAAAAAAAAGTTTGAATTCAGCAGAATTAAGACCAGCAGCTGATAAGTCAGAGCACAGAAGCTGGCCAAGAGCCACCACTTTAGGGAATAAAAGTATTTATTGCTGACTCCCACCCTCCCTAAGTATTTTCATGTACTATAAAAATAGGACTGGCTTTAAAACTATTGTGCAAGAAAAGCTATATCAAGTAAATAACTGAGCATGGAAGATTATCAACTAGGCCCATTATGTTAGATAAAAAAATCTCATTTCTGTACTTCCCAAGGTGTTCCCTGCACAATCAGGTCACACTTCAGAAAGAACCCCCTGAAACACTACAGAACTGGAAATTAAATCCATTTATACAATTGTCCTGGTTTGGCAGCACTGGGATGAGTATTTAATCTCACTGCATCCAGTGCCTGTTTTCCTGTTGTACAACTGAGGCAAAAGCAAAGTGAAGAGCGTGACAATAAATAAATAAATCAATAAATCACATAACTACTTTATTACCCATTTTGAAAGCACATATAATATTTTGAAGGAAACAATTCAATGTATGATGTTAATGATCTGCATTTTCCTTAGCTGCCAGGGCACACTTTCCCTCTTTTCCCCAGCCTTCACCAGCTAGCAAACCCAGCCAGAGCAACCACTTACTGCATCTCAGATGGAATTCTGTCAAGCTTAGCACATTAAAGAGAGTACTAGAAGTGTGTTGCTTCTATATATAAACTGCCTGTCTGGTGCACGGTATGTCTGAATTATACAGCCTGCCTGATGCCGAATCCAAGCTCTCCTGGATGAGGGGGGAAAAAAGTCCCCCTTTGGAGTTATTTTCAAAGCACCAAAACACCCCATAATATTCTCAAGGTGCAAGAGTGCACAGAGTCTTTCAAAAAAAAGCCATCACACCCACCACTTACACTTCATTACCGAATTTCTTTAAGTTAGCAAAGCCTTTCGTAAAGAACGTCATTCAAAGCAGTAGAAATAGAGATTTGAGCCCAGGAGTAGACAAAATCCTTCAGGAGTGACAAAGCTGCACCACTGCTACCATCAGACCTCATCAGCTGCTCCTTTGCTCCCTACCAGCATCACACCTTTCCTCCAGGTGGCCTCTCTGTTTTCTCCCCCTGCGCCTCCCCATCCTTTCTTTTTTAAATATTAAAAATACGTCCAAGAAACCATCGTGCATTTACTCACGGAAGAGTGTGTGTTTTATCCCACACAGAAATAAAAACAGACAAGGTTTTCAGCTGTAACACAACACAGGCATAACACAGTTACCCCTGATAAAATTTATAAAACTCTGCAGGCCTTCCCAAGGTGACACTCAGATTTTTGGCTGCTAGGCAGGATTTCCTGCCATGCCCACGGTGTAAGTTCATGGAAGTTCCTGAAGTTTAAGGTCAAAAATGCAAGCAAAATGAATTTTTGTAACGACCACTGAAGGATTTTCAAGTTGTCCAATTCCCAGAACTCTTGTTCTCTGCTTCAGCACGTGTCTCTCCAGCATTTGGGCAGCAGTGACTGCTCAGCACAGCCTCACTCCTCACCTCAAGTGCCACACAGCATTTCTTTTAAATGACTGTGACCAGACTGCATCATCGAACCAAGGTTACATGGAGCCCACATTATCAGCTGCTATCAGCACTATTCAAACTGTTAGGGAGTCAAAATAATTATTATTTTATCTCTGCTAAGCTCTCGTTGCAACAGTTTTGATCCTCAATCCCACAGCTCATTGACAGCAGGAGAAAAAATCAGTGTATTGGAACACTCCCATGGTAAGGCAGATGTCCAGAGCCTACTTCCAAAACTTAATATAAAAACGTCCAAACAAGGGATAATGCTGCAGAAGCCACTCAAAAATGTGGACACTCACTACTGTTTGAGAACTCTTTAAAAAAATAAGTCCAAGACAATTTTTTAGTAGTGAAAAAGGTTTCATATGCACTCAGTGGCACTTTCCTTTCCCAGCCATGTATCTGAAAATAGATATTCTCCTTTTTCCTCATTTAAGAGCCTTTTGCCCTGGAAAGGATTGACCTAAAAGTCACGATATTGAAAACACAAATTACTGTTTAGAGTTAAGTACTTTAATAAATGGGAGTTCAAAACAGAAACATTCAAGTATCAAGTCAGAACAAAGGGTTCCATCTTCTTTTATGCAGCACTTTCACTTCAAAAATATCTACAACTACATACATCCAATAGACAAAGCTTTTCCTCATGCCTTACAGGTATATTTCTAATTTCTCTCACAAAAAGGCAGGGAGACAAAACCTCTTCAAATAATTAATAATAATAATAATAATAATAATAATAATAATAAATCCTTAAAGGCACATCCCTACCTGACCTCAAGTAAATGAAAGACAAAACAAATTTACATGCAAACATTAAGATTCAAAACAGGAGATGACCTTTAGTGCACCCTTCCACGAGTGGAATGTTCTCATCCACAAGCAGATTTAATTAAATTTAGCTCTTTAGACTGATTAGAGTTAATAAAGCAATTTGTTAATAGACCATTTTATTATGTTTACAATGCGCTGTTTTGTTGGATATTGTGCAATGGTTCCAAGCTGCAAGGCACTGGTTTTTCACCCTCTTCAACTGCACTGATTTTATATGAAATCTAAAAGAAGGGCCCAGAGTCATCATAAGCACTGGAGAAGATCATAAGTGCAGTATATAAATTATACTATATGAGAGACCCTACAAGAGATGCTGCCAGGTGTGACTGTTTTCATTTTATATATGAAACAAACCATGTGTCAAATTCAGCACATATGAGAGAAACTCCTGTAAAAGTAAAAAAATTCACCATATACAAGGGAATTATTGTAAAAATTGTGATTTTTCATGCCACTCAGCTATACATTTCTATTAAGGTCTGGACCACTTCTCTGTGTAATGAGTGCTTGGAGAGAGCCAGGTGGGAAAGAGCTGCATGGAATTCTTCAGACCGTACCACCTTCCTGCAGAGGGACTGTGCTTCTGGTTAATTTAGATATTCTGCTACAGGAAACAGCCTACAGCTCTCCCTCAGGCTATCCATATCCTCAAGGGAAAGCCAGAACACTTCAAATACAGGCTGAAATTCTCCATTTGTAACATCCGCCAAGGGAACGCCAAAACCTGCTCGAGCAAATCCGATAGAAGGGAAAGTGTCTAAATCCAGAGAAACCACCCTAAAAAAAGCCTGACTTTTCTTGTTAGTACAGCTGGATGCTGCAGAGGATGGATAACACTGTGCTGTACTGGATTTTCCGTCCTTCAAGCACAACTATCAAACTTCAGACATTTAGCAACGGCGCTGAAACCACGGCTCTCCAGGAGAAGAGCCAAGTCCTGCATTCGGTTTGCAGAAAAAGCACACACAGGATATTTCACAGGGAACACGTTTTTTAAAAAATTCACACTCTTCCAGCAGTTTTAAGAGACCTGACAAAAAATTAATTAAAAAACCAAAAAAAAACCAAAAAAAACCTGCACTGTCCTTCATATCTCACTACTGCAAATAGTTCAAAAATGTGTTATCTGTGAGGTGGTCTTACCTGGCTGGCGGACAGGAGTTATCCTCTCATGCTGCTGTCACTCCACAACTCCTCTCCCTCCTGGGAAGAGGAATTCCCCGAGAGAGCCAGGACATGTCAAGACAACTTGCCCAGAGTTCAGCGATGGCGCTGAACCACCCTCCAGCTGGGATTAGGGCTAAAAAAACAGCATTGTTTGAGAAACGATTGGACAGCTTTTGCGTGGGGGTGGGACGGGATTACTGCCTCCAAACTGGGTCTGAGCAGTAATGGATTACCTGGAGAATCTGTGTCCTAACCTGCACTAACAAATTAATTCGGTTTGAAATGTGCTGCCGGGCCACACACACACACACCTTGTCTAGGGGTACAGCAAGAGTGACCTTCACAGCTTCCAGTAAACTGGAATTCTGGAAATCACAGAGTGCCACTCGGAATGCACCAACAGCACCAGACAGCTCGCCCCAGGGGCAGCTCCTTCCTTTGCCTGCTCCATTTTTCCCCAACAGCCATTACCGCCCAGCAGATACAATTATAAATTGTATTCTCAGTTGCACAATCTATTTAACACTCAAATTGTGCCGACCTGTAAGTTTAAGGTCAGGAGCAGCTGTGTTTGAAAAATGGCAAAGTAACAAGAAGTGGTGAGAGAATGGGACAAGCCAGCAGCAAAAGCTTAGCCCTTGGAGAAATACATTTTATTAGAGGCAATTACAACGAAACCCCAACTCCCTTAAGGTTTTCTACCAGTTCCTGAGGTGCAGCAAGGAATCTTAGAAATGTTATTCCTAAAGGGATTTATACCTGATCGCTGTACACACAGAGCATCCAAGACTTTTTTTGGGTGCACTGTATTAATTTTGTAGTGGGAAGACTGAAAGAGGAGCCTTGTTCAGCCAGCAGCACACGTAGCAGATCCCAGAGAAGCATTTCTAGGTAATGCAGATCTCTAAAAATCTTGTTTCTGTACTAACAGGTTCAGCCTCCCCTAAAAAAATCAGGCTAGATATTTGTAAGAGCACTGCAAACCCACCGATCTTTACCTTCTAATGCTAAATTTGTAGATTGCTTGGTTAGACAGCGAGTTCTGGGTTACCTCTTGACTGAAAATTATTGCTAAGGTTAGACAGGATGTGCTTACTCCATCAGTGATACAAAAGCATTTCACCAGCACATACAGAGAACCTTTCTTCACTTGCTCCAGTTCACCAAATAATGATTTTTTTTTTCCCCAGGGTAATTAAACAAGAGTGCACAAATATTCCTATAAACGCTGTGTAACCCTCTATAAATAAAACAACAACATTCCCTACATATACCAACATTATCTCTTGTATCCACACTATTTCCCAGAGCCCCTGGATTCCTCCACAGTTCATGCAAAGGTTAGGTCACATCACTGTTCCAACGCACTCATTCCACATCGGGGCAGATTTCAATTTCATATGGAAGAGACAATGGAGCAGCGTGACCTTTGGGTATCACAAAACATGTCCCAAAAGCCCACTTTCATCTTCAACAGATGTTGGTTCAACATATTTGTCCATGTAAATCCTCTTAGAGCACGGCAGCACATGCAGCAAAGGAAACAAACCAAGACCAACACACACATTTTTCATATGGGAGAATGGACATTTTAAGGAAAACAGCTTATGGGAAATGCACGGTTGCACAGCAAAGAAATAGGGTTGTAGACTATCCAAAAAACTGACTTGTCTCCTAAGAGCACATAAAGTTGTATCTACAATTTTCCTGGCAAGTCTGTTGAACAAACTTCAAGTTTGCAATCAGAGAGAAACAAAACGTAAATACAGATTAAAAAAAAACAAAACAAAAAACAAAACAAAACAAAACCCCAAAAAACCAATTCAGTAGGCTGTTTTCTCTGCTTGTAGTCAGCAGAAGCAAATACGATTTCATGGGTTTGTGTGAAGACTGCAGCACTTTGGCACTGATAAAAACAGCCATATCTCAACTATCTGAGTCTGAAGCAACGTGTGTTTTAAAAGGGAAAAAATGTGAAGCTACAAGAGTCCGATAGGAGACCAGAGCCCAGGGATTTTTCTGCATGTGAAGCACAGCAAGAGCCTTTCCTTGCTCTCCTGTCATCCCAGCATGTTGGCTGATAAACGCTCCATAATTAGAAGACCCAAGTGGGGATGCCTGAAATCCATCTGACCTGAGGGAATGAGTTTAAAAACCTGACCCAGCTTTTAGCGTGCCAGATCCTCCTGTATTCCATTTCTGCCTACTGGAAAGGGCTGGCAAAGGCAGACACAAGAGACAGATTCAACTAAACATGGTATTCAGTGGGATTAGAGAAAGGTTATTCTGGGACGTAGGAAGTACTCAAAAGAGGAGGGCAAAGGGAAAAAAAGTAATATTAAATTTAAATCAGATGCTGGCGAAGGGAAAGGTCACAAGATACGCACAAGCAGAAACCAGGAGGGAAGAAATATTACTCCTTCACATTCCCTGTCCGTGCAGAGCATCTGTTGGACTGAGGGAATGGTTTGCAAAGAATCACCAGTGGGACAGAGGCAACACCACTGCAGGCAATATTAACACACAAATCACTGCCCAAACAGCTACACCAGCAAACACACAAATAAATCCCTTTTGTGGAACTCTCTTCCAGTAAAATCAGCCGTTCTGGGAGAGATAAATCAATGTGACACTAATTACATCCAAAAACTGCAAGTAATGACATCATGGTAGGAAAAGCCCAGCTCTGAGGGATCTATTTTTGAGGAAGCCAGTTGGAGATACCATCTTGCTTGTTTCTTTGACAGAAGTTTGGATATAAATTGAATATTCCAGTCTCCTTCACATAAACCTTCCAACAGCTAAGAGGAAAGGAAACCGTAGCCCTGAGACCCAACCACTGCCTTTGCATTTCTTCATGTGCCAAAGATAACAAGCACTCTGCTACCTAATTACCAGGTATTAAAAATAGGAATGTGGCCACGGTGGTGCACCTGGCAATTATGGTTTACCAAAGCCTCCGATTTCTTGTACAGCAACAGATAATACAAAAATAAAATCTAAATATTGTCTCCAGGAGCACAGGAGCTTGTGAAGCATCGGAGAACTAGAAGGCACACGGTGATTTTGCAAGTCTAATGTGAGGATTAAGCTGTAGGACAGAAGAAACTCTCCTCTTGCAGAGAAAAGCAGTGTGCAGGAAGGAGGAAAGAGAGGTGATGAACCAGCGAGGGGTAGAAGCAGTAAGAAATGAAGAGGCTTCCTCATTCCTCACCAGATCTGAGACAGGAACACAGCTGAGATTTGGCACTTTCAGATCACTTTCCTTGTCTCCAGCTCAACTCTTAGAAGCTGCAGGAGTGTTTAGGTGGATAAACCCACGGCCCATGCCAAGCTGGCTCACAGGCACACAGAAGAGCAAAGCAGATGCCACTGAGCAAATCCGCCTCTCCTCCGATCACACCCAGGCTATTTCCTACTGAAAGCGCACCTCGAAGCAATCAACTTTCCAGTTCTAGGTCAGACATTTCTAATGAGCAATTAGCTCAGACACTCATTTTTCTTGACATCGAACAGGATCTTAAGTCTTTAAATTAACAAGTTATTTCAATGTATTCAGTGAAACTTTCAAGTCAGAAGTCGTCACTTGAAGTTTTAGACCAGAGCTGTGCCCTTTATGTTCAAGTACACCCAAACCCAAAAACACCCATCCTTCCTTAACCCAGAAACAGATAGTTTTGTTAAAACCTGCACATTTTTAGTCTGAGGATAAAACCAACATCTTTTCAAACGATTTGAAGACAAAGATCCCTCCTTTCAGAATTCCACAGCCCTAAGTAGCACACAGTGAATCAGAACCTCACTTATAACAAGGAAAACATGAAATATTGAGGGGATGGAGGAACAGAGCACAGAATTGCAGGCTGGATGCTCAAGTGCAAGTCAAATCCATCTTGGGAGGACACTGCTTCATTTAGCCAGGGATCCACCCATTTCTGCCCAGTTTTTGGTTTAGGCACACATCCACATCCCAAAACAAGCAACGCTCGGTTTTGGAAACAGCATTAGTCAGAGTTTGCTTGTGTCTTCTCCTGCCTCAGCACTCAAAACTCTCAGCTGGTTAGGCCATAAAAGTGCTCCTAGCTCTGCTCATTGGGAAATGCTTCCCAAGCCTTGCCCTTCACACCTCATGCCACTTAGTTAAGTTTGTTTAAAGGCAGAATGAGAAACCATCCAAATATTAATCGGAAATGCCTCTGGTGCTGAGGTCTAGGTAAGGGCACTCGTCAAACTGTCCCAGTGGGGAGAGTTCTGGCACATTCCTGCCAACATCAAAGTGGCACTTCTGTGCTTTTCCCAGATTTTTGTACCCTCTCTGCAGACCCTCAAAACCAGGAGTTTTTAACAGCATGGCCAGAACTTCCACATCTTCATAACAGAAAATTACCTCACGTGGTCATTCAGCTACCTGAAGTCATTTGCACACTGCAAGCACTGCATGGCTCTTCCTGCATAATTAAAACCATCACATGCCTTCCACTGAAGTACTGCTTTATTCAGTATTTATTGTGCTACACCAAGCTTTAATTTCGACAGCTAAATCTTCTACAGCCAGGCCTTTGAGAGCTGCATTTCTTGCAACTTACTCCTTGCAATCTTCTACACCAAGCCTGCCCATAAGGATGCTTTTGGAATATATTTTTGCCTGATGTGATGCTCTCATTTCAGTGCACACACCAGTTGATTTTCCCAGCACTGGCCAGGAAAGTTCTTCAGCCTACTTCTCGTTCTGTAACTAAAATAAGGTGAAGGAAAGGAGAGTGTCTTGGGAGCTGAAGGTTACAAATGTCTTCTGACAAGAAGCCCTTAAGCACTTCCCTCATCTTGTGTGATGAAGGCCAAAAATCAGCTATTTTTCTACTACATGCAAGGCCAGCTGTTGGATTCCACTGGTGGATTCAGAGCACCAGTTATCAAGGAGCTTTCTCTGCTTCTGGTATTGAAATGACCATGCGCCTTCCCTTCTCTGGGGTTTAGTATAAACCCTCAAAGCCACCTTCCTGACGGAAAATTTGGTTTACTGCAGCTCCCTCACCCCCTCCCCCCCACACCATTCCAATGGGCAGCTTCTCCCCAAAAAGTATTTCAGCACCAGTGAGACAACAGCTGATATTTCAGAGCTGCTATTTTAAGGATTGCCTACGAGTGCTCCTGTCTAGCTGGACAGATTCACAGCTCTTGGCAACCTGCTGACTTGACAGGAGGGACAAATACCTTGCTTCACAAGCCCAAAATACTACGTGGATTACGCTTCTTGCAAGCAAAGGATGAGAAAAGAAAAGATCCCAGTGTTGAAAGCCTTGCAAGTACATTTGAGCTCCAACTTTATCCAGCAACAGGCCTGGAAAAACATCCTTCTAGATGAGGTAATGATTAGCGTTACATCCTGCAGCCAAGCTCAGCATCTGGGCTTACAAAGACAGAGGCTGGGCTTCCCATGCTGTTAATCCCACCAGTAGTCCCTTGCTCGACCGAAACAGGAATCACAGTTCCCAAACAGCTGCTTCCTCAGACAGCAAGAGAACAGCTGAAGGGGACTCAGGCCAGGCACAGACACAAAAACAGGCAACTAATTATTTCAAGTTGAGGGGCAGATTGCAGACAGGCTCCAGTCACCCATCTAACCAACGTGAGATGGGTCTTCAGATTTTTATCTTTGCTTCTTTAAACTGCTCCTTCACACATTTACTTCGGGAGAGACTGTCAGTGATGCCAATGCCATTTGTTGGACGTAAAGCATTAGGGGAAAAGGAGTGCTGGAGGAAGAGCATATTTGCCACATAAAATCATCTCAGATTTGGAACAATCCCCCACGCCCTACTGGCAAGCATCGCCTACAAAGTCCTCCTTCCTTCCTATATTTAGGTCAGCCCGGCTGAGTCAAGCCCTCCAAGAGCATCCCTTGCTTTCGTAACTTTCTGTTCTAGAACAGAAAAGCCAGACATGCTTTTTTCAGGCCATTTGTGCGGATCACACGTTAACACCCATAAAGGCAGAAAGTAATGCAATAAAAAACCAAGGCAAGTACTGGTGCTACACAAACCAGGCTGTTTCTAAGGGCTTCTCCTGGAACACTTACCCCGCTTACAAAAGCCTTCGCACACCTGTAATGCCAAATACTGCTCAAAAAAGTCCCACCACTACCCTAACGAGGCACCCAGATCTCACACGTAGGGAACGTATCCTAAGGGAGTATATCCTTAGGGAACACACTGCTTTAAATGCTCTGGTTTGCATAACGGTTCAATAAAGTTTGTGTGGCTTGTGTTCCCACATACAAATAGCCGCTCTGCTCGCTTCAGCGTCAACTTGTACCAAATTGTTTCCATCTCTACCTATGGAAGTCGCCCAAATTGCTGCATAAAACAGAGTTTTCTCCCTCAGATTAACCCCTCAGTTTAACAGATTCCACATTCAACCATCATAGCATCTCTTCCAAACTCCAATTTAGCCTACTGAAGTTACTTACTGCCTTCTTACTGTAACCATTAAACCTGGCTGGCTGGTATCACCTGCATTTTGAGCTTTTTCTAATTAGCAACACTTTCTGCTCCTTCATAGCAGTGCAATATCCCAGTTTTTGAATCACTAAGAATACAGGTCAATGCCCAAACTGATTACTTCAGTGAAATAATCAAATGTATGGTCCATAAATGGATCGAGATAGTTTTTTAAAAAGTCATGATTATGTATGTACAAAGATGTAGGTGACAGTTCTTGGAAGTGACACGAAGTGTACAAAGAAAGAAGGCACAACCCTCACAACATTACTTTCTTTAACAATAAAAATAAATTATGCTGCTTGAATTACTAATTTCAAATTAATTATTACCTAAAGATCTGCTCTGTAAAATGGTGGATGAAGATTTCTAGCACAGAGATGACACACGGCAGGATCATTTTTCTGAGCAGCATAACACACAACTGTCTGCAAAACTATGGCGAAACAAGGTGTCAATTACTTTCCTAACAAAAACAAGAAATTGACCTTGTCCTTCCTCATTCAAGAAAATAAAAAACAGTAACTAATGTTATCTGCCTACAAGAGAAATATCTCAGTTACACAGTTCCTTGTCGGATTTGCAAAACTCCAGCTCACGTAACAATTATTACTGTAGCTAGCAGAGTGGAAGTTAGCGGAAAAAAATATTCCCCTAGAAACAACGTCTCAAGTAATCACATCAAAGCCATCTAATCCAAGCAGGAAGCCAGCTCCTGGAAGGTTCAGCCGGGCAGGACTGTGCCTTCCCGAGCCACGCGCGCTCCATCCCGACAGATGAGCGCGCAGCACGCGGCCGCGGCTCCTGCCGGCTCTGCTGGCACAGACCTTGAGCAGTATCAAACTGCTAGATTTTGCAAACACCGCTGGCATGCGCTCGCCGAGAGGAATGAAAGAGCCCCAAAGTTTCCATTGACTTAAACACGGAATAATCTACTGGCGTCAAGGCGAGCCCGAAAGCAGAGAAGCTGATCATTGATCGGCTTCGCCGGCGCCCGCGAGCGCTGACGCCTGGGAAAAAACAAGCTCAGCAGCACAAGCCAGGTGTGTGAACAGCAAACCCTGAGTGGCAGTGTGTGAGTCTGTTAGAAACTCAGAACACCATGGTTCGTGTTAATTGTATTTACATATTTGCCATCCACTTAATTACCGTGTCTATCAAACCCCGCAGCTGGATCTGGTGGTGCAGCACTACCCTTTCCTGGCGGGAGCGATTCGCAGTAACTGCACCTTCTACCTCTGCTCTGAACAGGTCTAGACAAGGTGATAAACTACTTCAGACACTGCCTCAAACATTAAAACTACTACTGATTAACATGACTAATCCCATTACTAAACCCTTGTCACTACAAGATGCTTCACTCTTACAATTTCCTTCCTCTTGCTTAGTTACTTCCCCTCACAATTACTCTCACTGCCGTCTTCGCCATGCCAGGCTCTCTCCTGGTCTGTGCAAGACATCCCGGCTGCAAATCCAAAAACATTTATATTCAAATGGCAGGAGTTTCAAAGAGTCCTTACAAGTCTTGCTGTCTTCTTATAGGAGCACGTAGTAGAGCGAGAACAGTGGATTTGTCAAAATATTCTCACAATCACAAAATCAAAGGTAATTCTGTGAATCAGTCTAGTTTGGATGCTCTCTTGGGCTCCCATATGAACATAGGGAAAATGGGACTCCAGGATCTGCGAATAACTTGCCAGCACCTCTGGCTTCTGGATAACAAAGGGCCAAAGAGAAGAGAGGAGTGAAAATCTACGGTGCAAAAGCAACATGTCTGTGTCCCAGGTTTGTCTGAACACCTGTGAGGAAGGCTGGAAGAGCCAAAATATCAGTAACCCTCCTACCTTCTTAACATGGAGACCGTCACCATCCTTGCTAAGAGGAGACAAAAGGCTTAGTCGATGTATTTTAAGACTGGATCATACAGAAGGATTCATCTGGGATTCTTTGTGTGGAGAACAGGCAGTTAAACAGCAAAACAATTAAAGTGCTCCGAGACAGAGTAATGCAAATAGATAAAATAATATGGGAAAATGCTGAACCTTGAACTTGGCAGTTCACAATTTTAGCACTCAAGGGAAAAGATAAAAGACATGCTTGTGTTGGGCTTTTCGAGCAAATGGAGTTGTCCTTTAAACAAACCCCAGGAGAAAGAAGGAAAAAAAAAAAAAGAGGCCACAAACCATCACAATATTTGAGGCCTCAAACCACTACAACAATGCAGTGAAAAGCAGATCTAAGATAAAGAAAAGAGAAAGTGGGAGAAAAACGTGCAACAGAGAAGAGCAGCTGGGTTCCTTGTTAGAGACTGATGTCTTCCTTGATCAAATGACAGCACGGACAGGACACAGTTGTGGAATTCAAACCTTCATCCCAGGACAATTCTTAGGATATTATCGTGACTCTAACAGACACCACAATCACTCTTACTTGCTATCTCATGTCCAGGACATGAGACATTCTTGTCCTCCTACCTCAAACTCCATCCTTAGGAACCTTCTCACCACCCTGCCAAAAAAACCTGCCTTCAGAGAACACACTATCTGAATCACTCACACAAAACTCAGCCTGCTGAACGTATTCCAAAGATGAAACAAACCACTTCAAAATGGTGCACAACAGCTGGAAAGCCACTGGTGGTAATAAGGAGCACGATGTTACAGCTAACTCAACCTACCAGCCAGTGCCACCAAAAATAAGCCATACATTAGCATTCACCTGATTCTGCTGCAACTCTGAATCAGGAAAGGAAACCAAGACAGACCTAAAACTCTTCTAGAAGAGCAATTTATCTCGTAACCCATCTCGGGGTTACACCAACACCGGGTGGGGTGACACACATAACCCACACTAGGGGCAGAGCATGGCCACCTTCAGCAGCAGCACTGGAGCAGTTTAGACTCTGAATCACAGAATAGTTTGGAAGGGACCTCAGGTCAACCCCCTGCCATGGGCAGGGACACTTTCCACCAGACCAGGCTCCTCAGAGCTCCATCCAACCTGACCTTGAACACTTCCAGAGATCCAGGGGCAGCCACAGCTTCTCTGGGCAACCTACGCCAGGGCCTCAGCACCCTCACAGGGAAGAATTTCTCCCTAATATCCCATCTAACCCTGCTCTTTTTCAGTCTGAATCCATTACCCCTTGTCCTGTCACTATATGCTCCTGTAAATCGTCCCTCTCCATCTTTCTCGTAGGCTCCCTACTGGAGAAGAACCCCAGGGCTCCTTATCTCTGAACAGAACAGCCTGTCTCAGATTTAGTAAACGTAAAAACCAAATTCACGTTATCCTGATTACCACTGGACCAATTTAAGTGTACACGAGAAGAATAAGGAGGCAGGAAGCAGCAGAAGCAACCAGCTGGTTTGGAAGGTTAAAGTCACATTGAGCACAATGCAGAGTCTGGTGGGCAGCAACATAAAAATCAGCTTCCAAGTTAGAGGGTTCACTTATGCCCACACCCAGCATCACCTTGCAGTATTCTGGTTTTCATTTTTCACTCCCGTCCCTGGAAGTGTTCCAGGCCAGCTTGGAGCAACCTGGTCTAGTGGGAAGGTGTTTCACGGCAGGGAGCTTGGAACGAGACGATCTTTGGGATCCCACCCAACCCAAACCATCCTGTGATTCTACGATTTACACGTATCCATAAGACACCCGAGCGGCCTATTTTCAGCGGTTAACACCGATCCCAGTGGTTTTCAGCAGCAGCGGCTGGCGATGGGTGTCCCCTGCGGAGCGGCTGGAGCGGGGGGGCTCCGGCACCGCACGCCCTTCCCTCAGCGACCGCCGGAGCGGTGCCCGGGGATGGCGGCACCGGCGGGGGTGAACGCGGGTTTCCACCTCGCCCTTGAGCCGCCGTGGTGCCGGTGGCCGGGGGCGCCTGCGCGGCGCTCGGGGGAGCCCGTGGGGGAAGGCGAGGGGAGGAAGATGGAGAAGGGAGAAGGGGGGATGCCGCCTCCCGCCGCTCACCTCGCGGGCGATCTGGTTGAGCGCATCGTCCTCCGCCGTCAGGCGCTCCCGGTTCGGCAGCCGCTTGCGCCCGGCGCCCGGCGTC
>VZTF01002947.1:131151-185114 GCA_013397755.1 Cnemophilus loriae | reverse complement strand
TGCCCTCACACCCGAAACCGGGGGGTGTTTGGGGGTCTCTGCTCGCTGCCCTCACACCCGAAACCGGGGGGTGTTTGGGGGTCCCTGTCAGCTGCCCTCACACCCGAAACCGGGGGGTGTTTGGGGGTCCCTGCTCGCTGCCCTCGCACCCGAAACCGGGGGGTGTTTGGGGGTCCCTGCTCGCTGCTCTCACCGCCTGAAATTGGGGTGTGTGTGAGGGATATCCCTATCCGCTGCTCTCACCATCCGGCACTGGGGGGTGCGTTTGAGGGACCCTGGTCTGTGTCCTCGCCATTCGAAATCGGTGTTCGTGTGTGTGTGTGTGGGGGGGGTCCCTGCTCATTCTCACCGCGCAAAATCGGGATGTGTGGGGTCCCTGCTGCTTCCCTCATTGCCCCTTCCTGCTCCTTCAGCCGCCACTGTGGTACCGACCCCCTTCCCGCTGGGGTGCCCGGGCTCTCTGCCAAGCTGCAGGAAATTACAGAATCACGGAATGGGTCGAGCTGGACGGGACCGCAAAGCGGCATCTGGTCCAACCTCCCAGCTCCAGCAGGGTCATCCCAGAGCACATGGCACAGGATTGTGTCCGGACGGCTCTGGAATATCCCCAGTGAGGGAGACTCCACACTCTGTCTGGAAGTTCTGCCTCCTGTCCGGGGGGAACTCCTGGGCATCAGGTTCTGCCTGTTCCTCGTGTCCCATTGCTGGAACACGAGGAACAGAGCCTGCTCCATGCTCTGGCACCCACCCTTTGAATATTTATACACATTACAGAGGTTCCCTCTCAGCTGTGTCTCCTCTTGAGGAGCCCTAGCTCCCTCAGCCTTTCCCTGTCAGAGATGCTTCAATCCTTTCGTCATCTCTGCAGCCTCCACTGGACCCCCTCCAGGAGCTTCTTGTCCCGAGGAGCCCAGAACTGGACGCAGTAAATTTACCAGAAATCATGGAAATGGGCATTGGAACCTCGCCAGTGGTAAAGCTGGGGGGTTCCTCTGCCACAAATACAGGGGGAGCAGGACAGAAACACAACTCTTTGTGCCCATTTCCTCACCTCACACAGCTTCATAGCCCTGTGGGGTCTCTTCAACAATGAATTTTCCTACTAAGTATAAGTGGACGTGATTAATTTTAGTGTCAAGCACATCAGTGCTTAATTAATTCACATTGACAAGGAACATGTATTTTCACAGCCCTTACACCTCAATTTTCATGCTAATTTCCTAAATATGAATTAAAGTCTCTCAAGCTCAAGTTATTACACAGACAGAAAAAAGGGCTACAAAAAGGGCTACAAAACCCACCCACTCACTCCCTTCTGACCAGAAAGCTGCGTTTAATCTTTACGATTTAATTTTACCATCGATTTAAACTTGATCAAGGCAAAAGGCAACCACCTGCCTGCTCGATATTTATTGGCAGTTTTCGTGTCCAACACCTGAGATCCGAGTAATCCTCAGACCGACTGGGTGGTGATACTGCATCGATGCTGCTCCTTGCACCTGGGACTGTTTATCTTTGCAAGAACCAAATGATTATTTTGTCAGCAGAAGCAGATGGATGAGTCCCGCACCTTGCTTGGGCAGCAGAACGTGCGTCACACCCTCAGATTTGGTGTCAGGTTCACTCTGACCCCACACAAGTGGATTAAAAAGGACCTGCTTTGCAAGGCAGCACAGGAGCCTTAAATGGGAGTCAAAGCTTTGCTGGGTCTGGTTTTCCTAGATATCCCTCAGGCTTCCCTTCTTCACCTCCCCAAGCCCTGGCTTAGCACTACCACCCTTTCAGGCTCTGCATAACTCATTCCATGAGCCCTTATGCTTGCGTTTGCCCCTGCCCTTTGAGGAATTCTGGCTAAAGAGGCGGGGCAGTGCCTTATTTTTAGGTCCCTGTTACCCAGGGATTTCAGCCACCTGTGCAGCTGCATCACCGTATCCATGCAAGGAATTTCCTCCGTTCAGGGGTGCAGTAGGATTTGCATCAGTGCTGTTTGTTTCTGCCTGGCTGAAAGCCTTGCAGAGCTTTGGGCTAGGCAGGTTTTTTTGTCCAAAAACCAACTATCGAGGGGACAAAGGAAAGGGAAAAGGAAGGTGAGGAAGAAATAGAGGGGAAATAGAAATCTGGAGTGGGGGGAGAGAGGGGAGGGGAGGAGAGGGGAAGAGAACTACAAGGGAAGGAGGAAAGAAATGGGTGGGAGAAAGGGAGAGGGAAGAAATACAGGGAAAAAGAAATCCAGGGGAAAGGTGGGAAAGGGGGAGAAGAAAGAAATAGAGCAGGGGAGAAAGGAAGAAGAAGGGAGGAAATAGAGAAATACAGGGGAAGGGGGAAAGAAAGATGGAGGAGGGAAGGAAGAATTAAAAGAGTAAGGCAGAGAAATTGGAAGAGAACATGCTAGTGGGTGACTGCAGACAGATTTCAAATCACTCACTGAATGTGCTCTGCAGTGTAAGAAATCCTTCTTTTTTCTTGCATTCCAGACATGCACAGTAATTTTTTTCTTTGAATATAGACAAAATAAGCCATGTCGTTATAAAAATACTATACGTAGAGAATTTGTCCAGATAAATGTGAAATTATGGTTCAAACCGCATTGGTTTTGGCTGCGCAGTGAGTGAAAATGAAACACTGAACATACATTCCTTATTTTAACAAGCAGCACAAAGGCGAGGCTCGTTTTGTCTGAAAGTCATGCCTGTGATGAATGATAGTCGGACAACACCGACTATCCCATGCCAGTTTTAAAGGGCTCTACTTTAAGTGCATAATACACCCCTCATTTTCCAGTATCCCGTGTGCAAGGAGGCTGCTTTGTGCAGAGCACACCCTAAAAGATACAATTTTCCCTCTGTGCTGCTCTTAAACGAAACTGTCTTGTAAAACCTCACTGCTGAGAATCAGAACAAGCAACCAGCTGTTAAAACTGGTGGTGGTGGTGTACTTGACAAACCTCTTTTACATTAAAAAATGGATGGTTTTATGTCCTGTGCAGGAAAATGTGATTACATCTCTATTAGAGGCAAGCCCTGGGATAGGGGAATCCAGTGGCTGAGTGAGGGTGTTAAAAGCAAACACAAGGGCACCTCTCCACTCCACTGTAAGGTCACGGCATCTGCCAAACCAGAAATGAAGCCTGACAGCTTTAACAAGATGTCCATTAGTCCAAGGAGAGTGGAACGCTTTAAAGACCTTGGAAAATCTACACTGAGGAGGCCAATATTTAGGACTGTCAGGATACGTGACACGAGCAGAGCTCCATTAGCCTTGCAATATTTTGCAAACATAACAGCAGTGGTATCCAGCAGGGTCTGCGGATTTATTAATGGAAAAAAATTACATCACGGACAAGTATGTGCTGGCACTGAAATTCTGCAGGAAAATAAAAAAACAGTGGTGCAACTAAAGGGCTTGTACTTTATTAGATTTCCGAGGGAGCCCAAGGTGATCCTCTCCAGCAAAATCAGACCTCCTGGGAAAAGCTTTCAGGTGTGTTGCCACATCTGAACAGTGTCAAGGCAGGGCTCAGGAGACTGGTGGTGTCCATGAGTATTTTGTCTGGATGAAATTCCTTGCTGTTGTTCCATCTCTTCAAGTCAGCAGGGTTACTATTTGCACCAGCAGAGCTCTGGCCCTTTGGGAGCCTTGCTTAGTTTTGTCATGTCTAGCCTGGGGTTTGTAGTCACACAGCAAAGAACTGATTAGTGTCTTCCCAGGTGGTCCAAAAAAGAGATCCATGGGCTTGTGTTGGCCAAGGAGAATACTGTGGGCTTCCAAGCCAAGCTTTAGGAGGACTGGAGAGAAAAAATCCTACAACAGCAGCAGACCTTGATCCTTTTTAGTTGATGTGGGTTTTTTCTGGAGAAAGCTTATTGGTTGGCTTCATCTTGCCAAAACCCCTCAATGAGTTACTAGCCTCCTCTAATCACCTTGGCATGCCATGAGAGATAGTTTTTCATTCGTAAATTTTTCACAGGTCACTGGGGATGCCACTCTGGGGATCTCGAGGTCTCAGCATTGGATCGCTTTTAGGGTTGAGGAAGAATCTTGCCTTGGAGGGAGTTTTTCAAAGGTTAGCCTTGGGGTTGATTTCATTTAGTATTTTCATCTGCACCCTGGCACAAGTAGGACAGCGCTAATGAAATGACCTGATGACACAGTGTTAAAGTGTCACCAAAAAAGGAGGATAAAGTCGTACAAGAGGTTAAGGACTTGAGAAACAAGTGGAGTGAGATCAAGCAGACAGCCAATACCATGCCAAAGGCTAAATTCATGATCTCACCAACTGTTAATATGGGAAAAGGAGGAAGTTCTGGAGTCAAAAACTGGCCATGGGTTGGTTGCATGCCACCATCACAACAGAAACACCAAAACATTACATTTAACATTGAGAGCACTTCAAGAAAGGGTCATTGCACAACCATCTGCAAGACCTTACCTAAAATGGTGCCTGCAAGTCTGCTTTTCCATATTAAAAAGAAATCAAACTTGAATAGCTGTGGAGAGAAAAGCTCCTAAGATAAGCAGCAGGAGGACTTTACTGAGATGAGAAGGGTTTGGCTTGTCTAGCCAAACTGCATCTCTCTTCTATAAAATCCTTTGGAGATAAGTGGGATGGAGATTATGCTACGTAAAGCTTAAAGCCAAGTTAGCACAAAAGCATACAGCTAAACAGGCCATATATAATTTTAGTCTGGAAACCAGCGATTTCTTGCCAAATTTCTGGACATGCATCCAAAAAAATGATTGTGAGTAGCTGGGGTGAAGTATGTCAAGTCGGTGGTAAGCACTACCCTGAGAGTCTGTCTGCCTTAGCAAGCCCTAGTCCAAACACTGCAGGCTTTTCACCCTGCCAGTAAATCTGGGACATGGGTATCCATCCCAGCTGACACTCAGCGACCCCAGAGAGGTTGTTCTTGTCCCATCGATGCTCCTGCTTGGAGGGCACAAGCCAGCCTTCACCCAGACCAACACGTGCACGCTCCGTGTGACTGTGCCAGGCAGGGAGCTTACCTGCAACGTGCAAACCACAACTGAACTCACTGAGAACAGCCCATCCCGGGCAAAAATGGGAACCCACTCAAGGCAGCCTCTGTGGACTTAATCTAATTAGCAGCAGACACGCCACGGCTCAGTGTTTCAGCAGAGCAAAGTGAAGCCAGCTCCACAGCAGCTGTGGTTGTGGGGAGCCAAACCAATCCCAGGCTGGCCCCCAAAGCCGGATGGTCATGGTCTGTTGTTTTCTCTCTCTGCTCCTATCTGCTATTCCCAGCCTGCCACAGCACTGCTGAGCTCCAAATTTGGCTGCTTCTCCTGTGGCTTCCCCTCTTGATGTGCAAAAAAAGCTGCATTTTAAGAGAGCCCCGTGCTATTTTCAGAAGAAAAGACATCCTTGTCTCTTCCACCTAGTCTAAAATCACTCCTTGTTCCCTACCTCAAGTGCGGTGGGCATAAAACCTATTCCAGACTGTGAGATGCCTTGCATCCCCTCTGCCTGCACTCCAGGCGGAATGCAGGCGAGAGATCAATGTACATATTTAATTTGGGAATACAGCCTCTACATCTGTCCAAAAAAATAGTCTGAACGAGTAAATCCTTCAGCCAGACAAAATCGGGCTGGCTTCGATGCAGACAATGCATTACATCAGCTGGAGCAGCTGAGGAACTAACCCTGCATCACTTTGGGATTAATATATCAAAGCATTCCTGCTGCCGTGGTGCCGGTGTCCTCACCCCACTGATAGCTCGGAGACATGGGAGTGGGGAATCACATGGCCTTGCTACAAGTTTCCCTGTGTTTTTCCTGCTCCATGCTGTGTGGCCTCACCCACTCCCATCCCAAATACTGCAGCGTTAAGCTGAGCCATATTTTCCAATCAGGCCCTCCAGACTTTCTTAAACACCACTTGCTTTGGACTGGAGTAAAACATAGCCACAACACATGGCCTAAAAACAACCAATTGTTTG
Organism: Cnemophilus loriae; assembly: GCA_013397755.1. Taxonomy (NCBI): domain Eukaryota; kingdom Metazoa; phylum Chordata; class Aves; order Passeriformes; family Corvidae; genus Cnemophilus; species Cnemophilus loriae. The sequence goes on along the minus strand of VZTF01002947.1, from coordinate 179,156 downwards.
CGAAAGACCAAGTGCTTGCACTAATTAGTCATAGTGTTCTGTAAAATGCCATGTGAACATGCTTTTGGAAGAGCTTTTGGGAAACCACATCACAGTTAAAACTCCTTCAGCTGGAGTGGAAGAGGGGAAGGAGGTGCCTTTTATTGTCCCCGTGGCAATCTACCCAGATTCATCTAAGGCACAAACCAGAGGCAAACCATCCCTCTTCTCAAGCACAGAAAGCTGTGCTCTGCTTCAAACCATCTTTCATTCTTGTCAGGGAAGAGGTATTTTCCACTCACCTATTCTACAGCAAAGTGAAAAATTGCCAGGCCTGTTCTCAGGGAACGGTTCCAACCACTTGACATCAGACAGAAGAGCACCTGTGTGATGTCTCAGGGTTCTGCTTTATGATCCGAAGCCGTGCATCCCTACCCCACCTCCTGTCACCTCTCCAGTCGCCCACCCACACAGAACAGCAGCGAACCAGCCGTGGCAGCTAACAATTCCTGGCTTACCTAAAGCCGTGCTGGTGCTAAAGGATTTCACATTCCAGCTGGGATAATCACCAGCAGGGCAGGAAGGCAGGTCATTATAGTTTCCTGAAATGAAGGACTTTGCCTAAACTGGGAAGTGAAAGATGATACTGGTAACAAAACATCAGAGGAAACGGAGACAAAACATCTGAGATGATGCAGTGTGTCAGAGCTGGTGCATCTGATTTTAAATCATAACACATTTTTCTGGCATCCATAGCGTTCCTGGTTTTCCGTGCAGAGTGCCTGATGAATGGCATATGGGACTGACTCACCTGCCCAGCGTGGTCTCCCTGCCCTCTGCCCTGCTGGGAATCCCGACCCAGTTCATCCATCCCAGCCCTGCAGCAGGTACCGTGCTCTGCCATTTTCCTGTGAGCTTTTCCTCAGCGTTAATTAATATGGCACTAAAACCCTTCTGATCCTTCTCTGTAGGAATATGAAGGAATCAGCTCCTCTCTTCTCCAACAACAAAGAGTCAAAACAGTCAGGCGAGCGTTGTCAAAGTCTCCGGTGTTTAGTTTTCCCTCTCATTGTAGCAATAATTAGAAGAATATTTTTTTCCCCCCTCTGAACATGAGTTGCTGCACAACCCTTTTGTTTCAGCTGCTGTAAAAACAGTAAATAAATAAATCAATAGGTAGATAAAGCACGGAATACCCCAAACTAGAAAGAAAGCAAAATATTTTGCACCTAGAAACTACCAATTTCCATAGCCAGCTGAACAACTTGTCAAGGATCATGCTGGAAACAGATGCCAGAGGCAGGAGTAGAATGGCCTCTGCCACCAAGCCTCTGCTTTTCCTTCCTCTTGCCTTCTGCCTTTCCTATCTGTGCCTTTCCCTAACACAGCTACTCAATATATTGCAGGGTTTCCAGCCTTAAGCCATGGATGTCTGGGCACTGTTAGAAGGAGGCACCTCCCCAGGGGCTGACAGGCACCACCTTTGTTGCTCAACTTCAGTTTCTGCAGAGGTTTTCATCCTCCCTGACCTTGGAGCTGTGGTGGCAGAGAGGAGAGGCAGGAAAGACAGTTCTCTGCCTGGCCTCTTTTGGGGAAGTTACTAGGTTAAGTTTCCGAAACATCCGGAGCGCATTAGTGGTTCAACTCAACTAATTAGAAATTCCCAAAATAATTTTTAATACCTTTTTCAATTATAAAAGGAGTTGCTCGAGGTAACAGCAGATAATGGTGTCATCCCCCCTCCGCCCCCCCCGAGGCATCTCTGTTCCTTCCAAGTTTATTGGCAACAGATGACTCATTTCACCTCTGCCCAAGATGACTGCTTTACAACTCTTCCAGCGGCATCTGGCCTTAAACGAGGTTACTCAGGCTCAAACTGATGAAATAATTTCTATTCTTGTGCCTTTACGGACCATGCCTGTAACATCCAGTGCGTGAGACTAAAAACCGACTGAAAACCAGCCAAACATTTCGACATGACCTGAAAAAAGCAGGACTGTGCTGTGGCCACAGGCCTGGCTGCCATGGAGAGGCAAAACCTGTCACGAAATGCCCTGTGAAGTTTTCTGGGCTAGGCATCCCCAAAGCTGGGTGGGGACTTCAGGGAAACTAAGCTTATATTCACACCCACATGAGCTTTTCAAGTCTGTGCTAGACAGCATTGCTTGAATATTTCTCTTTCCAAGCACAGGCAAACCATTTTCGGTTGAATTTGATACAGCTGCCTCGCAAACACAGAGAGATGAAACACTTGTGGGGGAGATTATTGAGCAACTTTTGGCTGTCATGGAGCTCCTCTATAGCCCTTTGCTTGGAAAGGTACCACCTACAGCCATTTTTAGCCTGGTTTCCTAAGGGAACATGTGTGGTCACTCTGCCAGTCCCACACTAAAAGCTGAAGCCAGCTGGCCAGTTGCCACCCAGTTTTTCTCAGAGGTCAAGGTCCATCCCAAATGTGATATCCCCACAGGCAAAAAAGCAGCACATGGCGCTCAGGGTAGACACCAGACCCTGCACGTGGAAGAGAGTGCCTAAATGCTTTAATCATGTAAAATGCTGCCGAACCTGCACCTTGTTAGATAATGATTTCTCTTGTTTCACAGAACCATTTCCTCCGTTTCCACGGCCCTCAGGAGCTGGCTTTTCCTTTGAAGTTGGGTACCCAACCTAGAGCCAAAGGTCTCTGCGTGGCAGCTCTCCTGGCTCCATGGTGGGGGATCCTTCTGGCCAAGATCTGCTGGGAAAAAGAGAACGTGGAGTTTGAGATAAGCAAACTGTTCAGTGCAGACATCTTTACTGGAGCAAGCCACATACATTTACTTTTCTCACAAGCTGCACCTTACTTGTTAGACATATGGCAAGAACCTCAGCACATTCCTTGAGGCTATTTATTGTGACTTGTCAAGTATAATTTCAGAGGTGAAAACAATCTCACCTGTCTCTTCAAGCGCTAATGCTGTAGGAAAGCCTTTCTTGTGGTTCACACTTGTATTCTTTTTGTAATTTAATGCCACCAGACTTCAAATGTTTATTGTAGTCAGTAGTTATGTTCCCTCCTCGGTCTTTAACACATGCTAATGTTCACCATCACTTATCATCTGGGAGCTATTAATATTAAGCTTGTTTAATGTTTCCAGGCCAATCTCTGGAGTGTTTTAGCAACGTTAATAATTAATACAGGAAGACGAGCATTTTAGAGGCCTGAAGCGGTTCAGGGCAGGCTCACAGTTTTGAGCCACAGTGCAAATGATCTGTTCACCACTACAGCTCCACCAATCCTTAAAATATTTCTTAACTTTTTCTCACTGTAACACTGAGAACCTCAATCTCTTTCTTTTTTCGTTAGCAAAGGCACAACCCTTCCTCCTCTCGAAACAAGATGATGTTTTAATGCTCCATGGCAGTGGTGACAGACCTTGCCTGTATGATCACTAGTGGGATACCCTGGGTTTTCATTACTTCATCACACACAGAAAAGGAGAAACAGCAAAGACCAGGACACTTCAAGCATTTCCATCCTGTGATTTAACTCCTTAGCCATGTTTTGTATGAAAACCAGCAGGCAAACAAGGGATGGCACTTTTAACAGCACAGGTATGGCAAACAGTTTTGAGAACATCATTTGTTGTGACCTGGATGGATCGATTCTTTTGAATTCATTTTGCTGACCATGGTTTCAGGTATTTGTTCTTGGAAAAATAAGAAATGAGACAAACTGACCAGATACAAACTGACTGGATACTGACAAACTTTTCGGATACAAACTGACCCATCAGGAACGATTTCGTGGTATTCAGAGACCTCAGAGGACCAAAAGTGCTGAAGATGAGCATAATTTCTGAGCTATACAAAGTCTAAGCATCATTTCAAAAGTGTGGGAGCCTTGATAGTGATCAGACCTCCTGCACAGGGCACACCAGGGAGCACGTGGAATCCACGTGGATGAGCCAAGGAGAGGGGGAGAAACAAGTCAGGGGAGAAGAAATAGCTCTTCCCACAGGCAGACAGCAAGAAGTGGCAAACCTGAGGTTTCAGTCTCTGTTTTCAGCTCAGAGTGGTGCCTTTGTTGCCAGACCCTGCTGCCTTTCCTGTACAACCACTCTTCCTTAAGCAAGGAGGATTTACCGTGCCCATATCGATGCCTCCTCACAGCAGTCACAGTCAGGGAGAACCAAGTGCTGAACAACCACTGAAAAACAACCCTCCAGGAGCTCCTAAACTGCGCCACAAAGATCTGTGTGCTTGTGCCTCCTTTAACTCGGAGAAAGGGGGAAGGAGAGGCATCCTGCCCAAAGTTACACAGCAGGCAGAGCCAGAAATACAAGATTATTGGAATTATTCTTGCGTGCTTAGCCTAGAAGTTTTATTTTGACCTGCTCTGGAATTCTTGTGCACCACTGGCACGTCACCCTTTCCTGCACAGTTAAAATTAAAAGAAAAAGTCTGAGGTAGAGCAGTGGGGGAATGTCTACAAGGGGGTTCCAGGTGTATTTCATCCACACCACTTCTGTGGCCAGAACCGTCCTCCAAATTCTCATGATGTAATTACGTCAGGCGAGTGTAAAATGAACTGCAGTCCCTAAACCTCGGAAAAACAGCCCATGCCCAGTTTTTACCAGTAAAATTTATTTCAAGTGAGGAACCCTTCACTGCACAGGCACAGCGAGGTGCATCCCTAGGTTTGTGCAGGACGCTCCAAGTGCTCTACCCATCCAGTATCAGTGCAGCCACAGTGTCTATTTGCAAACCACTCACCACTGAAGGAGGTCTGATCCTGAGCATCCTGGATATTTTCCCTCACAAGAAGCAGGCAAGCAGGCAGAGTTACGTGGGAAAAACCTCTGGCTCCCTGGCACCGCAACAGTGCTTATTGGAGATGTTCACATCCCAGTTGTTTGGAGAACAAGAGAAGCTTGGCTGTCCAGACGCACTTCTGGCAGGAGACGTCAGTCCATCTCTCCCGGACTGGTGTCTGTTTGGCTGCCCAGTTCAGAAATGAGGCTGGGCAGCAGCATCCTCGCTGTCTTAAATGGTAGATGAGCTGTGCCCTCTAGTGGGGTCTGGCTCACCAGGAGCTGCAGAAGAGCCTTCCAGGGGAAGCTGTCCCAGCCCACACGAGGGACACACTCCCCTGGGCTCTAGAGGCCTCCAGGGCATTTACACCAGCCAGGCCATGGCACTTTGAGATGTGACACCTGCTCGGGCAGAGGAGACTGGTATGAAAATAACAGGGCAGCACAAACTGCGGGTGAAGTTTCTCTTAGCAGTGACAAAGCCATCCTTTCATAAGGCTTCAAAGCCTCCCAGCCTTTTTTTCTACTAAAAATTAGATGCTTAGTTTAGGTGCTACCACAGAGCCTGTAGGTCGAAACCAGTGGGTAAAATCATTGCTGTGGGCAAGGATTTCTGCTGCAGCAACCCCAGCCCAAGGTATCCACACTCAGCCCTTCCAATATCCTGAAACACCTTCTTACCCCGTTGCTGTGCCAGTGCAACTGTGCACAGGGTCACAGAGATTCACACTGAAGGGCTGACAAATCCAAAGCCATAGGAAAAAAAAAAAAAGGCTTTAAGTCAGCTCCTTTGGGAGAAAAGTTGTAGGAAAGGGGTGGGAGCACATTAAACCACTTCTGAGCTGGAAAAATTATATATATTCATAGGGTTGTTAGGAACTGTGTTCAAAAGTACCCCCAAATCCAGCTCTAGCCTCTGCAGAGCTGATGGGAAGGACCTTGGAAGCTAAACTCTACATGGCTTTTCATCACTGAAATGGGAAGTAATGGAACTGCAGCGCTTAGGCCTTGGAAGTCACAAGACACATTTTTCATTTCAAAACTAGGATGATATTGTTTTTAAGCTGTCTTGTAGGACTTCTGCTTTTCACCCTGTTCCCTATGATCATCAGGACTAGATTTTATTAAGTCTGTTTCACTTCCAGATATCTTACTCGAGGGAAAGACACTGACTATGACAAGAGGAGTGACAGAAACACAGAATCATCTTCATTCAGATGTTTAATTATCAGATCTTCCCATTCTCACTCCAGACCCATTATCCCAATGCAGTATAACATGCTGTGAGTTCTCTCTCAAGATTTGAAAGCTTTAACAAGAGCAGCCTTCTTCAAAACCCTGAGCCCCAGCTGCCTGGGGTAACCAGCTATTACCTTAGTTAACAGGCAGTAAAATGCTCGGGTTTTGCTCACTTTGTACCTCCCAAACTCAGGAGCAGCTGTCTTGCAGCTGAAGCATTTTGCCAGACAAGTGGGCGTGTCTTCTCCCACAAAACAAAATCCCCTTTACAATCCCAAGACCGGGATGGCTGAGCCCGTAGCTGGCACGAGACCAGAGCCAGGTCTAATGTTCGCCAGCAGAAATTGCCATGTTATAAAAATCCGGAGAAGGACAGATCCCGGATACGCCATGACTCCGGCCGCACCCCGCCCTCCCTGGTCCTCAAACCTTGGGGAGGGGTCCGAGGTGCTTTTACCCCCATTTCCTTGGTAGCTGGGCTACTCTTGGATCGCAGGACATGGGGAAAGCCCCACCCACCCATTCCTCCATCTGTCTGTCCGCCCATCCGTCCCTCCATCCACCGCCAAACCGCAGCGTGGGAAGTGGGGAGGAAGGACGGAGGGGTGCTGGGGGCATGGCCACTGTGACAGCAGCCTCACGCCGTCTTGCCTGGCTGCCAGACCTTAGACCTGGTGTCAGGTCTAAGGTTCACTGATCTTGGGCTGCCTCTCACCTTTGATACCGCTCCCAGAGCCGGTGCTTTCGCTTTTAGCCGCTCCCGGCACGGAGAGGCTCGAACACACGGATGGGGCCGTCATCCTGTCACCCGTGACACACGGACTGGAACCCTGGGAGGACAGCGAGGCTTCGGGAAGGTAAAGGCATCCTCTGCGCAGGAATTCCCCACCGGGCAGGCCGCCAGCCCCGACCTGCCCTCTCCAAGGTGCCTTTCCCAGGCAAGCTCTGGAAAGACTCTCATCCTCACGGAGCAGCCTGACATCCAAGGCACGAAGGCTGCACGAAGGGTGGCACTGTCCTTAGTGACTCCCTGACCGAGAGAAGAGGTTTTAGGAAGCCCTCTGCCCTAGCCCCATTCTCCCAGAGCTGTTGGGAAGGTCTCAGCAGAGATCTCGGTCTCTCCCACAGCCCAGGGCGGTCCCGTTTATTGCTGCCTTACTTCCCTGCGTGGTTAATGATCCTTATTCCCTTCCCCTTCGCTTTGAGGAGAGCTGCTTGTTCTGAGAAATCATCACTGTGTACTTCTAATATTTACACATTAAGTCTTTGCAGTTGGGATTTTTGTATCCCCTGGTAACCCTGGCTTAAGTGAACTTTCTGAGTGGCCACGCTCTTACTTAAGCCAGAGCTTAAGCAGGTAGGAGGAGGCTCCCAAAAGTAGAGGAGAGCTTTTAGGTGAATGCTAGAAGTTAATTGGGGAGGTAGGTGCATGACAACTGTCTTGGGGGGGGTGGGAGTTAAGTATTTAAATCTGAAAGAATCTGAAGTATCATGTCCAAAACCTGCAGGGTTAAATACTGCAGACTTACACAGTTAAGTGTTGAAGTCCTGTAATTTTTCTGAGGTGCTAATTAATTTTTGTTCTGGTTCACTGTTGCACTCCTGCAGAAACTCAGCAAATGGCTTTAATGGTTTTAGGACCTAGAAAAGCTTAGACATCAGTTAGACATCATTACACTTAAACAACATTAATTTCCCAGGAAGCTAAATGAAGTTTTAAATAAGACTTCTCAGTGACTCCATCCCCAAAGGTATGCAATACTCTTCTTTTTTCACTGCTTTCCTTTGGAAATAAAAGGCTTATCCCCTGACAATAAATATACCAGGATCCCTCCAACCCAGGTTAAAGGTGCTGAACACAATTTCCTGAGTGCAGCAACTTTTAATCCTCCTTTAGGAAGTGAGAAACGATTGGTGTTGTGGCTGTTTGGGAACTCGCCTTCAAGGTAATCGTAGGATCAAGCAAGCCTGCCCCTAATATCTGCTGCTAGACACAGCTGCCACAAAATATTCAGCTGTATCTGGAGACTAAATCCACCAGCAGGGTTTTTACTGAAGCTGAATGAAGATAAATTGGTTTATTTTCTCTGACTTATACTGGATCTGAGCAGGTTGAGCTTTCCCTGCCCCTCAGCATGGCCTCTTGGCACAAGGAGAGGACCTGCAGCACCTCAGCTGTTCCCCAGGCTGGTCTCCAAATTGATGACTGGAGATGTCTGGATGCTTTTTCCCATAGTCCCTTATCCAGCAAGTGCAGGGTTTTGCTCTGTAGTCTCCTTTCCCAACAAAAAAAGAGGATGAACCCCCAACTATTTTCCCCTAAATCCTGTTTTCCACTGAATCAGAATAAAGTCATTTGTTTTGCTTGCTAGCTATCCTCCTCAGGTGGGAAGGGAGACTCACCCTCTGCCTCTTAACATGGGGAAAAAAAAACTGTTTCAAGTGAGCTTTGGCAAAACTCATTGCAGTAAATCTCAGGTGAGTTTTGTTCCAGCATCAAGCCAACTTTCTAAGGTTGAAAAGAGAGCAGCAGAGGGAAATGATGAAAAACTGGGTTTAATATAGACAATCTTGTGTGGTTTTCAAGCAGCTTCTTGTTTCCTTAAAGAGTTTTATGGCTTATCACTGACAATAACTGCCCAGAATGGATGGCAGTCTTATTTCCAGCCTACAAATAGGCAAATGTATGTAATCAATACCCTAAGGAGCACATTTATGCTGTGCCACAGGGCTTATCTTTTTCCTGCTTGAAAAATGTAACTAACTAGCTGTTCTGCACAAACTGTGATCCTGCTCTTCATCACAGGGCTGCGTGATCTGGGGGAGATGATGTTGCCTGTGTTTTTTAAGGGCATTAAAGCCCATGTCACCCTGCAGAAAAACTACTTGGATCTAAAGAAACAGACCTGGGTTCAGCCAAGGAACACTCTTAATGACAGCCTTAATGAAGAATTAAAGGTCTGGAGCCTGCCAGATTGCAGGGGGAGGACAGGCAAAATAAAGGAGACACGTGGGATGAGCAGCTCACAGGAACAAGGGGCTTTTGTCGGGGAAGGGAGCTGCAGAGAGCAGGGAGCTCCATTGCTGGTGCTGCTGTAGGTGTCTTTGTAAAGGTCCTTCTTGCCCACCAGCCAAGCTCCACAGCCAAATTCCTGAGGCCCAGGTAGAAATTGCACCAGTTCTTCATTAAAAGTCTTGCAGATCCCCGCTGTCTGCCTGACCGGGGCTTTCTTCCACGTGGAGGGAAGCCCCCCATTCCAGCAGAGCTCACCCTGGCATCCTGCTCAGTCCAGCACCCCGTGACCTTTCCTCTCTCCTTTATAACCGTCCACATGAGCTGAGTGTTTTCGGAGGAGGAGCTCTGCGAGGAGGAACTAGGGCAAAGCCAGGCAAAGTGTTATTGCCGCCCTGCACTGGCAGTCCTCACCAACAGCAGGGCAGTGGCACTTCCTTGACCTCGAGGCTGGGAGGAGGGGACACACGTGCCACCCTGGAGGGCTCCCACCGACCGGGGCACGGCCAAGGCTCTGCAGCAGCTCTCTTCGAGTCAGGTTTGAGGCAGTCGCTGTTACTGGGTCTGTGTTTCCCTGCCACCCCGGCCACAGCAGGGCGGTGCAGTCACACTCTGGGGTGACACGGGAGTGGCACTCCCGGGGCTTGGTTTGTCTGGGGGGGTCTTTACCCAGGGTGCAGGAGCATTTGTCATCTGCTTTGTGCGCTGCTGCTCCTCAGGGCTGCTCGGGCCAAGCCCTCTCACTCCTGAGGCTCTCCTGGTGTGACTTCTGACCAGGATAAATGTGGGACATCAGCCTAAGCTCTTCGCCAGGACTCTGGGGGAGGAGGTGTGCTGGAGAGCAAGGCACAGCCAGAAGGGATTTCCCTCTGCCAGGAAATTCCTCCAGCTTGTCCCCTTAAAGGAGATGCAGCAATCTCTTTGCCTTCAGTCCAAGGAGGCTTCTGGCATGAAGGTTCTTCCTAAACATCTCCACCTTCTGGTCGTAACTGACAGTGGCAGATGCTTTGATGCATTAAATTTGCAGTTAATGATATTAATGATTTTGATTTCATTCCAGCCTATTTTGGAGTCAAGCCCCAGCTGCCCTGCCACTGCTGGGCTGGAGCTGCTGCAGGAGGCTCAGCTGATCCTGGGATCACTTGCAGATGTGCCTTGAACAGAGTTGGTTTCCTTGCAGGACATGGCACAGACGGTGACACCGGGCACATCCCCAGAGGGGCCTTGTCCCTCCTACATGTACAAGGTGGTCCTGCTGGGCAGCATGTCCGTGGGCAAGTCAAGCCTGGCCTACAGATACGTGAGAAATGACTTCAGGGAGCTGCTGCCCACCGTGGGATGTGAGTGAGTGGCTCCAGCAGCTCTGGACAAGAGACCAGGCCTGATGCACTTCCGTGCAGCGGGGTGGGATGCAGGAGAGCTGCTTGGTCCGTCTCTCAGTAGCACAGACCCGTTTTGGAACACGATGCAGATTTGCCCAAAAGCCAGAACCTCCCCCTTCACATCTCTGCAGCCCATTTCCTCAGCGCCAGGCCACAAGCAAAGTCACATCCACATCATGCAAGTCTGGCTTCCTGCTGCTCTTTAGAGGCCGGTGAGCAGCAAAATGAGTGAAACCTGGGATTCAAACTGTGCAGCCCATCTGCTCTTTGCGTGCTGTGCTGCCCTCCCAGCTATTCAGACATCCCAGGAGGGTCTCATGGAATGATTTCCATTAAAGATCACCTAGTTTCAAATCCCCCTGCCTAGGTCCTATAGCACCTAGACATCATATATATTCGTTTTATGTGATGAACCTGGGTTTTGCCTCAAGAAGGCACAGCAGGCACAGAGGCTGTGATCCCACCTGTACCTAAAGAGCCAGCTGGTGGAGCAGAGCAAAGTGGAGCTTCTCCTCTTGTCCCTCTGCTTTGTCCCTGGCTAGTTCACCTGCTCCCTGAAGGAAAGGATGGAGGCTCCCCTCCAGTGGGAGCCCTTTCCATGGATATTCCCATTCACAGCTCTGACCCACCGGCGAGGTGGAGGTGCCTCTTTATCTGGGGGCTATTCTGCAAAGCTCAGAGTTATCCAACATCAAACCTGGTGTCATCCACCCAAATCTGCTGCCAGGAAGGGCCACGTCAGCCCAGTGCCAGTGATCACAAGAAGACCCCCCTCACCCCAGATTCTGTGCATTAGAACGTCATTAACAGCCCTCACTCAGGATGGGTTTGGCCTCAGGGCAGGGGATCTGAGCTCCCTGCTCTTGCTCCAAGTGAACATACACCCTGCATCTTGCCTGCAGGCTCCTTCTTCACACAGACACTCAACCTGGACGAGGCCACCGTCAAGTTTGAGATCTGGGACACGGCAGGCCAGGAGAAGTACCAGAGTGTCTGTCACCTCTACTACCGGGATGCCCACGCTGCCCTCCTCGTTTATGACATTGCTAACAAGGTAAGGCCCCTGGCAGGACCATGCCACCACCCGGGGCTGATTTCCGCTGCCATGAATCCCATCCGAGGGTGATTTATCCCTAAATGTGTTTGAGGGCTGGTGACCTGTTTCCCTGAGAGGGGCAATCAAAACCTCCCTACCCTCTTTGGTTTGGCGCCACCCAGCCAGCTTGGTCTGAGACAAAGGGATTAAATCAAAACCAGATCACTGGGTGGCTTTGTCTCCATCTCTCCAGCAAACATTCAGCAGAGCAAAGCTGTGGCTGGAGGAGCTGGAGAAGAGATTCCTTCCCAGTGAAATCGTGATTGCTCTGGTGGGCAACAAGACAGACCTTGCTGCTGAGCGAGAGGTCACCACTGAGGTGAGTGCCTGGGGTTCCCTCATCACCCCTCACAGAAAGCACTGGGATACGTCCAAGGAAAATTTCCAAGGAAAGCCAAGAGTTTAAGAGGTTTTCAGACACCTCCAAAATCCCTGTACAATTATTGACCTACCATGAAACACCACCATAAAACTGAACAAGCAGCCCCAGAGGGGGCAGGGGAATAACTCTGCTTGTCTCCACTTAGGAGGGGGAAGAGTTTGCACGAACAAAAGGCCTCCTGTTCATGGAGACGTCTGCAAAATCCAACCATCAAGTAAATGATGTCTTCATGGCCGTAGGTGAGTTATGGGATGGCTCTAGGTGAGAGCAGAGGCAGGTGAACCGTGGTCCCAAGCCCCTGAAAAGCTCACCCCCTTCATTGCTGCTACTTGTCACTGAGATGTTCCTCCCAGCCAGCCCAGCCTGTGCCATCCCTCAAGGCAGAAGGATGGACAGATCCATCCCAGAATATTCCAGTGTCAGAGAGGGCTTTCAGGCCTTCTCCCAGAGCCACAATTTTATTTTGCATTGGTATCCAGTCTAGGTGCAATAGTGTCCCCAGCTTAGCAGTTCAGGGAGCTGTGGAATGGTCCCCTGGGGTGGGACACGGGGTGGCCATTGCATCCCAACCACTGGCAGGAGAAAAGAGCCCTTCCTTGCCTTGTGTTTCCTCCTAGTCCAAGAGCTCCTGAGGAGGGAAAAGGAGAAGGCATCCAAGCCATCCCCACATGGGAGGTCGACCGTCGACCTGAGGGCGAGCGGGGCGAGGGCGCGGTGCTGCCGGAGCTGAGGACGTGACACTCTGCGCTCAGCAGGGCTGGCCTCGGCCTCCACGAGGGGCGGTGACAAAGCAGAGGGGACTCAGAACTGCAGAGACAGCTCAGCCTGACCACCCTCCCTCTCAAAGCCAGTTCAGAGCCCATCCTGGGTGCACGGGGCCTCTTCAACTCTTCAGCACCATATTCAGCCAGGAGATAAAGCACAGGGGTTTCTTCCACCGAGCTCCCACTTCCAGAGAAGAGCACGAGCTGCCAGGAACACTGCCACCAACCTTGACTGGTGACATCCCCCCACCCTCAGCTGTCACCTCCTCCATCTCCCTTTCCATCTGAAAAGGGAGGGTTTAGTTTCCCGATGCAAAGATCCTGGTGGCTTCACACCCAGGCTGGCAATAAAGAGAATATTGCCCTAAAGATATGTTGGGTTTTTTTTTTCCCAGTCCTGCACGTCAGCCTGTAGGGAACCACAGGAAGCCTGGAGGTGGCAGGGACCAGAGCCAGTGCTCTCCTCACCCCATCCACCCCGCTACAGGGGCCACAGCCCATCCTTGGGAGCAATCTCTGAGCCAGAATGGGGCCAGAGCCATGACACAGGTGGTGTCACAGTGCCCCGTGCCTTGCTGGGCCTCCCCTCTACACATTATGAGTCGACTGTGGGAACTCATCTTGTCTGGAAGAGGAGAAAAAACCACCTGTGCTCTCTCCAGAGGCAGCACCACTCACCCTGTCTGCAGGGCAGGAATCTCTGAGTTTTTGGGGCGTGGCAGCGTGGTGGACAGAGCATCACGTGCTCCCCAAGAGTTTCTGATCCCAGCTCCACGGAATGGGGTGGTCGTTTCTGATCCCAGCGCATGGGAATGAAGGTGTTGGGGGCATCCCTGGGAGCTGGTGTGCTGTGGGACCCCAGGGGATACACCTGGGGAAGGGGTCCCTCTGAGCTTATTTTTAGGGTGTTTTTTGGGGTGTGGGAGGGTAAACCTGAGAGGGAAGGGCTGCCATGCTGCACACACTGCCAGGGCAGGCAGAAAACCTGGTGGTGATGATGCAAATTTGGGGGTCATCTCCCACGCCCGCCCGTGCTGCGTTTTGGAACAGAGAGGCTGCGACACAGGGGTGAGAGGAGAAGGGTTTTTATTGTCAGCTCCAGTTCAGGGGTTCAGCTCCTGCCGGGGTGGGTAGGGGTGCGGATGAGGGGCTGCGCAGCCTCGCTGCTGCCCGGCCCCGCCGGGGTGGGTGCCCCCGCCCAGGGCTTGTCGCCTCCCGAACCGCCCCACCGGCCGGATCCCGCGGCCCGTGTACCACGAGGGGTCGATGTCCGGGTCTGCGAGGGAAAAGCCGAGGATCCGTCAGGGGGCTGGAGGACATGGAAAGGGACGGGGCATTGCGCCCACGAGTGGGGGGATGGCGAACACCAGGGGAGCAGGGAAAGGGGATGAGGAGGACAAAAGCTGTTGCAAAGGCTGTTGCAAAGCAGACCCGTGCTCCTGCACAGCGGCAGCACCTCCTCACCCCCCGAGTGCAGCTGAGTCTGGGGATGCAGAGGGGGCTGGAGGCAGGGGGAGGGTCCCTTACTCATGTTCTCCTTACTCCTGATTTCCATGGAGCGCTCCAGAACGCGGCCGTGGGTGGCGGGCAGGGTCAGGCAGGCGAGCAGCAGCCACAGGAGGCAGGTGACCCCCAGCTTCATCCCCAGCACTTTCTGGCTGCAGTGACTTGGCTCTGAAGTCTCCCGAGCCCTGCTGAAGACTCCTATGTGGCTGCAGGAGAGAAGGGATTTGGCTGTTGATGTGTGTCCCCATCAGAGCATCCCCGGGCCGGCAGCAAAGGGCTTGGGGACAGCATCAGAACCCGGGGGTTTTGCTGGGGCTGACACCTCTGGGGAAAACATCGCCTCCAAACATGAGCTGCACAAACCTCATGTTCATTAAAACAGGTTTTGATCCTAGCCTAGTGCCTTAGGTCAGGCCTGATCTTCTCTGGGACCCCCAGTACACCTGTGGGACCCCACAGCCCAGGGGATGGGGTCCACCACCAAAACGCAGGGCTGGCTGCACCAAGCAGAGGCTGCAGAGCCACGAATGGGTTTTGCTGCTGGATGCTGGATGGATGGATGGATGGATGGATGGATGGATGGATGGATGGATGGATGGATGGATGGATGGATCATGACCACCTCTGCACCCTTGGCACCCACCCCCGGCCGCGGCTGCTGCAGTGATAACCTGGGAACACCCCGTGCCGCGCTTCACGGCACTGAGGTGATGAGCAGGGCTGTGCAGGGCGGGCTGAGTGATGGGCTGGATTTCTGCAGCCACCTGAAACGAGGGAGCGGGGCGAGGGACCGGCGCGGGAGAGCTGGGCGAGGCAGGGCACGGCGCGGGTGCGGCGGCAGCTGCTTTTCCAGGCATTTTTGCGAAGGAAAAGTTCGCAGCATGCTGAGCCTGAGACAGACTGGCCTCCCGGCAGCTCAGCTTTGCTGTGGCCACCAACTTTTGTCACCCCCCCACCCCCAGCCGGCTGGACAGACGCGAGGACAGACACACGGAGGCAAAGCGGCGCTCGGGAATTACCCAGCAACAAGAGCATCACGCGAGGGAGAGAAAAGCGTCGCTGCCGCCCGCGGGGCTGCACTTACCGAGGCGAGCAGAGGTGCCCGGCTGCCGTCCCGCTGAGCCAGGTGGCGGCTGTCTGAGCCGGAGTCCCCCCCGGTCGCTGCTTTTATGGCCGGTTTCGTGCTGATGTCAGAGGCGAGCCCCGGCAGGGACCGAGCCGGGGCATCTCCCCTCCCCGCTGTCCCCTCTCATCAAATCAGCACAGGGATCTTCGTGACTCAGAAGGGACCAGCATTTTATCTTACGCTTGGCTGAGGGAGATAGTTTGGGAATATGTTAATCCCTGTCCTCGACGCAGGGTTATTTCGGACAAGGGGAAGTTTTCCGTCACCCACCCGGCGCTTGCTGCCGGGGTCGGAGTGTGCTGCTGCCCTGAACAGTGGAACTCCACTGCAGGATTTACACTGGCACGACCACCCTTTCCTCTCCAGTCCCCACAAAAAAAAACCTGCTGTAGGGAAAGCAGGACACTAAATACAGGGACGAGAGGAAGGCAATGTGCTGGGGCACACGGGCTGGCAGGAACGGGCTTGTTCTCTGGGCATGAGGGCTTCAAATCCCCACCCTCCCCCCCCGGTCCTCCGCTCCAATTTTAAATGGATTTGAAAGATTTCTGGTGTTTATTCTGATGGATGTGACACTGGAGGAGCCAGCTTGGGACTCCAGCATGAGGGTCGGTTGGTGTCCAAACACAGACAAAACTGGGACTAGAGACATCCCAAAACAGGGACGTCTCTGTGCTGGCAGGATTGTGAAGACACCGTCACCAGTGGGGTGTGGGCAGGGGGCAGGTCTCTGTCTGCCACCCCCGTGTGGGGCTGGCTTTGCCCTGGGACAGAGCTCCATCTCATGCAGTGCCCAGCTCCAGTGCCTGAGCACAGCCAGTGCTGGGGGGAGGTGACAGGAGCAGTGTGGGACACAAAGGGATTGCCACAGATGTGCAGCAAAGGCAGGGAAAGGGCTAAAGGGAGGAGAACCTGCCCCACCTTGGGTTTCAGCCATGGAAACGCCCACCCTGGGCTCAGCAGGCCTCTCTCTACCCCAGGGTTGCTGCTAATATTTGATACAGATTTAAAGCAATCCCTTGATGGGCTTGTGTTTCTTGTGGCTTCAGCTGCCAGACTGGGTTCAGGGTTTCCATGCAAGTTGGAGGAGTGCATTTATTTCAGGGTCAGCCCCTCCTCAGCAGGGGTTAGATGAGGTATAGGGAAGGAATTGCTCCCTGTGAGGGTGGGGAGGCCCTGGCACAGGGTGCCCACAGGAGCTGTGCCTGCCCCTGGATCCCTGGAAGTGTTCCAGGCCAGACTGGATGGGGCTTGGAGCACCCTGGGATAGTGGAAGGTGTCCCTGTCCATGGCAGGGAGTGGGAGGAGATGAGCTTTAAGGTCCCTTCCCACCCAAACCATTCTCTGATTCCATGGGAAGAGAAAGGAGCCTTCACTCGAGTGTGCTGAAAAAACAGACACTGGGAAATGGGTGGGTGGTTCTGGACACAAAATTGGCTTTATTGCATGACTTAGTGTACATTTATTATAATCTCTACACAGGCAAATGGGTCAGGAAACCAGCAAAGAACAACGTGGGTGGCTACTGAACGACGCCTTGGTCTGCACTGCTGGGGTTCCCCGTGAGGATTCCTTCACGGGGTCAGGCATGGAAGGGCTTGAGCAGTGGCTGAAACCAGACAAGCAAGAGATGGGGCTGGGGTGAAGGCTGAACCCTGACACCAGAAGGGCGGGTGCAAACCCTTCGGATGATCTTGATGGACCTCCCTTCTTCCAGCCAAGGAGCTGCCATCCCAGCACAGCCACTGGCTGGATCCAGTGAAGCCTCAGTGTCTGGGAGAGTTTCTGCCACAGCAGAGGTTTGCACTCACCCTTTTGAGCTTCAGGCCAGAAGGATTTAATTTTAAATCAAGAAACTGGTCTTGTTTCCAGCTGGGAAGCCCAGGCTGTGGGCTTACAATACTCTCTGTGATGACCACAGGATCAATTCCTAGGCAGTTAGCAGCCTCTACTACTAGCAAAGCCAAACGAATTAGTTACTTGCATGAGAATTCACCCTACTGCTCGTAATTAAAGTGGTTTTAGCTCAGATGCACAGGAATTGTCTAAAATGATCCAGCCTGGGTGGCCATGGAGGGGAAACTGTCAGCATTTGTCTGACATCCCTCCTCCAGCTGCGAGTGAACGTCCCCACTTCACCCCCTGGGGAGGGAGGGAAGGAGGGAGTAAAGTGGGGGCTGTACAGGACAGGGACTGAGCAAAAACCCTCTTCCAAAGTGACCTGCAAGAGAAAACAACCCTCTTCCCATCCTGCTGCTCTGGTCATGGGTATGGGGCCAGTACCGGTCCACTGGGCTTAGTGGATGTGGAGAATTGAACAATGGAGGAAAACAAACATCTTGGGGGATCTGGGGGAGGGTGATCCCGGGGTGGCCCAGGGCTGCTGCAGCCCCCGAAGGTCATCACAGCACCTCCAAAGGATGAGATGGTCCTAAGAGGCTCTGCAATGCCATCACCAGGGACAGGGGACATGCTCATCCACCAAGTGCATCTTGGCAGGGGCTGACCCCTCTGTGGAGCAGAGGAGCACCTACACTCTCTTTGCTGGAGTTCTGTATCTTGCTGATACAGCCTCGCATGGAGAGGAGATATCTTCAAGAGCTGGAAAAGCAAACCAATCCCCAACAAACCCTCCAGCCTTTCCTCACACTTTTCTTGGCACTGCTTCCCTCAAGCCTCGCCTCACTCCCATCCCCAGATGGCCACAGCTGCTTCAGGCACGGTGGCAGAAGCCTCAGTGGGTGTTTGCATGGCTTGGGGCAAAGAGCAAGTGCTCACTGGGAGGGGACCAGCACTGCCCTCATCCTGCTTTGCTGCTCAGGGAAGGGAAGCAAAGCTCCAAGGGCCATGGCAGGGAGTTGGGACCAGCATCGGGATGTGAATCCCAGCACTGGGATGCCTGGGTCCTTCTTCTACCTGGGGTACCCCAAGGGCATTCCACACTCACTGCCAGCTCGAGTCCCTGCTTGCCAGCAGGGACAGGAGAAAGCAGGGACAGGCACTGGCAGCTTTTGCCAGGCGAGGGCTGTGTCCCTGCCCCAGTCCCTGTGCTGAATGTCACACTGACACCCAGCTCCCTCCGAGGAGGTCGCTCCTGCTCTGCACCTCTGTGCTCCCCTCGGCTGACCCAGTACCAAAGAGCTGCCCCAATCCAAGGTCTCATTCCAGCATCCTCCCATGAGAGCCCCTGGCCACGTGTCTGCACCCCAGTGCTTTGCTCCTCTTTCCATCAACTCCCAGCAAGGCCTTCTGCCCATGGCCTCTGGCTTCCTTTCTGTCCAGGGTTTCAGGGAGAGAGGGTCTCAGGAGAAGGAGGAGAAAGTGCTGCAGGGAAGGCGGTGAGAGGCTTTGCTTTGCTGAGGTCTTGTATCTTTACTGAAATGCAGTAGCAGGAAGGTCCCCTCTCCTCAGGACAGCTGGGTCATCACAGGCTTCTGCAAGGCACAAGAAGGAGGAACCTCAGCCCACCACTGTGTCTATGCCACCCTGAGCCACCCCAGCATGCTCCCTGTCCCTTCTAGCTGCCACTGCACGGAGTGAGGCCCTGCCCCATCCCATGGACCACGCAGGCAGCGGGAATTCAAAGATGTTCATCTTCCGTGGGGCTTGTGACATCCCAGACCTCAGGGGGTGATGCCCAGGCATTCCTGCCCTCACCAGACAGCATGGTGGGACCAACACTGAGAGCTGAGGGCTCCACCAGCTAGAGGAGAGCGTGGGGAGGGACAGGTCCCAGTGGAAGCCAGGCCTGTAGCACTCCTTCAGGGCTGGGTCCGTACCGCAAAGAGCCGCTCCACCCTCTTGTTCTTCCCGTTGGGGTTCCTCTGCGTCAGGGAGCCGCGGTACACGGAGTTGCGGTCAAAGGAGTTGTCAAAACCTGTAGTGAGGGAAGAGAGATGGGCAGCAGGTCCTCACCCACCTCACCAGAGGTTTCAGCGACCCACCAAGTGGCTCGGGATTTACTAATCCCCCACTGGCTGTGGGTTTGGATGCATCCCGGCACTCCCCTCTTCGGGAGGGTGATGGGAAGCACTTTGGTAACAAGGAGACAAGAGCTGCTGCTGCTCAGGCTTCCAGAGCACTGCGTGAGCTGGGTCAGCCTGGCAGCAGTCGACTGCCAGGGCCTCTGCTCTGGAAAGCTCCGGTGGTACAGCCAAACCCCAGCCTGGGAGAAGCTCTCACTGCCCCAGCCTACGACGCTCTCTTGACCTGTTAATTCATCTTCTCTCCTCTGCCACCAACTTCCACCAGCTGCACCTTTTCAGGCCCAACTTTCCAAGTCACTGACCTGCCAGGCAGGCAGTCAGGAGATCAAATCACCCCCTGGCCCATCCCAGGCACGGGGGATTAGGTTTGCCTGGTGACGTCTGTCCCCATTGCACATCCCTCTATCTCCTCGTGGGGCTGACGTGTCCCACGGGCTGCCTTTATCTGCCTGCCCTTCGCAGGAAGGAGAGCAGATGACTCCTCCTCAGGATGAGGACAAGGGACCTTGCCACCTGCCAGCCCCAGCTTTGGGAACAGCACTGTTAATTGTCTGTGTGAATGGGGGAAACGCTGTTCTACCTCTGCACTAAATGATCTTTCCCCCCTTCCCTCCCTTCGTCTTCCATTATCTGGAAGGAGAGCCACTCTTTCTGCCTTTAAGCTTGTGAGGAGAGATAAGAGAGAAATAGAAAAGTAATTTCCTAATGGGTCTCGCTGATATTGGTCAGGATGAAGTATTTCCAGTGATTGTCCCCCCACCACACAAGCTGCTGTGCCAAGTTTCAGGTCACCACCTACTTTGAAGCTCTCCCAAGCTGCTGTTTGTCCACAGCTGGGCCCTGGAAGGCTCCTCACCCCCCAGCAGAGACCAGTGGCTGAGTCAGGTGGGCAACAGGGTTGAGATTCACAGAGTCATGGAATGGTTTGGGTTGAAAGGAACTTGAAATCCCCTCTTGTTCCACCCACCTGCCATGGGCAGGGACACCTTCCACTAGACCAGGTTGCTCCAAGCCCCGTCCAACCTGGCCTGGAACACTTCCAGGGGTGGGTCATGCCATCCAGGGAAGGATACCTTCCCCGAGATGGCCAAGCAAGGGAGAAATTGCAGTCAGAAGAGAGGATGGGCTTAGGTGAGGCTTTGAGGCCTGACAGCCCACGGGATGCCACAGACAAAGGCATGCAGGTGTGTCTCCCCCGACTCTGGGGTGGCTGCAGACAAGTCCTGGCTCCTGGAGGACTGAGCCACCTCAGCCTGATCTCTGCTCTCCCATCACTGTCCCAGTCCTGCCAGCTGCTGCCTCCTTTCCCTTATCCACCACTGTCCTGCCAGCAGCCTGTGAGCGCAGGGAAGGGGACTCCACTGCAGACACACAGCTGGATGCAGAGAGAGAGAGGATCAGCCTCCCCCAAAGCCCAGCCCAGCCCAGCCCCGCACAGGTCTCCATCTCCCACGGGCAGGGCCGTGGTCCTTACTGGTGATTTCCAGGGGACTGTTGAACTTCCTCCTGCACCTCTGCAGTCCGGGCATCGCCTGCAAGAGAAGGGGAGCAGCCTGCTGTGGGGAAGGGATGACAGGGCAGAGGTCTCCACTGAGGCCACTGCTTTGAAGGCAGCCCCCTGGAGACCCTGGTCGTGTGTCCAGGCTTAACGCTGTGCCACGTGCACAGCCTGAGATTAAACTCACACTCACTGTGATGTCATCCAAAGACTTCCCAGGACTGCTGCTGGCAGAACCAGGAGAACGAAGCCAGGCAGCCTGAGGACAGAGGAAGGCAGAGGTGTCTCTGGGGGTGCAAGAGCAGGCAGACAGCTCGGTCTGCCATGGCAGAGCACCAGGCAGCACGGGGAGAGCCGGGAATGGCTCAGCAAGCCAGGCAGCCCTTCCCAGCACCCAGGGGCAGCAGCTACAGCCCAGGGGAGCATGTAGAGCTCGGAGCTGGGACCTCACAGGCACCACCCTGCATGCTCACCTCCATACTTGACTTCCTCTTTGCCTTTTCCACAGACTTCACTGTCAGCCCTGCAGCAGACAGAGCTGCGATTCGGGATTCAATATCCGATATCTTTAGAAGGAGGAGAAAAGACATACAGATGGTGGTTGGAGGATCCATCAGTGGCTTTGTTTGCCATCACTGGCCAGGCAAAGCATCTCTCAGAACCAGGCCCTCACCTCGCTCTCTGCCTGCTGCACCTGAGCGGCTGCCGAGGCCACTTTGTCCTCCAGCTCCGACAGCTCCGAGTCGGTGGTGCCGCTGTGCTGAGCCCCTTCCTCAAGCTCCTTCAGGGTCTTCTCAAGCTGGTAGGTCTTTCCAGCAGTCAGGTACACCTGAAACACAGCAAAAGGAAAAATTACATTGAAGAATTAACCTTCCTGGAGTTATCCTCTCCTGGTGTGACCACAGCCCCAGCAGCAGCAGCTCCTGCCACTCTTTTCTGACTGCCTTCTTGCCTTGCAGCACAGACAGTACCAGTCAGCTCTGACACGGCTTTTCCTCTCGTTTTCTCTCTTCCCTGGGCTTTTTGAGAGCAACTACCAACAGTGTGAAGCGGTAAGAGGCTCAATGGGAACACAGAAAGGACCAAAACTCAGTGACCTGCTCGAGAAGCAGCAGCACTTTGTGCCGTGCACTCAGAAGGAGACCAGGTACCTGCAAACCAGCTCAGGCTGCTGTGTCCTGTGAGAGCAGAGCTGGGAAGGAGACAAACTGACTTTCCAAACCTGCTCAGTCTATTTTAAGGGTGTCCGTGTTGCTGGGAGCAGGGTCAGCCTGCTCTGTCCTCCCTTTGCTGCCTAGAGAAGAAGGGTAAAAGGATCTACTCCAATAAAACCTCTGGTTTTACTGCCACTCGCCTCCTCCCAGGTTTCTGCAAGGACACAGGTCTAAGCAAGGCAGTTCAGGAAACATTAACACATCAGCGTGCAATCACATCAGGTGATCAGTTGTGGCCACTGTTCTGCTGACTGATCCCAAAATCTCAGTACTGCTACTGCAATTGCTGCTCCTCCAGCCCTCACAACTTTCCCTGGCCTGGGCATTGCACAAAACTGCCTGGCAGGAGCCCTGTGCATGCACTGAACCACAGTTCATCCACCCAAATCATGGCACCACACTTCCAGAAGTCCCACCCATCCCAGTGCAAATCCTGAGGCCGTGCACCGCCCAACCTGTGAGTCACAAGGATTTGTTGCTGGCATCTCCCAGTGCCCTCCAAGGTGGGTGGCATGGCTTGGAGAGGAGAACAGAGTGCCCAGCTAGCTGTGACTCAGCCAGGACCCCCGAGGGAGTGGCAGGATGACACACATCTCCCAGGGCCATTGTCTACCCACCCCTGCCCCGAGGTGACAGCAGCAGCAGCACCAAGTCCAAAGTTCACATCCTTCCCAGCCCTGTCCTCTCTCTTGGGAGAGGGAGAACCCCAAAACCTTCATGTATCCAACCTTCTTCCCCTGGGATGCTGTATTTGGCCAGAAAGCATCCAGGTGTTGCAGCTCCCTGCTTTTATTTATAAGCTTTCCCCAGTGAGAGATGAGCCACAGAGTGTGTCCTAAAACCCTGCTCCCCATTGCAGGACGTTTCCTACAGCAAAACCCGACCATCCAGACAGAGATACAACTCTTCTTTGAACTGGATGCAATCAATTTCCACAGGGAATCAATTCCTATGGGTTTATAGTGGCTAAAAGAGCTGTCAGTGCTCCGGGGTCACACACACCTTGAACTTGTCACCTGCACGAGCCCATCAGCCCCAGGCACAGGCAGCCTTAGTGAAGAGGTGGGTCATGTTTGCAAACCCCTGGATGAAACACAGAGCTGGGGAGGAACTGAAGGAAATGGGACATGAGTTTTGCTGGAGCAGGGACTGCTGAAGTCCAGCAAAGTGATGCTACAGCAAGGTGGGGACCACGCTCATCCTCTCTCCCTGGCGCTCACCCAGGGGAACCAGGAACCAAGGGAAGGGAAGCCACAAGACAGGGCATCTGCTTTTGCTGTTGTACCATCCTCTAAGACCAGACTCTCTAACCCCTCTGCTGACCATCCTTTCGGTGCTGACAAGAAATTCTGGGGGGGATTCCTTTGTATTCCCATCCCCTGCTGCCCAAAAGCTCTGGGGAGCCTTACATTTTCCTCAAGCTGCTGGTACACTTCGGCCACCTCTTTCCCATCTGCCAGGCCTGGAAGCTGCCCCGCAGCGAGGGCACAGCCCTGGCTCTCTCCGTGCAACGACTCCCACACCGCTTCCTCCGTGGCGTTTATGGCTCTCAGCACTTTGGCCGTGATCTCACTCAAAGCCTGAGCCGACGACCTCTGCGAGAGCCAAAGCGGAGGGGGGGGGGGGGGGGGAAAACGGATGTTATTTTAATGTGGTGTATAAAACAACACAAGGCAGGGGTGAGAGGGGCACCAGACCTCCAGGAGCTGTGGAAAGAGGGAGGAGTGGTAATTAACAGGCTTACGCTGCTCCTGAAGGGCTCTCCAACCAGACGGATGCGTGGCTACGGCAGAGCTTTGATCTCAGCCCGTGCTTTCTGCAGGATGGCTGTGACAAAAGAAGTCACCTCAAAAAGCTTGGAAAAGAGGTTGTGGAGGGATGTTTCGCTCACTGGAAGCACCTGGCCACCTGAGGGCCACTCGGTTACTCAGCAGTTAAGATCTAATTGCAGCATATTGCTTTACACCTCAGCGGGCCTGAGCGGGGATGCAAACAACTCCTTGAGTTTGTGGCAAAAGGATAAAAACAACCAGACCCCATAAAATGATTGTATTGCCACACCGCCAGAACTTGGGGCTAATGTCCTCTCTTCTCACCCCAAGGAGCACTGACTGGCAATAATGCCCCTAAGTGCTGCCCTTGGCTTGATGAGGTGCTAAACACATGTAAAAATGGGCCGAAGAAACTCATCATCTCTCTCCCAGCTGATAATTCCCTGGAAACCAAGGAGATGGGGGTGAGATATGTGCTGGTTGTGTTTACAACTGCGTGTATTTCCAGGGAAGCTGTCCTGCAGACAACCAGCTAACTCAGTCCAGATGACACTTTTATCATTTTATGGTGCCTTCATGGTACAGTAGAGTTTTTTTCACATTTTCCATTAGGATCGTGCGCTTCCATCACAGTGCTCCCCCAGTTAGAAGATTTCCTCCCGACTGGAGGAGCCTCATGTTAAAAATCCCTCAGAATCACACAAAATCCAAACCTGGATCTGTTATAAGTATAAGGAAAGTTGCTGTTAAGCATCATCCACTCTGACAGCCTTTAACCAAGGCTGGTCCAGCTACTGCACACATTTCTAACTCAATACTCTTCCCTGCTTCATAGCAGGGTTTGGGGGCAAAGAAAGTAGCAAATCTGGAGGATCCAGGCTTCATTTAATAAGAAACCAGAATCTTACACTGATACCACACAAACCTGTTCAGGGTTTGAGCCTCTGTCTGCTGCAGATCAGCAGCTCACACGGAAATTAAGTCACCTAGGCTCAGTGAGTTATCAGTTATCTGCACTTAATTAGAAATGGTCATTAAAATGATGCAGATTGTTCAATCCACGAGAAATCGTTAAGTCTGGCTGCAGCAATCATCTGAAAGCAGCTTTCAGGAAAAAGGAGGCAGTAAAGGATGCTGTGGGTAAGGATGCACTGCTGATCCAGTGGCAGCAAGAGCACAGCAAATGGTACCAAAACCCACCAGGTTTTTGTGTTGTGAGGCTGAGGAACAAATGCACATTAGAGGGAGGGCCTCGTGGCACCATGGAAGTCACCACAACCTAGGATGAATGGAGCTTTGCAGGACAGGAGAGGGGCAGCGTGGTGCCCGCTTCCTTCCTTTGCCAGCAGCGGGTGTGTCGGAGGAAATGCACACATCCCCCTTCCCCAGCCAAGGCAGGAGGGAGGGGATGAACAAACCAGCCATCAGAGACCCAGCAGGGAATGCTGACCTCTCCATCTGTGCTGATGGATCATCTTGGAGCCTCTGCACAACTGGGGACACTCTGCAGAGGAGCTGTGATCTGCCCTCCTCTCCCTGACCCCTGTCCCCACGGGTCACCCACCACTGAAAGGGAAAGGAGCCAACACAGTGCTGGAAGTGCAAGAGATGCTGATCTAGCAGAGCGGAAGTGGGATCAGGGATTTAGGGACTCGGGAGCACTGACAGGTGTGGGAAAGACATTTCAGGCTGTAGCAGGTGCCTGACAAAGGCTGCTGGTACTAAATCATCACCCAGCTCTTCTCCCACACCAGGACTCTTCTCCATAGTGACTTCCAGATCCCAGGACAACTTCTCTAAGTAGATGTGGAGGTTGTGTACCTGTCTGTGACAGGCAGTAGCCTGCAAGAACTCTAAGAGGCTTTACTTTTGACTCTTGGGTGAGATTTGGGAGAGCCCTACAAGGAGAAACGTCCAGATCTAACATCCTGGGACTTCCCTATCCCTTGACATTGTTAAAGCAGACACAGACACAGCCCTGGGAGGCATCCAGGTGGAGGTGTGGGACAGAAGAAGAGTCACGTTTTCATGATGTAAAACCACAAACCACTGAGAGCAGAAGGAATCGTGGATGCAGCCTGGAATGATGTGGGTGGCAGGGCACGGGTTACCTTTCGAACATCTCTGGCCACGTCATCAGTGGAGGAACTCATCTCTGGTTTATTTGCTCTGTTCTCTTCTTCACGCTCCTCCTCATCAGAAGAGACTTCTTTATCGCTGATGTTGCTGGCTAACTCCTCCAGCTTCCTCTTCAACTCCTCCTCCTCGGCATCGGGATCCGTGTGGGACTCCGGGGCCGGAGACTGAAGGAGCAGAAGAAGGAAGGGAATGGTGTGAGAGCCTCCCGTGGTGGACAGCGGGGCCTGCCCGGGTCCAGACACGCTCACCAAGCAGAGGAGCTCGAGGAGTGTGACCCCTTTGCAAAGGGGACTTTGAGCCCCAGCAGCCAAACCACCCCAGGGAACAGCAGAGCCCAGCGAGCTGCGCTCCAGCTCCCCACTGAGGAACACAGACCCTGGACCTAAAGAACCTCCATTCCCATTTTCCCCACGCACAGAACTTGCTTTACTTTCCCTGTGGAAAACTGCCTTTCCCCCACCCTTAAAAAGGCGTGCATGAGGGATTTGGGGCCAAAAATCACCACATTTTCATTAGGAACCATGGCATGGCTGGTGGCTATGAGGGCAGAGATCACAGCGACCCAGAGACAAGGTGACAAGGTTCACCAGGGAGAGGGAATCAGCCATGGGAATTGCCACTCCCCGAGGTAACTTTTGGAACCTCTGGGTAATCTCATTTGCGATGAGAAACCGCACAGCAAATTTCCCTGTAGGATAGATGGCACACTGCCACCCACCCGTGTTGTTAGGTGCAATTCATGGTAGCTGGAAAAGAATCCTATTAAACTCCCAGGTGCTGGAAGAGATCTCCAGAAGTTCCTGAACTCACTGACCCTGGCATTAAGACAGGGAATGCAATTACCTGCGTCATACCTGGTGGGGTTTTGTCTGAGCTGTTTTTAACAGCCTCCGAGAGCGGCACCTGCAGCAGGCAATCTTTTTCCCGGGCAGCCTATTCCAGGGCTCTGCTATCCTTTCTGCTGGAAAGCTTTGCTTTGTAGTTAACCTCAGCCTGTCCCACAGCTGTTTAGACCCACTGCCTGTGCTCTGATTTGTCCTGGATACGGGAATAAATTGTGGGAACCTGACGCTGTGAACACCTCTTACTCCCTTGGTCAGGATTACTGATGGAAACACTTATTGATTACAGTCTTGGCCATCCCCCATTGAGAATTTTAGGAAAAAAAAGGAGAAATTGCATTGTTTCATCCGTGCCTGGGGGCCTTGCCTGTAATTATCACCGTCCATTCTACTGAGCCGTCAGCTGCCAGAGAGGTGATGGGTTCACATGAAGGAAAAGAGTGCATAGTCTAAAATTAGGAACCCAAAAATCAATGTTAAGCGGTCTAAGTATTCACAGATGCTACATTGTTGCTCAGCTTTAACCTAATTTAGCTGTTTTCTTCCAAGTTTGATGGCATGGTAAGATGAGGGCAGCTCAGAAGAGATACGGAAATGCTCCTTGACTCAGATCTTGCAGTCACAATAACCAGGTGCCTTCCTCATAGGTACTAATTGAGTGTCCCATGATTTCAAATAAGCTGTCTCATCTCTGCAGATGTACAGGCACCCACTTAACAAAACGCTTGAAATTTGAGCTTCATAAAGTATCAGCCTGAAACTAAATTTTCCTTGTGCAGAGGGGGCAAGGAAGGCACTGCTTTGCACAGGGTCTAAATGGGTTAAATTTGCTGCTGTTTCTGTCCTGCCATGCAAGGTTTTCTAAGGCACTCCATCACCTGGAACTGGAGAACAGCCTCCCAAGGCCAAAACACAGGAGTGAACTCAAACAGCCCAGGTCACTGTGGCACTTAGGGACAGGGTTTAGTGGTGGACTTGGCAGTGGTAGGCGAATGGTTGGACTCAGTGATCTTAGGGGTCTCTCCCAGCCTAAGTATTTCCATGATTTTGTCTATCCCTGCAGTGTTGGCCGCTCCAGAGGAGCCTCTCCAGTGGCCAGGGGAAGGGACCAGCACAGCCCACACTCCATCCCTGCAGGATTCCTGCCCGGTTACCTCGTCAGAGCGCGTCAGGATTTTTTCCTCCAAGCGGTTCAGCACGCGTTCGATTGCAGACATGCGAGTGTTGAGCTCATGGATCTACAGGAAAGGGGAGAGAGAAGGAGGGAGAGAGGGAAAAGGAGTAGAGAACAGACCAGCCACCACTACCAGGACAGTGAGGAAACAGTGCAACCAGCAGAGGAAAACAAGCGGCAGGACACTGCCACTGTGGGCAGAGTTAAAAGACATTAAAAAAAAATATCTTTTAAGTAATGTCTTAAAAATGTCAGTGAACTCCAGAAGGTGCAGAGCAACCTCAAATCTGGAAAACTCCAAGCAACACTGAGCCCCCAGCACATGACAATTGCCAGCAAAGCATGTGGAGCTTTGATGCAGTGAATGTAAAACCCCATCACCAGTAAAAGCACCAGGCTGTAATAAAGCCACCCATCTCGCCATCATTCCCATGCTGCCCCAAATTCAAATCAACATCCATTTTCACTTCCTACTAACATGTTTTTCAAGCTGTCACTACCCCACCACACGCCTGCCAACATAGTGGTGGAAAGGAAGAGGGAAGAGGGCAAGAATTTCCCATGATTTCCAAGAATCCAAGTAGGAAAACCAAACCTGAAAGATTTCCCCACCACTTTGAAATTTTCTGACTTCTCTGTGCCTTGATTTACCCAGGTGCTTGCCCCTCTCCTCTCCCTCACTCCTCTGACTAAAAATGGGGCATGGAGAGAAGGGCAGAGAAATTAAAGACAGACAAAATCCTGAAAATCAAAGAGAAGTTACTGTCTGTGCTCAAGAACCAAGACAAAACTTTGTGGTGAGGATGGATTTGGATTAGACATTAGGAAGAAATCCTTCCCTGTGAGGGTGGTGAGGCCCTGGCACAGGGTGCCCAGAGAAGCTGTGGCTGCCCCTGGATCCCTGGAAGTGTCCAAGGCCAGGCTGGATGGGGCTTGGAGTAGACTGGCATAGTGGAAGGTGTTCCTGCCCATGGCAGAGGGATGGAATGAGATATTTTTCAGATCCATTTAAACCAAAACATCTCTATGATCTATGATCACTGAAAACATTAAAGGAAGCTTTTATTTTTCCCTTTAGAAATCGAAGTTTTGCATTCTTTGGGAAAAAAAAAAAAAAGACAAGTCTCTCTTCTTTGATCCAAACAAATAGTACATAAATGATGAGAAATATCGCCTGTTTTATGACAGTACCAGTGCATCACTGCTGTTCTGAGTGGCTGCTGCCCATTCAAAGGGGAGCAAGCAGCAAAAGCAGCAAGCAAAGGTGGTAACAAAGAGATGTGATGGGTGGGCTTTGTTTTTGTAACAATTTCCATCCTCCCACTTAGTTTTTGTTCTTGTTGGTGTTTGATTAATTAGAGCCTCACAACAGTTAGGGATGATTGCACCTGCTTAAGGGAAGATGAATACAAAAACCTGGCACTGTGGAGAACAGAGCTGTCATTACCACCCCGAACTGAAAGCATCTCCAAGCAGCATTAAACCCACGGGCACGAAGCACTTCAGTCCTTTGCTGAGTGGTTTTTCAGTCCTGCTCAAGGCCTGAGTCTTGCATTGTGACAATAAGAAACCTCTGATGGTCCATCAGCCTCACAGATGGTGACAAACCAGGAGTCACCACTGCCCTATCTCCATGAGGAAAAGGCTGGGAGAGATCAGATCCTAAAGCACAGGCTGCTGTTGATATTGATGGATATCTACCAGGATAGGAGCTGAAAAGCTTCATTCTCCTTCCCAGGCAAGGCTGGCTTTAATGCAGGGTGGGTACCCCATTAGGGCACGTCCCCAGCGGGGACTGGGGGTCACCCTGCACCTCTCTCAGTGTGACAAAGGCTGGCAAACTGTGCTGTGCATTAAAACATTTAAGGGGAATAAACTTAAAGCACAGCCCATAACATCAGGTAGGGGAAGCTACGCCTTGCTGCTGAGGAGGGAGGAGAGGTTGCTCTACCCAAGCCTCTAACAGGAGCTGTATGTAAAGAAGAGGAGCCAGACAGCATCAAATCTTTGGGAATCCAGAACCACTGAGCTCCCTTGGGGTACAGCAGCATGGCTTCTGGGGAGCAACTTGGTAAATTGGAGCTATTCCTTGTGGCTTGGTCCTGTTCCTACCTGACTTCTAAAAACCTAAAGGCAAAGACCCGCACAGTTACCAATTCAGGGCTTCTTTTCGTGTCTCATCAGGTTTAAGTGCTTTTTTAAATAGGTTTTTTATTTTTTAAAGTTTTGTTCTTGAACCTTCAGCTCCTGGAGTCACAGGACTAGGGAACAGCCCCTGCTTTAGTTACTTGGAGAAGCTAAGTTTCTTGTGTTTGGGACTGAATACGGTATCCTCTCCAGAGCTAAAGCAAAACTGGTTTCCAAATAATCATTTTTTTGACAAACTTGCCCCTAAGGTAGTTTTGGGAGAAGAGAATTTTCATCTGTGTGGTCAAAGAGCTGAGTTCTCCACCTCTGGAAACCTTCAGATGCCAACGAGGTGTCTGCCAGGACAACACTGCACGTGAAGCCAGGCTGTGGGGTTCAACACAGGGTTAACAAACATGATTCTGCACCCTGCACCAGCACAGAGCTGGGTGAGGAGCAGGCTGGGCGGGAGGATGGTTGCTGGCTGTAAACACATCAGCAGCACAAAGGGCAGGGAGGATGGGGAGCTATTCGAGCTAATGAGCAAGGCTGCCATAAGAGCAAATAGGGGTAAAGTGGGAGTGAGAAGATGCCTCGTAACCATTCGGGTGGCAAGGCT
The DNA here is from genome assembly GCA_013397755.1 of Cnemophilus loriae. Lineage (NCBI taxonomy): Eukaryota > Metazoa > Chordata > Aves > Passeriformes > Corvidae > Cnemophilus > Cnemophilus loriae. Next base: position 148,505 of record VZTF01002947.1, on the reverse strand, counting down.
CCACACCAGCCTCCCTACAGGTGTGAGGGAGCAAACCACAGCCGGATGTGGGAGCTCGCCCAGCTCCTGGAGGAAGTCGTGGGAGGCGTTGGTAGGAATTTTGCTCCATTTCCCCACTGCAAAGCATGGTGCACATTTCATTCCTAACACAGCACGGCCTCATTAAGGACACCCAGTCCAGGGTTCTCCCATTTACTGCTGGCTGAAGAAGGAATGGCATTTTCTAATTAAAACACGTGCCCACAGAAGTAAATGGCAAAGAGAAGCTTTCCCTACCCAGGCATGTGAAGTGTGGTGCTGAGGGATGATTGTAGTCACAGATCTCACAGTGATTACCTAAAGAGAGGTCCAGGACATGCAAAATTACCAGCTGTGAGACTGGCAGCTGATTCTGCCCCTGTATCTGTAGCCAAACACCACCCTGCATTTTGCTGCTCCTGAGATCTGAGGAACCAGATCAGCTTTACCATTCTCACCACCCACCACTGGCAAAGACAGCTCCAGGAACAGCAGGTCCTTGCTTGACAATTAAAACACAAGCTTAGACCGTGTTTGACACCTTTCTTTAGGCTGTTTCCTGCATTACTACCACTCAGGAGAGGTATGTGACGGGTCATCCTGACCCAGTTCTACCGAGGCAGGAACACAGTGCAAAGGAAGAGAAGGATCTTGGTGCTTATTAAATATCTGTCTCCAGACGTCCATCTGGTTATTAAGCACTGGCGCATTCAATTAAAGAAAGCCTTTCTGGAGACACAAGACCCCACAAGTAACTCAGATTAATAAGGACAAGCTGGAAAATGAGCAGCAATTAAGGCAGGTTTGTTATTGTGATGGCAGCATGGGCAGAGGGAAGCGCCAACTGGCGCCTGATTTTCTTTTTGCTGTGACTGGAAAAGTGCACCTCAGTTGGCCATCGCTGCTTCTCTTCTCCTCTGAACCACCCTCAGAGGTAACAAGAGGGACATGGCCACAGGCCTGGTGCCACCAGAGGCTGTTTGATACCTGGTTTGAAGAGTGGCTGATGTTCTCCTGGGAGGAGGCTCTGTTCCGGCGTTTCATGTGGTAGGGTGGGTAGGCCGGGAGCTGGGCTCCCTTCACGTCCTCATCGGAGGTGTCCACATCCGCCGAGTACCGGGCCTGGGGCGGCTCATTCCAGGAGATGCCTTTGGGGAGAGAAAGGTACAAGGCATTCACACCCTTGAGTTCCTTCCTGGATATCGGCCATCCTTAAGACAAGCAAATAACAAGGCATTTCCCCAGATCACACTTCCTACCCTTTGGCAGGAGGTGCTTCTGCAAACCAAGCCAAGTTTAAGGATGGACCAGGCTGCAGCTCCACTTCCTGTGCCCACACAGCACCAAGCACAGCAAAGTCCCACACAGCAGGGCACAAGGAGCACCGTCCTTGCTCTCATGCCCTGAACAGCCAGGCCCCTCACCAAAAACCACTACTGCCTTCTCAGTTTTGTGGGAGCCCAGGTTTGGACGCTGCCTTTTGTGCACTGCCCAGGCGCTGGAAGATGTTGAGGCTTGGGGTAGAGAGGTACCAGCCCAGGATGGAGCATTTAAAAAGAGTGGAAATTCTCCTTTGTAAAGGAGAGCTTCAAATGAGACAAAAACAGTGAGGGAAAATGGAATTAACATGCCAAGGGACCTTGCTGCTGTGATGCTCCAGCAGGACTTGGAGTGGGAATTTAAACAGCCATTTTAAGGTCTACCCAGCATTCCCAAATGTCCTGAAAATACAGCCAGGCCACTGGAGACACAGAAGGACATATTCTACATTTGCATATGCACAAGCCAGTATCCAACCCTCCTGGCTCTGCCATCACTGCAGGGAAAACAGAGGTTGTAAAAGGCAAATTCTGCCTCTTAGAGGGTATTTATAGGCTCACAAATCCACGGATCATTTAGCCTACCCATGCACCCTGCCCAGCTACAAGGATGCCACTTAACAACCTCCAGTTCTTGCCTCCAGTTCTAGTCCAAGTCTCCTAAAAACTCAAAGCTTTCTGCAGCCACAGCATCCTTTACTAAGGAGCTGAACTCCTCTGCCTGCAGCAGGAAACACATCCCATTGTTTCTAGCAGTGTCCATTCGATTTTATCTAGTTTCTACCCTGGAAATCACCAGTAGGTATGAAAGGGATGGACACCTTAGGAATAACCCCTTTGGCTTTGTTGGGAACAAGATCAGCCCTTTTACAACTAAATAACATCAGCAGATTATTTCATAAGAAAAATCACTTTTGCAGATGGGTAAGTTGTGTTGACCCTCAAGCCTCTTAGTGGCTTTGAGGTTGTTCAGAAAAAAATCCAAAGACGTTTTCACTTTGGTCCAACACTTGCAGCCACTTGTCCCGAGAGGATTCAAGAGGAACCCGGACAGGGACACGTACCAGGCTTTGGGTTTCTTTCCAGGCTCCTCCTCTGTGCATTGACGGTGAGCCGAACCTCTGTGCTGAAGCGCTGCTCCGGAGCGCTCATGCCTGGCTCCTGCAGGACGTGGTGGAACACCAGGTCTGCATCCGTGATCCTGGACTCCTGGGAGCCATCTTCAGCTGAGTTGGGGAAATCTGGGAAGGACTGAGAGTTGAGGATGCTGCTGAGCAGCTGCCCATGGAGATGCCGCTTGTGAGACACCACCGGCAGTGCTGCCTCCAGTTCGGGGGCCCCCAAAGTAAGAACAATGTGGAGCTGTGGCTGCTTCATCCCTGGAAGTGTCCAAGGCCAGGCTGGATGGGGCTTGGAGCAACCTGGGATAGTGGAAGGTGTCCCTGCCCATGGCAGGGAGTGGGAGGAGATGATCTTTACAGTCCCTCCAACCCAAAGTGTTCTATGATTCTACAACTCCTTGTCTCTCCTGACCTTCACTAAGATCTCCTCTCTTTATTCTTCAATATATGCACGGATTGACTTTTTATAATGCCAATTATATTTATATAAAATATAAACATTCCTAATAATCCCATTTAAAGGCTTTGCCTGGCTGCTGAACCCTGAGCAATACTTCCCATCACTGCCAGGGGGCACTGGTAATTTTTAAAAGCACAGCGTTCCTTCAGCCAGGCTGCACAACCCTCTGATCTTTTAAAACACCATCCCCTCCTACTTATTCAAACAACCACCACCCCAAATAATCTGCAATCTGTAAATCCAGTTCGACAGAGGCCAGCCCTCACACTGAATTCTGCTGCAAAAAGAGAGGAAAAAGACAAACAAAAAGAGGGATCTAATTATTTCCCCCAAATTCTAGTAATTTCATGTGGAATTGTGCAGATTTATTTTTTTTGAGTTGTTGTTACAGATCTCAGCACATCCTATTTCTACCCAAGATTAGAGTTTAATCAGAGCATTATTAAAAAGAAGGGGCTGTTTAATATTTCAAAAGTGCAGTTTCACCAGGAAAGGCAAACAAGAGCAGCCCAGAAAGCTTGACCTGAAGCCTCTCAGGCTGGAAGAATTTTTGCCACACCCAGGGTCGCCCCATCCGTGTTCCTCCCCAGAGCTGGAAGGTGGGGTTGGTCGACCCCTGGCCCTTGGTGGGATCACAGAGCATGGCTCACTGCACTGTCTGGATCTGTCTCAGTCTTGCTCCTGGCCAGAAGCTCTGGATACTAAGGCACATCTAGTCTCCTATTTAGAAGTAACCACCATTCCTGAAGTTTTTGTCATCCCCATCTTCATCCCTCTGACTGGCCCTCACACTGGCTCTGTGGGATTCATCTCAACCTCACAAAGGTCGTCTGCCTCATGGAGCTGCTGGCCAGCTGCACCCCAGTGCCATCACATGGCAAAACCAGTCCCCAGCTGGGTGGGAACATGGGAGAAGAATCTGATTTCATTTAATCCCTTGAGTACCGAACTCGCTGGAAACCAGGGTGTGTCCCATAGCCTTGGCACAACACAAGAAAATGATTGTCTGCTGAGAGCAAGGAAATCTGCAGGGACACGCTGGACAACCTCTTGCTGTCTCATCTTAGCACTCATCCTGGCTTGGATCAGATGTCCTGCTCCTGACTTGGCCTCAGGCAAAGGACTTAATTGGAATAAGAGACTGCAAGCAGTGATGAGGATCAGGGATTGGCACCATTGCCTCCCAACACGAGCTGAAGGAGGTTCTGAGGCTGGAGGAGCAGTGCTGGCAAGGAGAAGGAGGAAGAAAGGGAAGGAATCCCCCAGGAGTCTCCCAGTACCTGGAAAGCATCCGGGCTGCTGGCTGCTGGAGAGAGCTGCAGAGACTGGCGGCGAGACTGAGTAGAGTAATCCGAGTCCAGTTCGAAATCAAAGGGATGCACAGACAGCAGCCGCTTTGTCTTGCACATCTTTAGCATAGAAAGTCCAAGAAAGGAAAATTCAGTGTAAGACACAGCTGACCTTGAGGAAAGGGGGAGGGAGGACCTTTGTCTCCTCAGTTTGCCTGTGTTTGCTCTGCTTTTTGCAGAGAGAATTTGGGCCTGACGCTGTCCTGCTTGAGGGGAGCCAGGTACAGCGTGCGCTTGTGCTAAAGGCAGAGAAAAGTGGGTCCCTGATTTCCGAGCCTCTGGCTCAGGACTGCTGCCATAAGCAGAGAGTGAGAATCTCTCTCCCGGTTTACAAAGGCTCTGTGGGAAAGCTGAGCCAGGTTACAGCTCAGAGAGAGATCCAGGTGATGCTTTTCAGCCCTGAAGCATCTCCCTATCGTCAGAGAAAGTTGCTGCAGGCAGATCTCTCTGAATATTTGGGAGGTCATCAGTAAAAAAACCCAAAGCAGGTGAGTTTTCATTATACAGGTAGGAGCTGGGACTTTTATATTAATTGGTGACATCCACAGTGTTAGGAGTGGGTCTTCTTTCCAGAGCACAAGTATTTATGATGTTACTGACACGGTTGTTTTTACACAAACTGGGAGAGGAGCTTATCTCGGAGAAGGAAAGCAGAGGGAAAGGTCCTGTTTTGGAAGTGTCACAGAAAGCCACCACCACTGCCACCACCACCCAAGGCAGGCCAGGGACACAGAGCGAGGCAGTGGCAGCTCCAGAACCAAACACTTACTCTGCTGTAGCGCTCTGCTTCAGCCCCATGAAGGACGTTGTCTTCCTCATTGCTGACATCCCCGGCGTCACAGCTGGTGAGCAGCTGGCACTCTCCTGGAGGGGACACAGGCAGCAGGTAAGTCCCCACCCTGGTGGTAGAGTCCCTCACCTGTACCTGCAGGTGAGGCTGTGCTTCTTATATGGGGTGAAAAGGCCCAAATTAGAAGTACCTCCCCGAATTTTTTTCTGCAGACACCCACTTTCAGTTCTTGATCTTGCAAAGGCTTGGCTGGCCTCTCATTGCTTCCCCTGCCAGATGTGCACCATCACAGATGTGGAAGTGAAGGGGCACCTGCACCACAGAGAGCACCCCGAGGTCCACCTGGGTGACTCCAGTGTTTCCTGATTCCCATCAGCCAGCTCCACTATTAATCAGTGACCCATTGCTTTGAGATAACCAGTGCTTGCAAACTTCAAGTTTGGCATATAACCAAAAGTCCTGTTGTACCCAAATCTACCCTTGGAGACCCTAGATGTATCACAATGCAATGGTTGAGCATTACAGTCCATCTCCACTGCAGCGTAGGAATGTTTTCCCTGGTCTGACCACTCCAAATTTCTCCAGAAGTGCCCACAGCTGAGGGGGTGTGAATACAAAAAAACATTGGTAACCTTCCTTGAGCTGCAAGCCCCCTGCTGCAATCCCTTTTTTTACTTACTGTTAATGTCTGGCAGGCTACAAACTCTGTCAGGAAGATCTAAACAAAGAGAAAAACGGTGGGAAAAATGAATAATCACATTTTCTCCCTGTTCCTGGAGCAGAGAGCAAGCCTCGAATTCTCATTCTCTAGCCACCACAAGAAACAATGGTTAAAAAGGCTCTTTAGAGAGAATAAAACAGCTTGGAGACGGGACTTGACTTTTAAAAGTCAAAGAGCTGCTTGCCACCGCTTCCCCAGGCTGATGCAACATGCCTGGGAGCTGCAGGGGAAGGCACAGCCAACTGCAGATGGCCAGATACACATTCCAGGAGGAGATTCTTGCTTGCTCGAGGGTCAAGCCAATTCACTGGTGTTAACGAAGTAATAAACAACAAAATCATTTCCTTTTGAAAAAGGCATTAGAATCTCAATTTAAAGATGCCCAGGGCGCTGTTGCCCTCATGCTTGGTTGGGTTTTTGTGTGCTTTGATGCATTTTCGGTCCAAACAATGCATGGATTGTCTCTCGGTCCATTAATTTTTTTTTTTCTTCTATTTCTGCCATGAGTGGCCTGGCTAAAAGAGTGATTGGAGCAGTTGAATCAGGTCACGTCAATGGTATGTGTGCAAACTTTTCTGTGGCTCCTCAAGATGGGAATAAACTCCACATTGGCTTCCAAAGGAAATAGGCCAAGGAGCTGGAGCTCTGGTTAGTAAATAATGTTGTATTAACATCATCATATATTTATGCACTCTTGGACCAATATCAGAAATACCGAAGGCCCATGAGGCTCTGAAGAAAACAGTGATGGTGACAGGTAGGTCACTAATTTTGGCACAGTTTTGTTAGTGCCAGGGGATCGTCAGGTTGGCTGTAAAAATGTCATGGGGAAAAAAATGAGGGCTGGCTTTATCCTGCAGGTTAACCTAGGGTTAATTCCACAAGCTCTGTGATGAAAAGACCAAAAATAAAGGAAAACAAGAGCTGCAACTTTTATGTACTCACAAACAGCAGGACATGGGGCTTTTAAAATTAAACATGAGGTATTAGGGAATTTTTTTCATTGAAAGGGTGGTCAAGGAAGTGGTGGAACCACAATCCTTGGAAGTGTTCAAAAACCATATGGATCTGGCACCTGGGGACATGGCTTAGTACTGGGTTGGACTGGATGATCTAGAGGTGTTTTCCAACCGCAATGATCTTACATTCTCCAGTCTGTGGTAAAAACTTAAGACTTAACAGTAGAAAAGCCATCAAGAACATCTGCTGTGTGTGTGAATGAATAACCCTGAACCTCTGCTTCTTTCCCAAGATGTTTTGAGCAGTCTTGGTGCCCCACGACACTCAGAGCAGCATCAACACTGCTGCTCCTCCCTTGGTGCGCCCCGAGGTGGTGCAGCACAGGTTCCCCACATGCAGCAGTGGCTGCATTCCTCACCCAGAAACGCAGAGCCGAGCCCCTGGCCTGGCTGCAGCCTGCCACAGAGGGACTGCAGCACTTTGGCACTTCCAAACCTCTTGAAGCGGGACCGCACGTGTTCGTAGTACCACTCCAGGGAGCCGATCTTCACGATCCTGCCCAAAGAGAGGAGGCACACTCAGGTGAGCCACTCCAGCCACGCCCATGGTGGGCAGACCCTCACTCAAAAAACTGTACCTTAAAAAAAACACAGCATGCTTTCATCAAAAAGGATGCTGAGTTTGGGCAAGTCTTGTTGAGCCTCATCCCAGAGGCTCAGCTTGTCCCTCAGCCTCTCTCAGAACAGACCAGTGAGGAGTGGTGATCCCAGGGGCTGATACGGGCACTGGAATTCTTTCACATATATGTTGGTGACATGGACAATGGGATTGAGTGTGCCCTCAGATCACTGACACACCAAGCTGTGTGGTCCTGTCACATGCTGGAGGGAAGGAATGCCACCTAGAGGGACCCTGACAGCCTTGAGAGTTGTGAGAAATTCATGCGGTTCAACAAGATCAAGGTCCTGCCCCTGGGCTGGGGAAATCCCAAGCAAATATACAGGCTGGGTGCAGAATGGATTGGGAACAGCTCTGGGGAGGAGGACTTGAGGGTGCTGGTGGGTGAGAATGTTGACAAGAGCCAGAAATAAGCACTGGCACCCAGAAACCCCCTGGTATGCTGGGCTGATCCCACAGCATGGGCAGCAGGGGAGTGGAGGATTCTGCCCCTCTGCCCCACTCAGATGAAAACCCAACTGCAGAACTGTCTCCAGGTCTGGGGCCCCCAAAAAAAGGACGTGGAGCTGCTGGAACGAGACCAAAGGAGGCCACAAAGGTGCTCTGAGGGCTGGAGCCCCTCTGCTCTGGAGCCAGGCTGGGAGAGCTGGGGGTGTTCACATGAAGAAGAGAAAGCTCTGGGGAGACCTTAGAGGCCCTTCCAGGGCCTAAAGGGGCTCTAAGAGAGCTTTAGAGTGACTGGGGAAGAGGGCTTGGAGTGACAGGCCAAGGGGGAATGGCTTCCCACTGCCAGAGGGCAGGGTTAGATGGGATATAGGGAAGGAATTCCTCCCTGTGAGGGTGGTGAGGCCCTGGTACAGGTCGACCAGAGAAACTGTGGCTGCCTCTGGATCCCTGGAAGTGTTCCAGGCCAGGTTGGGTGGGGCTTGGAGCAACCTGGGATAGTGGTAGGGCAGGGGCGTGGAAGGAGATTGGCTTTAAGGTCCCTTCCAACCCAAACCATCCTGTGATTCCCTGAGGAGCGGTACCTGGAGAGGCGGCAGGGATCACAGACCCAGCCCTGCTCCTTCTTGTTGTAGCGGCTGCAGTTCTTGCAGGTGTAGAAGTGGCAGTCCAGGCACTGCTGCTTGCTGTTCAGCAGGAACTTGAAGGGCTGCAGGCAGTGCACACAGTGAGTTTCATTGAGGTGGGACTGATTCGTCAGGAACTCTCTCTTGCTGCTCTCCTGGTCGATCTTGCATTTCAGCTCCCTGTAGAAAACACCCCCAAAAAGCAGGAACTTGAGTTTGTTATCATCTCACTGCAAACTCTCACATGGCAAAGCCCATCACGCCACAGTAATTTCAGGAACGATTTTCCAGGGAACATTGCAAGTCTGCAGCTTGTGGAAACAGCTGTAGGGCAAATCTAATAAATAACATATCACGAGTTAAATAAGCTAACAACAAAGTGGGCTCCAGATTCAGGGAGGGTAACTGGAGTTTAATATTAGGTTTAATTCAATATTACAATCCCAGAATATTCTGAGTTGGACAGGACTCACAAGGATCATTATATATAAAAAAAATTGATTGTGCCAAAACCTGTCCTATTTGTTTCACAGGGTGTTGATCATAACTGCCAGGAATCTCAGGAGAGCAGCTCTTCTAGAACCCTCTGGCTGTATCCCAACCTGACACAATCTTCAAGCCTGGAGTCCTACAGGGAATTAAATACTTTCTGGAATTCTTAGTTTAAATTAAAAAAAAAAAAAAAAAAGAGCGAGAGAGAAGAAAAGAAATCTGGGATTAAAAAGGATTAAAAGGGGTTTTAATATAGTCCTCCAGTGCTAAAAATTCAGCAGAGAATTTTATTAAGTTATGTGCCACAAGGTTCTGGCTGTTCAGAGGATGCAGCAGGAGGAGATGCTTGTGACAATCCTGTGAAAGGGGTGTGCTTTCCAAGAGCAGCTTCTCCTGGCAGTGCAACCCTGCGGGCTTCCTTCACTATCCAGACCTGGCTGCCAGAGCAGGTCCCCATGGAAAACAGTGTCTGCATGAGGCTGAGCCCCCAGCACCAGCTGGGGACAGCTGAGATGCCAGCCAAGCTGGTAGGGGCCCCCTGCACTGCCCAAAAGCTCTCTGTTTGCTCCCCGTGCCACATACCGCCTCAGGTATGTTTGCCTTTGGGGCCATGGCTGAGAGGAAAATATTTGACTTGTAGGGAAGGTCCTAGAAAGTTGTTTTCTCTCTAGACAGGGTTAGGAAGCTGTGTTTTCCATAATAGAAGTCAGCTTGGGTTAAAACCCTCAAGCAATCAGGTCTGGAGGCTGGTGCAGGATTACAGTGTGGACCACGAGGCACTGGTGATGCTCCAGGGCTGGACTGACGCCGGAGTGACCACAACAGGAGCTGGGGTGACCACAACAGGAGCCTGGCTGGCCCTGGGAGCAGTGGTGTGACTGGCAGTGGGAAGGACAGGCATGTCAAGCAAGCTAATCTCTGTTTATCCTAATCAGTTTGCACACTAGGGCTCAGCTCTTGATTTTTTTTCTGAGGAATTTTTCTGGCCAGCTGGCTGCCAGCACACCGCAAGACATTTTTTGGTGTCACTGCTCTGTTTGTAGTCACGCAGGAGTGACACCAACTTTTACATCTGAGAGATGTAAAAACTAGTATAAAGACAGAAAACCGGGCACCTGGTTTGTATAATCAGCCGTTCACCATCCTAGCAGTGCTTTGGACAAACTGGTGCAAATGTCCCAGCAGTAAATTTTTAGAGGCTTCTGAAAAGAAACCCTCAAATAGAAAACCCTTGGGTTGGACTCAGTACTCCTTTTCCACTCCCGTGCTAAGGCTGTTGCCAGCAGGATCCAATCTTTTTTACTGGAACTGCTTTTTCTGGTTCCCAGAGACCGGTTGGATCCCTCCACCTTCTCCTCCCTCACCCACCAGACCTGCCAAAGGAAGGATGAGTCTCAGCCAAACCAGTTTAAAACCCGCAGGAACCGCATGCCTCTCGTCTCCTCTTGCTGGCAGGAGCACCAGCCAGCCCCTTCCCTGCCCTGCTCACGGCAGAAGGAATAAATCTGTGGTGTTGGGATGCCAGCTGCAGCAGGGTTGGACCTATGGAGCTCCAGGAGAGACGCAGGGAGCCATCCCCCAAAAATGCGGTTGTGGGAATGGATGTTTCAGGAAAGAATCAGAGAAAGACCCCACAAAATGGCCATTATTTAATTTTTTGGGCAAAGCATTGCCCTCACATTCCTGTGCAGTTTGTGGCCAGCTGAAGCCTTTGTCCCTTGTTGGTGAATAGTTTCTGCCAAAAACAAAATACAGAGAAGCAGCAAAAAGGGAAGAAAAAGACCAAGCTGGGGAGGGGGTGGACAGGACATTTCTTCAAGGCTGGCAGGTTGAGACAAGCCCGGTGAATAGAAAAGTAAATGAATAGAAAAGTAAATGGGGCTGGTCAGAGCACAGAGTGAATGGCTGCAGGGTCTCCCATAATGTCACATCATGTCCCAGCTTGTTACAGGCAGAAAATGCTCGTGTAGCTCCATGTCCAGCATGCAGGAATGTGGCAGAATTTCCCAAACTGGTGGTGTGGTCTGTAGCAGAAATTATTCAGAAATTACAGAAATTTCTGTAGTTCAGAATGCTTAATGCCAGCCCTCTGCAGGGCACGATTAAACAAGAAAATCAAAATAAAAAAATCAGGGGAAATGATACTTAAGGGGAGAGACAGCAGCTGGGTAGAAACATCCCAAGACCTTCCCCCATCCTACATCTCCAGAGCATGGCACTCAGTTTGGAAGCTTCCTGGGCACCAGAGAAGACCCAGATAAGCCAGTCTGGCGCCAAGGTCAAGCAGGGAAGGAATTCACCTCGCCCAATTCTTTGCTGCAGGGAACAGCAATGTAGGTCTCCACCTCCTCCCTCCAGGGTGAGCTCAGATGTATCACAAGGGAGACATTCACCCTTTCTTGGGTGATAATTTTTTTTAAATACCCCTGTCTGATCTCCTTCCTGCTCTTCAGAGCTACCAGCAGAGGAAGGCAGTAGATGATGATACAGAATTATCTCCGCCTCCCACGCAGGCTGGTTTTTCTTAGGCAAAAAAAGTAATCAGGGGGACAAAAAATATATGACTGAGAGTTTCTTGTAGCCAGTGGTGTAAACGGAGAGGCTCCCACGATGGTAAGGCTTTGGGGGATTGAGACATCCCAAACCAAGGATGGCTATCACTCCTCACCCGTCCTTTTGCATCTGATAGAGGAGCTAATGAGCTCCTGGTCTCCAGGCGTTGTCGTGGTATCAGCACCAGCCCTGGCTCACAAAATTCAGAGCTAGGAGGGTCTGAGGGCTCAGTGGGAGTGCGACACTGCCCAAACCCAGTCTGATAGCATGGATCATCCCCCTGGGATAATGAGAACTTGGCCAGACCCTGAAGAGGGTCACTGCAGCTTCTTGAAATACGTTAAGACATTATTAAGTTCAGTGTTTGATGTAGTTCATGAACAAAACCTGAACCTCTGTCATTTCTCAGGCTCAAAATTTAATCTGATCTGACAGAACATTTTTTAAACAGCACTTTTGTCCAACGCTATGTTTATAAGGACTTAGAAATTCGTCGAATTTGCTGCTCTGGTGATTTTCAATCTTTTCCCAATCTGTGGGCCCCTAAAACCTTCCCAGGACAGCGCAGCCCCCTGTATTGCATATTTAAGGCTACTAAAATAGGTTTACTAGTAGTAGTAGGTTTATTGCTCCTCTCAGTTATTTTTTCAGGATTCTTCAGGGATCTGCAGATTCCCAAGACCCACTGAACAACTCCTGCCCTAAACACACGAGACCCATCACATGAAGCAAAACCAAGGGAGCCAAATCCCATCCTCTGCTCCCAGGTGAAGTCTCCCCTTGAGAGCCCCACCAGCCTCAAGCCTCACAGAGGCATTTCCTGGTATTTGTTCCCATAAAGTGCCGCGGTATCACCGATCCGCATCGCTGCCGATGGCGCGGCGCCAGTTTGCACCTTTGCTGCCCGAATGCGTCACCTTGGCGCTGATAACGTAATCTATTAACCGCGTTTGCCTTTCACAGCCCGGTCTCCTGCCGTTCCTCCTCGCCCACAGCCTCAGCAGGTTGTTTTATCCCTACAGCCCACGGGGACCTGAAGTTCCGGCTTGCTTGCCCCCAACTCAGGGACCGGAGAGCAGATACTCACTCCAGCCGTTCCTCCTCTTTTTTCCGCAGATCAAAGTCCCGTTGAACGACTTCCCAAACATGCTTGGCTTCTTCATCGGTGAGCTTGGAGAGGTCCAGCTTCCTGCCCATCTCGTCGTGGCGAGAGTTGAAGCCGATCCCGTTACTCGCTACCTCGAGCGCTCGCTGTCCCGTACCCTGGGATGCTGCTGACGGATGGGGGAAGAGCTCAGCCCCACCTCCGCGGCTGCCCATATAACCGGGCAAGGGCAGAGCTGCAGGCAGGCCAGCCGGCTCCTGGCAGCACCACAGCCGCTCTGCCGGGCGAGCCTGCCCGCGGGAGCCGGCCGCCGAGCAGGGCTGGCACGGTGCCTATCGGCTGCGGGGACTCCTCGCCACCCGGGAGGGCGGCCCTGCCTTCCCCCGGGGTCCTGCCCGCAGCTGCAGCCGCTCCAGACCTCGCCCGCCTGGCTGGGGCTACGGCAGATGTTTACTCTCTGCCTGCTTGAATGCAGGGTGTGTGAATGAAAGGGAGCCTTCAAACGCCTCCCCGGGGAAGGCAGGCCACGGGCTTTGGGAGGGAGCTGAGCATCCCCGGGAGGAGCTGTGCCTGCACACCCGGGAGGACCGGCTCAATCGCAGTGGCTCCTGCCCCACCGGGATGCTCTGCTCCCCAGCCCGCTCTTCTGTGTCTGATCTCGTTACACAAATTTTGCGCCCACCAACAGTTTGCGAGGAAAACTTCAGTGCATCTGGCTTCCCCCGCACGCCAGAGACTGGCGTCCTGCGTTGCTCTCACAGCAATTTGGGCAGCTGAGCTTTGCTCGTGGCAAACAGCTTAATTAGGACGCAGCACTTCCCTCGTTTGCCGTGAGCAAGGAAAGACGGTTTGACAGGATTTTAAGAAAAGTGCTAAACACACCACATAGCCAAAGAGATATATCCGACTACCAAGGCTGTTCTCTTGCTCAATAAAACACGGCCTCTGTGGCCAGGGATATTAAAGTAAACTCATTTCTCGTCTTCATCAGAGCAAATATTGATGGTACTCATATTTTTTCTTCCCCCCCCCGGCAGGAATGTAAACAGGGGGCAAGACTGAAGAGGAAAACTATTCTGCCTGGTGGGATTTAGATCCCTGCTGCCCGCCCAGGGGTACAGGGAATTATCCACCCCGGTAACTCACTTGAAACAAAGATTAGATTAAACTCTATGAACAGAGCCAGAAAAGCATTTTGAACCCAAATTTGGATGGATTTTGTGCAGGAAATCTGATGACTACAGATGCAGTGTTTGAGCCTGGATATCGGGAATGCATGATCTTCTCTGGAAGCCAGAAATTGATTTCCAGCTCCTCGTCCGGCAGAGGTCCCGACAAAAGCAATCAGTTTACTGGCAGAAGCCAGACATCAGTTGGGCAGGTCCTTATGTAAGCGTGTTTGGGAGCCCTTGCGCCCCACTGCATCCGAAAAGGGAGCGGTCAATAGCTACTAATTAACATCACAACGAGACCCTGTTCCGGGGCCTCCCGGTACAATCATGCCAGGAGCTCCAACTGCCCCAGATCCCAATACATTCTCCTCCAAAAAGGGTAAAGACATTGCGTTAAATCAGGAAGATGTGGCCTGCTACGCGACGAAAATGTGAAAAATGCAAGTGTTCAGCAGTGCCACTACCCCCTAAAAAGGGCTGGCTTAGCCAGAAAACCACCTCAAGAGAAATGTCCCGGGTGCAGGAATAAATTAAAAGTATTCCGTTGGCAAAGTATTGCCTGGGAATTGTGTGTCTTTAGGAAAACTCTCCTCCCTCAGTTCACTGGTGTGTAATGCAGCAAAGATAGAATTCTTTCCTTTTTTTTTTACTTCTTTCAAAGCAGTTTGTTGGATTTTGTAGCAGTTCAGACCCAGCAATCACCAGCTTCCAGCAATCCCCTGCCTGAAGGAGGACAATTAAACCTCCCTGCCACAGCTGCCTCCCCCATCACACAAGCATGAATAAAGACTCCTAAATCCTACAAACTCATGCAAAAGAAAAAAAAAAAAACAACCCACACCCAGAACCACTCAAGCAGACATTGTCACATGGAAAATGTGAAAATATGTGGATGTGGCACTTGGGGACATGGTTTAGTGGTAGAGTTAATGGCTGGACTCACCCTTTACGATTCCAGGTTGTAGGGCCAGATGATGTTTTATGTCTGCCTAAGTCCACCAGCCCCTGCAGTGACCACACATGTGTGGGGTGGAAATCAGGAGCAGGGATATAAAGCAAAAGTTACGTGTTTCCTATTAGCTGGAGGCTCAAATGGACCTTGATTCCAGTTGAACTGGGGACCTGGTGGCAAAATGAGAGAGGGAAGTGTCATAAGCTAAGCCTCTCCTGGGAAACCAGGCGTAGATGGATCCCAGGTTCCATTTCTGATTTTCATTACTGCTAGATGATAAAAGAAGGATTTCTAGGGTATCTTTAAGAGAAACATGCACTTCTAGCTGCAGGGCCACTCTTTTAAAAATAACAGTCACATGAGCTATTATCTTTGCTGTTCTTGGTAATCGTTTGTAAGACAACTGTGAATTGATAGACGGGACATGTGGCCTGGACCTTCTCCAGCCATTCATTTCACAACGTTTTAACTGATAACTAGAAGTAAATCCATAATCAGAGTTCAACAAAACTGATGGGTGTAGATAGTATCTAGCTGCTTCTAAAGACAGCAAACACCACTTCAGTGAAACCACCCAACACTCTCACTCCCCCATCCTCATTTTCTTCCTGATGAAGGGGTCCCTGTTTGGTGAAACCAAGTGGCAAAACCCCAATAATTTCTCCAGTGCCCAATTTTCCAAATGGCTGCCTTAAGTGCTGCGGAGGGAAGTTGTGCCTACACAAGGTGCTGAAATGTTTGGGGAGGGGGGTTGATTTACAGTGGGGTCAGCTCCAGCTTTGCCTCTCACTCCATCAACACTGACGGGTCTTTTGGCTCCCATCGACACAGGGTCATCCCAAGCACCCGGCCAAGCTAGAGGAGTTTCCCAAAGCCAGATGGAGTCAGGCCAGGAACATCCAGCAGCAGCTCCAGCCCATTTCAAAGCCACAGGCAGAGAGGTCACAGGACCCTTATTCACAGGAGCATAACAAAAACAGGAGCTCCAACAAGCACGGTTGCTGCTGACTCCAGGAATTTCCTGGGTGCCTCCGCCTTTTCCCCCATCCTCCTGCAATCATCTCCGAGTCATGAGATCTCCCTGGGATGGTATTCTTGCTCCCTTCAATTTCTTGGCAGCTTTACAAAGACATCTTATAACCACCATCACACTGGAGAAGAACAAGCAGGACAGGGAAGGAGGGTACAATGCCACTGCTATTTCTGTATGTGACTCACGAGGGATTGCCATGGGTTCCATCTATTAATACAGCAATTAAATTATGCTATGGCATGACCACATCTCATTTGGAATGACCCCAACAGCCTCACTTAGAGAAAATAACCATTCAACTTTAATTATTTAATGGATAAGGATGCTCTGACATCTGTATCAGTTAGGAAACTATCACTGAGAACTTGAAAACAAAGTTTGTGGAGTATCATTTGTGGGGTGGAAGCTGTAAGGACATTTTTCCTAACCAGTGTGAACATTAGGGAGCCCTCTCAGCCCCCAAAGCCCTCACATCTCTAACATACCCTATAACCCTTAACAAACCCCATAGCTGTCACATCCCTCATATAACTGATAGCCCTTACAGACCCTATAGTCTACACAGACCCTACAGCCCTTAGAGCCCCCATAGCCCTCACAACCCCATAGCCCCTGTACCCAAATGATGGGAGAGGGGGTAATATCCCTCAATTTAAGTCCTAAAAAGTGAGAGACAACAGAGATTCCCTCTCAATTTAAACCCTAAGATGATGAAAATGGGGGGGGGGAGTTGCCCTGAATTCAAACCCATCACATGGCATAAAAAAGACTTTTCCCTTCCACTTAAAATGGAAAATGGGGAATTCCTGGTCAATTAATTGATACCCCTAAAAACACAGAAAAGGCAGTTTTTCCTTCAATTGATAACCTTAAAATCACCGGTGAAGGGGTCTTCCCCCCAGTTTAAACACAGACAACAATGGAAAAGCAGGTTTTTCCCTCAATTTAAACCCCTTTTCCCCTCAGCCCCCTGCCTTTGTTCTGGGGTCACTGGGATGCGCTGGGGAGAAACTGGGGGCACCGGGATGCACTGGTGAGGGATGAGGAAGATGAAATAGAAAGGAAAAAGGAAAAAGATCTTCCCAGAGCCCCCACATGCTGCCCCACTCGTCACCCTCGCCAGCCACACCTGAGGCTGCCCCACCCCTCAGCACAAGGGGTGATGGTTTTGAACTGAAGGACAGAGGTCAATATAGATAGAAACACTGGGAAAAGTTTTTTACAGTAAGGGTGGGGAGGCCCTGGCACAGGCTGCCCAGAGAAGCTGTGGCTGCCTCGTTCCTTGTAGCAGGGGGGGGTGGAATGAGCTTTGAAGTCCCTTCCAATGCAATATATCATACAAAAAACCCATAGACTCCCATTGGAGGTGTCTGTAGGGGGAAGAACTGACTTTAAATCTCCTTCTTTGAGATCCCCCGCCCGGGGCTGTGCGGTGGGACCCGGCCGGGGTGTGACACCACTCATCCCTTCCCCTTCCGGCCGCGCTCCGGACCAGGGACTGTCTCCAGCGTGGTTTTTTTGTTTGGCTGGTTTTTTTTGGGTTTTTTTTTTTTTTTCCTTT
>VZTF01002947.1:112642-131055 GCA_013397755.1 Cnemophilus loriae | reverse complement strand
CTCTCCAAAGAGAAACCCGATGGCGCGGACGGGATGAGGAGAGCGGCCGTGGGGTGGCATCCAGGCGTGGTGTCCTAGCTCCAGCCCTGCGTGTCCCACCTCCTCTGCGCCCTCCTGGGAACGCAGGTGAGCACAGGGAGCGGGGAGGGTCCGGCACCGGCTCCTTCCAGACTTGTTTCCTTTCCAGCCGCTCTGGTTTGCTGCATTCCCAAGGCCTGGAGCGACCCCAAGCTTCCCTGGAAGGTGCTGCACGGCAGCTCGGCTTCGGGGGCGTTCGTCCGCACCGTGCTAGGGCTACCGGCTGTTTCTCTTTCCCTTTTCTGGCCCTTTTATCCTCATCTTTCTCGCCCTTTTTTCTTTCATTTTCCCACCTTTTTTTCTCTTCCTTTTCCCCTCACATTTTCCGCCGTTATTCCCCCCCCCCCCTTTTCCCACCCTTTCGTCTCTCACATTTCCCGCCCTTTTCCCCCCTCGCATTTTCAGCCCTTTCCCCCTCATTTTTCCTGCCCTTTTCATCCACCTTTTCCTGCCCCTTGCCCATCACATTTCCTGCTCTTTTTCAGTCTCCCTTTGCCTCTCGACTTTCCCACTCTTCACCTCATCTTTTCCCTCGTTTAAATCCTGCAGCTGCCCCCTGCCCCTTGTCACCCTCACTGGCCACACCTGGGGCTACCCTGCCCCTCATCGCTCTTGGCCCTCGCTCTGAGGGGCTGACCCCCATCTCAATCACTGTCATCCAGTCTGATAGCCTGATCTCACCTGTCAATCACTCCTTCTCCTACCTGTAAATGGCCTTGCTGTCCCCATGGCTGTCTTAGCCCTCACAGGCCCCATGGCCCTAACAGGCCTTAAAGCCCCTTTAACCTTCGCGCCCCTATAACCTTCGCAGCCACCATGGGTCTCATAGCCCCCAGAGCCCTCACAGCCCTGAGAGCTCTGAAAGACCTCACAGACCCCATAACCTTCCAAGCCCCTCTAGCCCTCACAGCCCCCGGAACCTCTATAGCCCTTACAGCCCCAAAAGCCTTCACAGCCCCCATAGCGCTCACAGCCCCTGTAGCCCCAACAGCCCCTATAGACCTCAAAGCACTTACAGCCCCTCACAGCACCTCTGTGGAAGGCTTAAAATCGGCGTTTTCTCCTCCCTGTTCCTTCTGTTGATAGAGAAGGAGAATCACAACTGCTATCCCATGACTGGTGGAGCCCGGCCAGGGCTGGCCTCTAACAGGGGAAAAAATCCAAATCTCCTCCTCTCTCTCTCTGGTATTTCTCATCCTAGCTGAATAGGCATCAGGCACGTCAAACCTGCAGACATCCCTTCTGCCTGCTCCAGGATTCGAGTCTCAGTGGGGAATTTGTTCCCATACAACCGCTTTTCATTCAGCCCACGAGCGTCTAATTTGATCGGGGGACTTTCAGAACAGAGAGCTGGCGAAACTCGATGACCAGATGTTTTCTCAGCAGGCTTGCACTCCTCTGTGGCACGGAGACAAGGATGTCAGGGGCAGAAGGATGTAGATCAATGCAGAAATCAGTGAGAAGCTGTCAGCATGAGCGACGTGCGGTACCCTGCACATCACCGCACGTTCCTGCTCCACCAGAGCCTCTCTACTGCAGCGCACAGGGGGAGGCCAAATTACTGAGCTCAGGCTTTGCATCCACAAAAATCCTTCAGTGTCAGCTCCACAGCAGGTTGCTCTCTGCCCCAGTACTCTCCCTAGAACTGGGGGCACCAGCTGGTGTTTTTATACCCATTAGCTGGGAGGTGAAGAGGGACTGGGGTGCTCTGCAAGGCTGTTGTGGCACCTTGGTTCACCACAACACAAAGATTGGACTGTGAGCTGCCGCACTGCAAAGTCCCCTCCTTGGTCTGGGCATCATTTAAGTGCCCTGCCAGAGCTGGGTTTCCAACCCAGGAAGGGTAATGCATCCCTGGAGCCTTGCATTTGAGGGCAGTGAACTTGCTTAGCTTCTACCTGCATATCTGACTCACATTAGGAGCGATTTTGGGACAGCTGGCAACTTCCCAGCATTTCACTTTCCTGACCAAAACAGTAGCTCCCCCAAACACCTCTCCTTGTTGCTGGTACCTCTGCCTTGCCTTTGGAAACAAAACAAAAGCAGGGAAGATCCATCCATGGTGTCTGCCACCACCTCCCTGCCAACGCTGCTCCTGTTCTGATGGCAGGTGGCAAGAGAAGACCCATCCTCTGTGCAAGATGCTGCTGGCACTAGACCCCCCACAAAGCAAAAATACATGTCACCAGGTGGCCAGGCTTGGATGCAAATCCTCCTAATTCAATGACAATAAGTTTGCTGGATTGATGAATCAGAGCTGCCGTGCCAGAGGACAGAACCCCAAATTTCCAAAGAATTAGATTGCTCTGAAGGCAGAGAGGGAGCCTAATGCAAGATTAACTGTGAAAGAAATGCTAGTGTCTGTGGATGGTGCTTGTTGGCATCCCTCTCCTTGCTGCTTGGAGGACCGGAGACCCCTGAGTGTTACAGAAAACAGGAAAAACCACACACAGATTAAAGCAAGACAATCCAAGCTTCGGGACCCATCCCTACAGAAGGAGAGTAGGTCATGGGTACACTGCCTCTGTTTTCATGCATCCCATGGAGGTAAATCTGGGCTTTGAGCTGGAGCATCAGTTATCTTGGATACAGGGCCTTGTCCTGGCTTGTGGCTGGGCAGCAGCAGTTTGCCAAAGGGACGGGATGCTGGAGGTTCCATATATTTGGAGGGGGTTGGACTAGACAGGCTGCAGCTGGATTCCCTCGCAAGAGGATAAAACACTCCCTGTGGAAGTGGATCAGGCTCCATACTCCAAAAACTCCAGTGTCTGAGCTTTGCAGAGCAGGTTCAGATGAAAGGGGCACCCTCGGGGTGACAACACAGAGTGCCTGGTCGCAGTTTGGGAGCAAGGGATTAGGACAGGCCATCACCCACTGTGAGCTCATCCTCTCCGCTCACCTCCTCCCTAGGCGTGGTGATGTGCCAACCCAGCGGGAAGGGGACAGCATTCCTGGCCGTGTCATTTATGGACCTCAGGGAGCCACAAATCTCCATCAGGCTTTGCTGGCGCTCAGGCTCGTTCTGCCTGAGCTTTACTCCTATAGATGCTCAGTCCTATCAAGATCATCCCTGTTCCAGCTTGCTTGTAGGTGACAGGTGACCTGCTGCCACACTGAGATTTTTTAGGGACAAGCACGCTGCTGTTCCACCTTGGGGAAATGATGTGATTTTCACGTGTCCCCGCTGCAGAATGAATGAATGAGCCATTTGACAGAGGATACTTTGTAAGGCTGGCAAGGCCGCTGGCTCCAGGTTTTATACGGAGCTATTTTTCCACTCATTCTGCCATGAGTGGTTGGAAAGGGTGATAAACAGCAACTGTAACCATGCAAAGCCATCCCCACCTCTTCCTGTCCCAGCACAGGTTGATCTTTCACATCCAGGGACGTCCCCAGCCCAGGAGCTGCAGCAGGATCCTGGCACTGTGAGAGCTGCAGGTGCTGGTTGCCCAAAACAACACCTAAATATGGGGAAAAGTTCATTAGAGGTTTCCCATTAATTGGGAGGTGCTTCCCAATAACAACGTCCTGAGTCTGAGCTTGCTCCTCAAAACTGAGCTATAGGACAAAAAGACTCAACTTCTTTGGCTCTGTAAAACCAGGGTGGCTTCCTTAGGAAAAAAACCCCAAACAAACAACAAATCCAGTTGCCAAGCAAATTAGCAAACCAAAATTATTTTCCCCAGGAAAATAATTTCCTAATGCTTTTTTTTTTTTTTACCCCTTTTACCCCAGTTTTAAGCAGGAGCTGACATCTGGTCACTCATGCTGCTGTACCAGATTAATTTGGTTTGTTTTTCACATTTGAAAATAACTTCAATACCGAATTAAGGTCTCTCACTTTCTTACTGGTTTGTATTTGACTGCGTGGGAATAACCTGGCAGGGCTGAGGAACCAATGTTTGCTTTAAGAAAAATTCTCCAACAGAGCTCTCATGCAGCAAAATCTATCGCTCTGAAAATTGCCTAGACCAGCTTCAAGTGAGCTTCTAGATGGATTTGGGCAAAACCCTTGGCTCTTTAGCTTGCCAAGTTTTACCTCCTTGTTAGAAACTCAGCATCTCCAGATGTATCAAACATCTCAAGGCAAACATCTCAAGCACAAGTCGTTCCATATGCTCGGTATAAATTGTGGACAAGCCTCTCAGGAGCAAATACATACGGACCACATACGTGCTGTTTCCTGGGATTTTCTGGACATTAACTCCAAACAAAACAGCTGTGGCGTGGAGATGATGTTTATGTAAGCTCCCCCATCAACCGACGGGAAGTTTATAACGGAGAGAGCAAGATGATGCAGCCTGGATTTCTGTGCCCACCCAGGGGGACTCCCACGGCTTCAGGGAGACCTTAAAGCACCTTCCAGTGTCTAAAGGGGCTCCGAGAGAGCTGGGGAAGGATTTATAACAGAGGCATGGAATCATAGGGTGAGGGGAAACAGCTTCCCACTGCCAGAGGGCAGGGTTAGATGGGATATTGGGAAGAAATTCTTCCCTGTGAGGGTGGGGAGGCCCTGGCACAGGTTGCCTAGAGAAGCTGTGGCTGCCCCATCCCTGGAAGTGTTCCAGGCAAGGTTGGATGGGGCTTGGAGCGACCTGGGATAGTGGAAGGTGTCCCTGCCCATGGCAGGGGGTGGAACTGGATGGGCTTTAAGGTCCCTTCCAACCCAAACTCTTTAGTGATTCTATGGAAAGAGATGGAGAGTGGATTCAACCCTCCTCGAATCCCTGTGCTCACCTTGAGCAGAACGCAGAGATTTTTCCTCCCCTTAAATTCAAAGCTCAAGTCAGGAGAGTGGCCCAATTTTCACAGCTGAATTAAGCCAGTTCCACTTAGCCCAAAGATTAAAAAGCAGCAGCATTTTGGACAGACCCCCTGTCAGGAAATCATGGCCAGGGCTGATTCAGGAGCTGGTGCCTAGGGGAGAAGCAGAAACTCTGGCAAGGCTGGGGCGTGGGCCACGATCCCCACAGGTCATTTCAGACTCCAGCATTGCTGCTCTCCGACTTCCATCTCGCCCTACTCACAGGTAAGAAAAGTCATGGAATATTCTATCATGTAAAAAGCCACGTAGGCAAGATAAAAGATGTATTTTCTTATTTCTTTAGTTGGGAACCCTAAAAAGAACATCCCCTTGGGGCCTGGGATGCGTCGCACACCAACACAGAGCTCTGCATTTCCTGGGGTCTCCTCTCCCTTTTGCCATAACACGATTTTTTCTGTTCAGTGCTGGTGCACAATGACCACAGGTTTCCAAGGAACTGCCCACAGCAAACCCCCAGGTCTATTTTTCCCCTCTGTATCTTCCCAAAACTAACACAACACTCATTCATGGGTATGAATAATTCCTCACAATTCCTCTTTGAGTACGAATAATTCCCTATAATTCCTCTTCAGCTCGTCTGCCGTTACATCATCCTGTCCGTGTGGGCAGTGAGTATTTCTGGCTTCTCCGTTCTTCTGACTCCAGCTCTTTTCAAGCCACCTCACCTCTCTCCCTGTAATTAGTAACAAGCTTTTCCATCACAAAAGTTGGAAGTTTCGTTCAACTGTTGAAGTCCAGCCCATTTCAAACAGTTTTTTGTGCAGCACAAGTTGCCACAGGATGTTGAGGCCAAGACTCGGAAAGATTTTTTCATCCCTCTGTGCAAGGCATCACCTGGAAAGGCTCTAAACCAAGAAAACAGGAGTAACCCAAAGCAAAGGCTGGCAAGGTCTGTGTTGGCCAAAAGACATCTTGTGCTCCCTGAGTTATCTTTTATTCTGAAAAATTTTATTCTGAAAAAGAGCTGAGTTATCTTTCCTAGAAGCCAAGCATCGCAGTTCACATTAGAGTTTACTGACCTACAGGCTGTGCATTGTGTTAGAGGGGAAAATATCCACATTATTTACATACTTCAGAGCAGTTTGTTCCCTGTAATCACAGAAGCTGGAAATTCCTTCAAGCAGAAGGGCTTTTTGCAGAATGTGGCTGGTTAGAGCTCCAAGTTTCACCTTTTGAATTATGATCTCTTTTACATGCCGTGGATTAAGTGTGTGTATATACACTCAAATAATGCACACAGCCTGGTGTGGACTTGTTTTTGTGGCTGAGATTTTTTAAGAGAGGGAAAAAAACCATAGAATCGTAAAATCACAGAATGGTTTGGGTTGGGACGGACTTTAAATTTCGTCTTGTTCCAAATACCTGCCATGGACAGGGACACTTTCCACTAGACCAGTTTGCTCCAAAGCCCATCTAACCCAGCCTTGAACACTTCCAGGGATGGAAGACTGGAGATTTTGCAGGGATGTTTTAAATTCTTGGCCAGTGCTGCAGGATGGGAAAGGCAGAGCCAAGTGTCTCTTATCTTTTCTTAATTCCCGCTCTGACCTGCGCATCTAGAGATGCTCTTGCCCCTTTCCCTCGCTATTCCAAAGTCATTCGATGAGACAAAAATACATCAAGAAATATTCGCACAAAGGCAGACAGACAAAGAGAAAGCGTAGGAGAAAAGCAGAACCAAGAAAACTTCAGAAAAATATTTCCTGACCACTTCCTAACCGGGGTGCTGGGGAGGCATTCGGATAAAAGCAATAGCAAATCCTTTGGAACTAATGAAAACCATCCTTTGCAAGCAAAATTAAAATGCAATCTGCAGCCCTGCCCTTGTCCCAGCAGAGCTGCTCTTTGCCTTGATTTCTGAGCAGGAAAAAGAGTTTGTTCTTTAAAATAGGGCTGTGAGGGGTGGGACCCTGCACCCCTGATCTGCTGTGCAGATGCTCAGCTGGTGATGGGAAAGTAACAGAGCAACCCTTGGTTTTGGTGGTACTCCCTAATTTCAGAGCAAGAAGCATCTCTGTCTTGCAGGAGCAGCTTTTATCTGAGGGGAAAAAGATGACTTTGGATTTGGCACATGCCCGAGGAGTCCCTGGAGGAAAAGCCAGCAGATGGTGCTCAAGGATGGAGCCGAAGCAGGATGCTCCTGGGTGTCACCGTGTGTCAGGGACCCGGAGCCAGCCACCTTGTGCTTGCCTGAATCACACGGGCGAAATCCACAGAAGTTTCCTAAGTCAGGGTAGAAATGGCCCAGCTGAGGCACATCAGAAAAGAAACTGCTAAATTTAACCACTCTCTACTTGTTTCACTGGATTTTTTTTTTTAAGCTGGGACCCTTATTCTGCGGGTGGGAGGATGTCAAAGTCACCTTTGCATCCTGGAAACGATGTAGCACACAGGGATTTTTATTTTTTGTCGTGGGTAGAAAGAGAATTCCTCAAAACCCTCTTCCTGACTCATAGCATTTATGACGTCTAGTTATTAATGCACCAGGGAGGAAATATTGCTAAACTTAGTCCCAGCTGCCTCTAGAAATTACCAGTGTGATGTGATCCAGTCTTTTATTAATTATCAGAGGGTTTGTACAGTGTCTGGGGATGGAAAGTAGTCTGTCCCTGCAGAAGTCACCCTCTTCCCAGGGGTGTTCCCCACCCCCGGAATGTCACAGCAGCCACAGCCCGGGTTCCCAGGATGGATGGGGATCACTTTGCTGGGAGTCACCAACACAAACAGGGTGGGAACTGCTAAAGGAAGGATTGTAAAGGATTGTGAGTGAAACGGGGGAAAAAAATACCCCCAGTCCAAAATGCCCTGAGCATCCTGTCCAGCTGCTCTCCCATTATGTGTCAGCGATAAAGCCCCTTTTTGGAAAGGAAAACCTTCCAGCTTGGTTATTAAAGCCACAAAGGCAGTCAGATGGGAACTGAAGAGCTCTTGCAGCCTCATTTAATTATTGGAGCACTTGGTAAAAGTGACTTCAATATTAAAACCATGTTAAGGCAAAGAAAAAAAAAGAAGAAATGCTAGCAGCACGAAAAGAAATCAATGTAACTCCCAAGTTAAACATGTTCTCAATTGAGCTGTGATAGGCACATAACACAGGTCACACACGTTTTACCAGTGTTGTTACATTTTTTATCTGGAATTCTCTGACTTGGCTGTTTTTTACTACTGTTCGGGGGGTCAATGGAGCTTTCCCGTGGTTTGTTCTTTTGGGTTTTTTTTTTTTCCAGTCAGTTAAAAGTGTTTCCCTGTACTCCTTCACTGCCACACAGAAAACTCTCTTTTTCAAGGCAGATCTGAAGCAAAGGCAACACATCCCAGCTGCTGTTGAACTGATATTACCAGACCATACTGGTTACCACTGGTGGTGGCAAACTGGAACCACTGGTGGATATAATTCTTCTTTACAATAGCAACTGTAGCCTCAAGTTCTTGCTTTACTGAATCAGAATAGCCTGGGTTAGAAGGGACCTTGAAGACCACCTTGTTCTATCCCCTTGCCATGGGCAGGGACATCTTCCAACTTGGACCTGGTTGCTCCAAGCCCCATCCAGCCTGGCCTGGAACACTTCCAGGGATGGGGCATCCCAGTTGAGCTCTGCCCAACAGCTGAAATCACCTGGAAGGGCCTTTGGTTTGGATGCTTCTGCTCACATAATGCTCCTCCATCATATGTATTTTACCTTTTTGCAGCTGTCCCTCACCCTGGGTGAAAATTTAAAAAATAATAATTAAAATAAAAATAAGCTCTTTGTCATGGCTTTCCAGCAGTTCCTGTTTCCACTGTCCCCTGTTCAGTGCTCACTGACAGCCAGTGAGGAGCTGCGGCTCCCTTTTGCCAGGCTCATTTATTATTTGGGAACTCCCTGCCTGTAAGCTCCAGCTTGACAGATTTTGGAAGAGGGACACAACGCCCTGCTTGCTTTTGGGCACAAGGCTGGGGAGTTTCACTCTGGGTCCCACTGAGTCTTCAGTCTCTGCCAGCGCCAAGCCAAGCACCATTTCTAAAAGGAGTTATTGCCTCAGTCCAAGGGCTCAGCACTTTCCTGAAGCATTCCAGCTATTTCTTTATGTGGCTGGTCTTTCGAACAGCACAAACCCAAGAGCAAACATCATAAATCCCCCTTTGAAAAGAAAAGAACTTGACTATTTGATTCCAGGGACGCCATCTCCACTCCAGCCTTATATGGAACCAAGCAAGAGCAAGAGATAAGAGTTACAGTTTCCATGCCAGTATTTATTGCAGAACACAACACAGTCCAGCCTGAAATGTTTAACTTTGGCCAGTGATCTGCTGTTGCTCAAGGCAGAGGAATAAAATTAGCCCCAAATTTATTAGACTCTACCTAATGAAAGGTTAAAGTATTCTTTCGCTTCACATATGTTTTAAAAAAAATTTTAAATCACCAGTTATGAACTTGCAAATTGGATTTGTTGCCTTTTAAACTTTTCCTTTAAACCTATATGTCTTTTAAAATACTTATGCTAAGGTGTTAACTTCTATTTATAAGCTATGTATAACATAAATCCCCCACTTCCCCCCCCCCATCTGGGTAGGTATAAAAACTTGCTGTTACATTTTAATGGTGCAGTGCACAGAGAAGAGATTCTCTCCCCTTATGCTGATGTTGTAACCGCTCAGGGAGAGAGGCTGAGCTGCCCTCAGCCTCGAGCATCTCCGAACGGCGCTGCTCCGGAGCCCTGCGTAACTTGGTACGATCCTTGGCACATCCCGACTTCTGCAAACATCCACGACCAGCCCTTCCCGACCAAAAGACGTAGCTGAATCAGCTTCCTCCAATTCCACAGGGCTTTATCTTTCCCCTTTTTTTTTTTTTAATTCTTTTTTTTTTATTTAATTTTAGTTTCTATTTCTCACCGACAAGGGAGCAGCGCTTTGGACGCGGCACGGCCAGCGCGGAGAAGTGAAGCCACACAGCGCGGAGGCGTCCCCCGAGGCCGGGGAGGGGGGGGACTGTGTGTGATGAGCAGCTCTGACCTCAGCCTCGGGAACGCCAGCACCAACCATCTGGATCCCATTTGCGACGCCGGCTCGCCCGCCTCCCCGGCATTCCCGAGCCAGCCGCCTCCTCCGGCCTCGCTCAGACCCACGGCAGCCGCCGCGCAGGGACCAGCGCCCCACCAGTCCCCTCGCCCCACCGGTGCCCCACCATTCCCTCATCCCACCAGTGCCTGCACCCCACTGGGCAAGGCGAGAGGGGACTGGGAAGGCTGAGCAGCACCGCACGCCATGAAGCAAGGGTGAGAGGCGCTTCGGAGCGGAAAATCCTGGAATAAGCAACTCTTCTGGAGGTTCACTCAGGGGTAAGTGTTGCTTTCCATGTGGGAGCCTTCAGCCTAAGGTCAGCAGCTGCTAAGCCATGGTTCCCCTCCTTGGTGGGGTGGTAGTATTTGTGGGGTTTTTCAAGGAATTTTGGACAAAACCCATCCCCAGGTTTGCATCAGTCTTAAAAAAGCGGAGCGATGCTGCCGGCTTGCTCAGCCCATGAGCTCCTCCCGGAGCTGATGCACCGCAGGTGTGTGGGAACACTCCTGTCCCCACCACTGCAGGGGAACTAAACCCGTTCAAAAGCACTGGTCAGTGTGTTTCGCCTGCTGCCTCAGGATGGTTTTTATATTTGATGCCTCGGAATCGCTGCAGCAGCAGCGTGATGGGATGGGAGCAGGATGACATGGGAAGCAGTGCCCCAAGGACGGCATGTGACGGTTTGGGAAGATGTGCCAGCACAAGGAGGTGGGGGCATCAATGGGACCCTGCAAGGAGTGTGCTGAGGGGGTGTCTCAGTGCCCCTTTCCTGCTCCCAGGGCTGGGGGGTGTTTGGAGAGCTGCCCTCACCCCTCCTGCCCCAAGGTGAGGTAGGACGAACCCGGCAGAGGTGTTCAGCCATGCCACTCAGGTCCTGCTGTTAGGCATGTCCCCACTGCTCCGGGGTGGGCCAGCATGTGGCCCCAAGGATAATCCGCATCCTCTTGTGGTCATCCACAGGGAGGAGAATTAGCCAAACACCAGCTTTTCCCCTAAGGGAAAGGGCTCTCCAGCCGTGCACGGAGCCACTGTCCCTCTCCACGGCTCCCAGCTGCTCTCCCTCCTGCCTTCCCCAGCCCTTTCCCCCCACAGCCCCGGTTGCCCTCAGCCTCCTGGGACTTTCTGAGGGGGCGGCTATGACTAATCCGGAGACACCCTGCCACCATCCCGCGGGGCTCAGCAAAGCCCTCGCTTCCCAAGTGGAGCTGGGGCTAGAAGCGGTTGTGGCCAAATTGGTTTCCTGACCAAGCAAAAGGGCCAAAACTGGCTGGAATGGGGGTAGCCAAAGCTGCTCTGGTTCCAGTGCATGCAATGGGAAACTCTCAGCTCGTTTCTGGTTGCTGTGATGATTCATGTGCACTCTTGGGGGAGGAATCCTGCGTTTTTCAAAATCCTGGCTTTACCCCATTTTTTGCTGATTTAAGGAAAAAAGAATCAGTCTTTGTGGTTGGATAATCACGGCGCTCATATAGTGCTGCTTCTGGGGCACAAATACCCAGTTTAGGAGGTTTGTAGAGAGATGTCTCCAGACTAAGGCTGTTGCAGGGAGCTGGAGAATTCCTCCAAGGTCATGTAAGAATGCAGTGGCAGAGGAGAGACTCAACTCCACATCTCCTTGGCACCATCCCTTCCGTCAGAGCTCAGGGAAACAGGCTTTTCATCCCCAAACTTACTCTGCCTTTGCAGAGAGATTGACCATGACCAGGGCTGTGACAGTGTTTAAGACAGGAGCGCAGGGCTGCGTGCTCGCTGCCACCACACCATCGTTCATTCATTCCCTTTCCAGTTTCCAGCACCCTCCCCAGTCCCCTTTCTGGTTTTTCAAACATCTCCAGCAGTTTTCCATTCAAACTCAGTAACTTTCTCTGATTTCAGGGTGAGCTAAACCAGCCCCCGCTTTATTCCCACACGTCAAGGAAGGGGGAAAAAAATTACAAAAAATAGTGTTCCTCTTCTACTTTTGCTACGTGCCTGTCCAGGAACAGGAGGGAAGGGAACATCTTATTCCTTCCATCAGTACAAACTGTGGTAACTGCACAGCCTTGCCAGCCTTGGATTGTATTCCCCACTGGATTTCCAGCAAAGGGGTGAGCCTGTGCTGTGCTGGGCGTGCACGGCGCCGGGTGGCATTGCGTGCCTGCTCCCTGCCGTGAATCACAGCCAGCCTTACCCCTCCACATGCCCATCACTTTTTCCACCTTTTTAAGTGATCTGTGTTCCACATTAAGGAGCCGATTTGTTTGGGTGGAGAGGCTCTGGGAGGCTCCGGTTACTATACATAAAGAGTCATTGATCTTCGAGGGAGTTTCTTCTTTTTTTTTTTTTTTAGCAAATACTCCCTTTCCTCTTATTAACAACTCTATTTTAGTCTCAGTCTTTGAATGGAGAAAACAACCAGATTTTAAGCCAACAGCATGCTTAGAAGGACAGAGATGAATATGTGATTCATATTAAATTCTAGCACCCAGGGAACTTGCCTGGGTAGGATATGGAAGCTCCATAACTCTATTGCTTTGGTGAACACTGGTTTTCAAAAATCAGAGCTCCAGTGGCTTGCAAAAGCAGGGAGATTTTTTCCACGCTTTCAGGTTTGGTTTTTTTTTTTTTAATGTTCAGGTCTGCCTTTGTAGGAATAAATGTTTTCAGAGGCAACCCTCAACCCCACAAGCCTCACCTTCCCAGTAGCACTTGGCAGCAACGTTTACGCTTCAAAAGAGCCGAGACAAATTTTAATGTCTCCACCTGGAGCCATGAATAAATCCAGGATCCATCCTATTCAGCTTATCCTGAGCCTCTAGAAATAGCTTTGCTTCACCCGAGGGCTGTGGAGCCAGGCGGGATTCAGTGCTCTGTGATGAAGAGGTGGCCAGGCATGGGACACTTATGTCCCTTGAAAAGGTGACCAAGCTCTTTTCGCATGGAAAAAGCATGGCATTCAGCCTCAAAATCATGCTGGGAGTGGCTTTTGGCTAACATTTTCCCCAGTTCAGGGAAATTTAAGGGAGAATTCATCCAGGCGAGAGAGGAGCATGCCTCACCTCCAGAGGGCAATCGCTGGCTCCACATCAGGGTTTTGGGAGATGCTTCTCCGAGCTGCTCACTCCATAGCCATGACTGCAATCGCATCCCACTGCTGGGGATGCAAGTAGTTGTTCTGGATGCCCAGTGTCCACTTCCAAGCCACTGGCAGGGCTTACAGCTGCCACCTCCCACTGCTGTGGATACAGCAGAGAACAGCCAAGCCAAGGGAGTTTGAGGCTGAGCAGTTTTGTTGGGAAACAGGGTGGTGATGGACAAGGGAAAATCCACACAAAGCAAATGCAGATTGAAGGCAGAAGCCTCTTTGTTCCAACTTTGACATCCCCACGAGACAGACTTCTGGAGGGGCCTAGAGGATGCTCACAGCATCCTGCACCAGCTATGGGATGATGCTTTGCTCTCCCTGTCCCTCTTTCAGAAAAGCTGTTGGCACCCAGCTGCAAATCCACCTCTTTATCCCAGTACAGCATGATCCACCCCACATGCACAAGGGAATTTAAGGGCTGCAATTGCTTTTCAGGTATTTAGTCAATATATTTTTTGGGGATGCTGCATGGCTGGGCAGGAAAATTGGACCAGATATCCTGTGGTCTGGGGAAGTGAGGCATCCCAAAGGTCCCTGGGTGTGCCAGCTGGGAAAGCTGCACAAGGCCAAGCCCAAACCCAGGCCATTTGTCCCCAGAAAATGTGCCAGTCCTGTCTCTCCCTACCAAGCTTGGCATGCTCTGCTCCTCCCCAGAGGCTGCTCAGCTTTCCAGCAGGAATATGTCACAAGAACGGTGAGATTACGGGAACAAATGTCATAAATACAATCACAAAACAGTTTGGCTTGGAAGGGACATTAAAAACCATTTTGTTCCAGCCCCCTTCAACACTTCCAGGGATGGGGCAGCCACAGCTTCTCTGGGCACCATGTGCCAGGGCCTCCCCACCCTCACAGGGAAGAATTTCTTCCCAATATCCCATCTATTTTATTTTAACTACACTCTAGTGAAAAAAACCAGCCCAACACACACAAGCAAACAACGGCTTAGAAAGTGAATTTGAAACAGCCACTCAAAGGGGAAAAAAAAAAACCAATGTAAAATGTCAAATTTTATGCGCAGAGAAGTATGCAATATATGCAAAAAATAGCTGCTGGGGAAAATATTTAAGGAAATCACTTCATTGTGTCAGGGGTAGAAATGATTGCTTTTGAGAGCAGTATTAGGAACAGATGTATTTCTTCTGATGAAATACTGTAATATTAAGAGGTCGGCACACACTATATAAACTCTAGACAGACATAAATCTTTCAAATTATTGAAGGCTACAGGAGTTAATCTTTTAGCACATGAATCATGAAGAAATTGGCTCCCCAGGTTTTGGTGCAAACTTAACAGTTCAGGAAAACTCTTTCCTTTCCTAAAGGCACTCAGCAGTCAGGTTTTTCAGCATATTTTTCCAGCTTGAAGTGGATATAGCAAAAGCTTCACCAGAGCTTTCACCCCACAGGACTGCAAGGAACTTTTCATATAAAAAATGAAATAAATCCACAATTAAATTGCCTTGTTGAAAATACATTATTGAAAACCCAGCAATGCCGGAGAATAAAGTTGCAAAACAAATACTTACCATAACCAAGTATTAAAATTTACTGGCATGAGTTCACATCTCTGGTTTTATCATCCATCCCCTGCAAGCTGGTGCCACCTCCAGCTTCTGTGACCAGTGGTAATTTGGGACACAAAGCAAGAACACATTGAGCAACGGAAATTACTTGTTGTGCCTCACTGAGGCAAGCCAAACAATAAAAATCACATCATTCACTATCTTAAACCCACTTCTCTCCCCAGAGACTTGGCTCAGTCAAAACAGATCTGAGTAGAGTTTTGGGTGAACTCCCCACTCCAAAAAAAAAAAAAATCACCCCCACCACATTACCTTTACAAAAAAAATTGCTGTCCTTGCTGCATCATCTTCTTCTCAAGGGCCATCCCCTACAGGAAAATCATCTCCTTGCCCACCCCTTTCTGCAAGCACCTAACTCTTCCTCATTAGCTAATGAGTGCCATGGAGAGGGGGCTATAAGAGAAAACCCTGCTCAGGAACAGCTCTTAAGGGCTCTTCTTTTCCTTAAGTTGTCAGTCTCTAAGAGACATCCATCACCTCTCCTGCAAGACTTCTCTGCCCTTTTCCTTCTGATGACTAACCATGCCTCCTATGACTTTAGGATGGTTTTGTGTGTTGCTAAAATTTGTCTCTTGTTGATGAACAAGTCCCTCTGCTTGCACAGAACTATAAATACCATGATGGAGGTCACAGAGAAAGCTGGAAATAGATCTGGAGGCCTCTTAAAGGATAAAATGGGGAAGGAGGTGAAATTGGCTGCCCAGGGAGTGAGTGGTGGAGTCTCTATTCCTGGAGGTGTCCAAGGAATGTGTGGATGTGGCACTCAGTGCTCTGGGGCTGGGTGACAAGGTGGAGATCAGTCCCCAGGTTGGACTCGATCTTGGAGGTCTTTTCCAACCTAAAAAATTCTGTGACTCTGGAAAATCTCAGCTTCCCACTGCTATGGGAGATCATGAGTGATCCTGTGGGATGGGGAGATTCCATAGCCCCAGGGAGTTTCACTTTTCCCTTCTGCTACATTTCGTGGCTGTAAACAGGCTCTGAGCAGCTGCTCGGTGTTAAAACCAAAAAAGCCCCCAAATGTTTGCTTCAGTCCTGTCACTTTTTAGCCAGCAAGACATCAATTTTCACTGGTTTATCTCGATGCTCTGCTCATCCTCAGCTGTTGTGACTGAAGAGGGATTGGCTGCCAGCAGCTAATAAACAGGATGATAACATAACTTCCTGCATTTTGGGAAAGAAATATGAGCAGTTTTGCAGCACACATTTCTTTAATGGGCTGGTTTTCCTTAGCATGCATTTTATTTCATGTTTTTCATTCATTGCTAGCAGCCTTTTCACTCTGTGGCATCCCACCCTTAAGGGGAAGGGGGCTCCCAAGGTTTATAGATGCTCATGGTTGAAAGAAAAGACAAAAGTGAGAGGGCCTGAAAAAGCTTACAAAGTTTTATTAATAAATTACACACTTGGCGTGGAATTTGGTGTGTTAGTTGCTGATCTCCCTGATCTCAGTATAAGCACGTGGCAGCGGCTCTCGGATAAAGGATAGAGTGAAAGGGAAGAGAGAGAGGGTGGTGGATTAGAGAAGGAGGGACAGAAAGAAAGGGAGAAAGAGAGATCACCATTCTTGATTCCAGCATTCATCCAGCTGATGGGGTATCCAGGGATACAGATGCACCTGGGTTTCTTGTGGGTACCTTTTATAGATACATTTTCCCTACCCTGGAGAGAAATTTCTCACTTTCTATCCAAATTGGTTAACAAGTTTTTCCTAGACCTTTCTTGAAATGGGCCAAGGGGCTCTGGAGGTCTTCCTGCTCCTCGACATCATCCCTGTGCTGTGCTTATCTCCCCTAGCCAGAATAAAGATATTTGTCCCATAAAATGCTGCCCTACCTCCATGTGGCCCCTTCTTCAGCCACATCCTGTTTTTTCCCAGAGTGTGTTACTGCCAACAATCCTTGGTTGCTATTACCAGCAATCCTTGGTTGGCTCCACAGCTATGGGGATTTGAGACATACCCATCTTGAATCACAGAACCATGGAATATCCTGAGCTCGAAGGAAGCCACAAGGATCATAAAAATCCAGCTCCTGGCCCCGCACAGGACACCCCAACAATCCCACCCTGTGCCTGAGAGCATTGTCCAGCTCTTTAAGCTCTTCTAGTCTTCTACACACTCCCAATGGATGCTGCAATCCCACTCAAAAACTTGCAGCTCTTCCAAAATCCTCTTCCCAGGAGGAAAACTCTCCCATGGGGTTGGGTGGGTGGTTGTCATGAGCTCGGTGCTTTTTGCAGAGCTCAGCTCTAGGACCTACAGACCTTTCTGTGTTTCTGTGGTCAGGGGATGAACCCTCTCAATGGATGAACCCTCTCCATTTCCTTTGGGTGAAACTATTTTTTCTGGGAGCAAGATGCCCATCAGGGACACAGTCCAGCTGAGCAGGTTTACTCCTGCTGGAGGCACTGGGAGGTTTGGCTTGTTCTGGAACAGCCAGGGGGATGGATGGCTGCCAGCTCAGAAGTGGTGGTTTAGTCTCTTTAGGAATGACAATGATACCTCTGGGCTGCAGCAGCTGCCTCTATAAATTGAGGGGTTGCCAATAAAAGGGAAAACTTTGCCATGTCTTGATTAATATGGTGTGCTAGCTGCTGGCTCTGGGGGCCTGTTCAATGTCTCTCCACCTGGTATTATTATTATTATTATTATTATTATCATTGTTATTATTATTAAAAAAAAAGTTGGGGGAAAGGCAGAGGAGAGCTTTTTCCAGACTCATGCTACAGGACACTCATAAATTCCATCTGGAGCACATGGAAGACCAAATGCTGCAAATCCCTTCTCCCAAGAAAGACCAGACCCGAGCCCAGCTTTGACATGCAGGGAGACAGAGGAAGTGTCAGGATCGCACTGGGTTTCAGGAAACCAGGTGGAAGTTGTCCCCTCCTTTCCACAGAACTGCCCTCTGATATCCCTGAGGAGTGTCTCTTCAGCAGAACTGGGATTAGCTCCTTATTTCCAGATTTTCCCATATTCCCAACTCTTGGTTCTGTTTCCAGCCGTGCCAGTGATGACCATCAGTATAATTACCACAATTTTCCACAAAAATAAGAGTTACTCTTCCTCTTAGCTCTCTTAGGCTCTTGTATTGGTCATAACTGCCTGGATTGATGGAATTGGCCAGGATAGTAATAAGAAAATTGAATCACTTTTTTTTTCTTTTATGATGACCTGGTTAACAGTTTGATGTATTGGAGTCACTTTTGGCTGATTTGAGTAATTGAGCCCCCTTGGGGAATGAAAGGTATTAAATCACTGTGTTCCCTTTTAGGAGGATATTTTCCCAGTTAAGCAAACCTTGCTGGTTTCTGCTCTGTAGGCTTGGAAATGAAGATTAAATAATAAACTGGTCATCTCTATGACAACAGAAACACAGCCTTCGTGGCGGAGACATTGTTTCAGAAGGCTTGCCAGGTGGATCACAGATAAGAAACTTGCTTAAATTATATTTTTGGCTCCAACAGATAAAATATTATTCTTGGCGCCTTTCCAAGATATGATCAGCCAGTGCAGGCTCTTCCACAACCGGGGCTCTGAGCTTGGGGGAGTCCAAAGGCTTTTTGCTGTGCAGCTAGATCATGTGGCTCACTTGGGTCTGGAGCGATTAAATTTCCACTTGTATATTTGGGACAGCTGAAAAGGTGAGCTGAGGCAAAGGGGGATGTTCAGGGCAATTATTGTGGTGTTTGGAAGAAATAAAGTGAGAAAAAGCAACAATACGAGGAAGTACGTTGGCCAAGATGTATCAGCTG
>VZTF01002947.1:57559-112597 GCA_013397755.1 Cnemophilus loriae | reverse complement strand
GGGGGCAGGTGAGAGGCCACTGTGTGTTTTGGTAGTAGAAACCTAAGCATATTCCTATATTTTACGTATTGCCTGGGACAGCACAGGCGAAAAAAAAAATCATCTAATTCCACAGAGGCGATTAAAAGTCAATTACGTGAATGAGGGTTCCTCTTACAACGAGATGGTTGCTACGAAGCAGACTCTGTCCAGCAGCAAAGAACTTTTTTTCCTGCCAAAGTGCGACAAAAGCCTTGTAAAACCCCAGGGTTTGGCTTTTCTACCTCATGCCTCATCTATGCCTGGCCAGCACTGCCGCTGTTTCTCACTCTCCCTGTTTTCCTCCCTTAGGTCTCACGTCAGGTGCTTTGAAACAAAGAGAATAAAAGGAAAACTCACGAAAGAGCAAAATGAGGAAACATCGACATTTGCCCCTCGTGGCAATGTTTTGCCTCCTGCTCTCAGGCTTTGGCTCGGTTGGTGCTCAGCAGCAAGCAGGTAAGCCCGGGCTGCTTCACCTGAATTTGGCGCTGTACAACCACTCATTTGTGCTGTTTGGTGTTTAACGTGCATGTCCGTGGGATGTTGTGGATGGATGACCTTCTGCTCCTCAGCTCCCACCTTGCTGAGGGTCCTTGGGACCCAGGCCTTGGCCAACACTCACGGTGCCTCCCCGAGCACGTCACTGGCCAGTGCCATGCCTTGGAGGATGCTCTGCAGGGCACCAGGGTGTGGGACCTGCGCTCGGGGTGGTCCTGAGAGGGTCTTCTCCTGGGCAGAGCTGTTCTGCCCTCCCTGCATGTGTAGGAGGGCTTTTAGCAGTGAGAAGAGCACCGCCACTGACCTGCAGAAAGGCTGTTTAAAGAGGTGCTGCTGGCGCCTTTGGGACCAGAGCTGGTGTCGCTAAGCGGGTGTTAACAGCAGGCGAAATACGGAGAACTCGTGCCAGCACCCAGGCTGCTTAAACCAAGCTGCCCTTCCTTCCTTGAGCACCACCGCGGAGCCAGCAAAGCCCTGAATCAGCAAAAACCATGCAAGACACACCAGGCAGCTAGAAACAGAATGAGCCTGAATTCACACGTGAAGCTGCCGGTGTCTCTGTCTGGCTCAGGGCTGGTGTCCAAACCCATGGGCGAGGGTGTAGGAGGGGAGAAGCAGCTCGGCTCCCCCTCCCTGGGGAGGGCAGGTTGCATGCTATCCCTTCCTGTCCCCCAGCACCTGTGGTGCCAGGGCTCTGGTGGCTGCCTGGTTGTTCTCCAGCGCTTTTTGTTTTGCTGTGGGCTGTAAGGGGAATCTGATCTTCACTTTCATCATGCCAAGGAGGCTGTTGGTTGTTTGGGTGAGGAGGAGGAGGAGGAGGAGGAGGAGGCATGCTTATGCTGACCGATAGAAAATCCTAAATCCCCCATCTGTTTTTTTAAAGCTGTCAAAACCATTGCCGTGGCTGATATAATATTTCTAGTGGATTCCTCCTGGAGCGTTGGGAAGGAACACTTCCAACTCGTGCGAGAGTTTCTGTATGATGTTGTAAAAGCTTTAGATGTGGGAGGAAATGATTTTCGCTTTGCCCTGGTCCAGTTCAGCGGAAACCCCCACACAGAGTTCCAGTTAAATACCTACCCGTCCACACGGGACGTCCTGTCCCATATTGCCAACATGACTTACGTGGGGGGAGGCACCGAGCCTGGAAAAGGATTAGAGTACCTAATCGAGAAGCACCTCACTAAAGCTGCTGGAAGCAGAGCCAGTGAAGGCGTGCCCCAGGTTGTTGTAGTGCTAACAGACGGACGGCCCCGGGATGATGTGGCTCTGCCCTCATCTGTCCTTAACTCGGCCCGTGTAAACCTGTTTGCGGTCGGCGTTCAGGACGCAGTGGAAGGGGAGTTGCAGGAAGTAGCGAGCGGACCCCTCGATACGCACCGCTTCAACCTAGAGAATTTTACCACTCTCCACGGCATAGTTGGAGACTTAGTGGCGAGTGTCCGCTCCTCCATGACTCCAGAAAAGGCTGGAGCCAAAGGCCTGGTTAAAGACATCACAGGTAATGGCTGACTGGTGGTATCTGCTGGCGCTGTGCTGTTTGGCATTGCCACTCTGTAGGGGCAAGACTGAGATGGACGTTCAGAGGTTTAAAAACAAAGGTTTGAAGTGTGTGGCCCCGTGTTTGCAGCTGCCGAGGTGCTGTTGTTTGCAGACTGAGCCAGGGCTTCCTGGAGTCAGGGCAGGAATCCTTGGATGGGCAGTGGCACCTTGTGGCCATCCTTCGGCACATATGGCACGGAAATTCAAGCATAGGGAGCTCTGCAGAGTTAGTAAATTGCCCTGTCCTGTTCGCTCCCAAGGTGGGGAAACAGGGGATGAACACACCAGACCTGATGGTGACCCTGACTGAAAATCCTCTGGAGACCGAGAAGGTCGCTGCTGGTTGCGGGGACACCATGATGGATGTCCCCTTAGAACCAGGTGGGAGGACAGGGAGATATGCAATGTGCCATTCCAGAAAGTCACATTCTTGGCTGAAGACAGCAAAAGAAGCTGGGTGGGGAATTTCTCTGCTGAAAGCCCACCCCTGAGCTGTCCCTTAACCTCTCTCCTCATGCACCTGGAGCAGGTGTGTGGTTGGAGAGTCTTCTCTACAAGCCCATGGCTTCCACCTGCTGGAGCACCGGACCCTCCTTCCCATAACTGAAATCTCCCTGCAAACCACGTTGGCTTCAATGGACCTGCACTGACTGCAGCACAGGGCCCAGTTTCCCTGGGGGAAAAAAAAAAGACAGTCTTCCTCCGTCCCTTCTCTGTTTATGAAATTCCAGCATGTTAAGGGCCTTCTGAGCAGCTCTGTTGTTTTTCAAAACAGAAGTCCCGGGGATCAAACCTTTCTTTTTATTCCTGAGACTCCATCTGAAGGTCGAGAGCTTGTGGGGCGACGTAAGGCCACAGCAGTGTGATGAGGCAGTGTGACATTAATCCCCCTGTGTTGTCTTGCCTGATTAACCCTTGCGCCAGTCCCACTGGGTGCTCTCCATCACTGCATGACACCGAGCAACACCAAAAGGCCGTGCTCATGTGTGTTTTTTGTCGTGCAAAGCGCTTGACAGGGCAAACATCCAGGCAGCAGGAAAGCCACAGGGGAGTAGCTGCCCCGCAAACATGACAAAAGGCTCACCAATGCTAAGGAAATGACACCAATATATGTGGGAAATGAATGTTACACCCAACCTGCTGACAGCACTCCGGTGGCTGTTTGGCATCTTAGCCATGAAGGACCCCGTTGCTTCCCTGTTGGAATCAATTGGGGAATTGGTCTTTGGAAGCTGGCTGTCCTTCTCTGGGCCATGCCAGCAGGGTAAGCCCATTGAATGGAAACATCTGGAATCACAGACATTCCTTTAAAAGCTTTAAAGCCAAATTCCTGCTTCGTGTATATCATGCATTTCCAAGTTTGTTTCTGCTTAAAGGTATTTTTTGCAAGCATTTCCTTCTCATCCTTATAACAAAAAATTAAGTTAATCCTACTCTTATAGTGTTGCCCCTGTGTGACTTGCATGGGTGATATATAGAGTATTGTTAAACATGGGAAAAGATGTTCCAGGTCCTAAACCTTGGATGATAAGAGTGTGAAAATCATGGTACAAATATCCACATAAGAGTTTAAGAAGTCATTTATTCAGCTGATAACTACATGTGGCATTAAAATGTGCCATGGATGCTATGTTAAAAATGAGCCCTAATATGAAATGGAAGTGTAAAAAACCCCCAATCCCATAGTGGTTCCAGTAAAGAAAACCAAAACTGTTGGTCTGTGGCAGTCCCCAGAGCTGACTCACGTAAGTACAACAGTCAGCCCCGAGTTTGCCCTGAAGTATTTGTTAAATCTGACCTGTCTGTCTCATCTGACCCTCCTTGCTTAGTTGTGTAACCAGCATGCTTTTATTTGTTCTCCACACCAGCTTGTTCCATAAATGTGTGCTGAAGTACAAGGTTTTTTTACAGTGATGACAAATTATCCAACACATCTGTTTCATATCTATTTTCTCTTCCGCGGGAGCAACCCATTAGTGCCTGGACTCTTGTTCCTCCAAAAAGATGTCCACAATATCTAAAGCATCCCTGGGTAAAACCACTGTGAGATTTCCCTTTCTTTTTTATGATGAAGTAGAACGTGTATATCCCAACTGAAAATGGCTCAGTAAAACCAAGCCTAAGCACCCCTAAATTTTGCCTCGACTGAAAAGAAAATCCTGGAGCTCCTTGAAATTCTGAACCCTGGTGATGTCCTCTGAGCCAGCACTGGCCATTGAGTTGGCTCAGGGGAGTGATGGTGACCTGGAGACCTTCTCCTTTGTCACTGGAATCGAGCATTATTTGAATCTCCTGGTGTATGAAAA
Organism: Cnemophilus loriae; assembly: GCA_013397755.1. Taxonomy (NCBI): domain Eukaryota; kingdom Metazoa; phylum Chordata; class Aves; order Passeriformes; family Corvidae; genus Cnemophilus; species Cnemophilus loriae. The sequence goes on along the minus strand of VZTF01002947.1, from coordinate 108,230 downwards.
CATGTACTAGCAAAACAACTAAATCGGCAATAAATAAATAAATTCCTGGCAGTGCTGGTTAATAGCAAAGACCTCGGGTTTATTCCTGGCCTTGCTAAACCACAGGCCAGCTTTGCTGCTGGTTTCACCTTTGGCTTTCAAAATCTGAGAGCTGACTGAGAGAGATTTCCAAATGTCGCTTGTCGGTCATTTGCAAATAGTCTGAAATTTGAGTTCTTAATGCGAGTGGAGAGTCGTAGCATGGAAACATCTGAGCATGCTGTGGGGTCTTTCGCCCCCTCTTTTTTGCATGCATACAGCTCTTGGTGATGTCAACGGTAAAATTAGTTGAGCAAAAGGAGTAAGAGCAGACACCAGGGCATTTTGGGTCTGCTTTGGTAAGTCTCACAGATAACATACTCTCCCTCAACACCACGTTCATGAGACATGCAGGCTTTGTTTGGTGTGTGTATATTCTCAGCAAATGCTTGTGATCATCTGGTTATGGTCACAACAACCAGAGTTGGATAATTGTGTCATGGCTGATTTCATCACCCTTTTTTAACCTGATTCTGCATTCCTTGATTGAATATCCAGAATCCATATGAAAAATACAGACCAGACCCCTCTGGCAATAATCAACCCATCCTTGTGCAAAATATTTAAAATGATAATTTTTGCATGGCCTGGGTTGAGAACTGTGTGGGTCAGCCTCCTAGACAAATAACATCAGGTGGATGCTGGCAGCTGGTCAAAGAGTTACAGTGCAAGGAAAATAACTAAAACCTTTTTAATTGCTTGTAATAAATGCATTTCAAATAATACTTCTTCATGGTGGGAGAAGCCCATATATTCAGCCTCTGTGTTTAACCAGCAAAAGAGCAGAACTGTGACAGAGAAGCTGAAACTTTTCCTGCATCCAGTAAATGTTGGCTTTTTTTCCTCCCAAAAAAATAAAAAGCGGCAATGATAAAAACCTCCTCACCGCCTACCTTCAGCGTGAATTGCCACCAAAATCCACCTTTTTCTTTTGGCTCTGTCTAAATATTTGGACAGTACTGGCCACTGATGGAACGGATCTAGATTTCTATGAACTGTATTTTGCCAAGGTTTCTCCTTGCATGCCAACAATGCCAACCCCCGTGTTGCTACAGCCACTGGCACGTGTTGTGTCCACTCAAGCCCTCCCTTGATGGGTTGTGGATGCTACTGGGAAGGGCCTGAGAGCTCATATTCAATCAGAATGCAGAACTAAGAGGCAAAAGTCACCTCCTCAGTGATCACGTTGTTTTGTTTTCTCATTTTCGTGTTTCTCACTAGTTTTCCAAGAAACATGTAAGAACGCTGTTACAACTGCATGTAATCACCCATTTTAATGCTTTCACCTTTTGCATTTCTTTTTTTTAAAGCTCAAGAGTCCGCTGACCTTATTTTCCTTATTGACGGATCAAACAACATCGGAAGTGTCAATTTTCCAGCCATACGCGATTTCCTTGTAAATTTGATTGAAATCCTCAGAGTTGGAGCTCAGCAGATACACATTGGGGTGGTGCAGTATAGTGATCAACCCAGAACCGAGTTCGCTTTGAACAGCTACTCCACAAAAGCGGATGTCCTGGATGCCGTGAAGGCACTCAGCTTCCGCGGGGGCGAGGAAGCGAACACCGGTGCGGCACTGGAGTTTGTGGTGGAGAACCTCTTCACCCAGGCGGGAGGCAGCAGGATAGAGGAAGCGGTGCCTCAGATTTTAGTGCTGATAAGTGGTGGAGAGTCTAGTGATGATATCCGAGAGGGCTTGTTAGCGGTGAAGCAAGCTGGTATATTTTCGTTTAGCATTGGGGTCCTGAATGCTGACAGTGCAGAGCTGCAGCAGATTGCTACTGATGGAAGCTTCGCCTATACTGCCCTGGATATCCGTAACCTTGATGCTCTTCAAGAATTATTACTGCCCAACATTGTTGGAGTGGCCCAAAGACTCATTTTGTTAGCGGCCCCAACCATTCTGACTGAAGGTATGTATGCCTTTCTAGACCCTTGCATTTCGGTGAATCGATGAATGATTGAGCTTTTGCATGCTTTACGAGCATATCTAAAGCTTTAATTATTATTAAATTTATTTTGTTTTTTTCAATTCATCTCTCTGGTCTGGTTATGGAGAAGCGATGTTTCTGTGCAGAAATTCATTGGCCCAGTGGGTTATCTCTCAAAAACCATGAGGCCTTGTTGCAATAACTGGCATGACATGGGGTGTTTTAAAAGACAGGAGCAAAGTATAAAAAAAAAGAGTATAAAGAAGCTCCTGTAATCCTTATTATGCTTCATCTAAGCACCCTGGGAGTAAACACTGCAGCACTGCCAGTTGTAAAAGCATTTATGCCATGTAAGCTTACATTATATGTCAGTTGGAACTGTCATGACCGCAAAATGTGGCTGAGGAAGGTAACAGGAATGCTAAATGGATCCCTATGTACCAGAGTTGAAATTATCTGCTTGCTAAAACAGTAAAATTCCACAACTCACTGAAGCTCTGGGCTGCCCTTGGTAAAAGGGTGACATTCCTGTGTTGTTGAACTTAAAAAATGACCAGCCCTTAGTTCTTCTGAAGTGGAATCCCTACCTTTGATCCATCAGCTGAGAAAGTTTACAGTTTTCCACGAGGCCATGGGAATTAAAAACGCAGGTGTTAATATTCCACTTAGGTCACTTTGTCACCCTTAAGTCCCACTGACATTATTTCTGGACTAGCATCAGCTTGGGTGCAGTAGAATAATGACTATCTGGATTTATGGGGTGAATAGGTGATTTACGAAAGACACAATATGTCATATTGCAGAGGCCCCTGGAAGGGGCCAGCCCAGAGCTGCTGCACTTAATTAACAGGATGCTTAATGCAAACAGCACTTTTGGGATCCCGTTGTCAGTCTGGAGTTCTGTACACACTGTTCCTCATGGTGTATGTTGACATATAAAACTGCATTCCAGATGTCTTTGCTGATCTATGCCTAAATATGAGTGCTATCCTGTGGCTCAAATCAAAGGGAGGAATTTGCCTTAAAGATCATTTTATGACCTTGCCTTGATTATTCCAGGAAAGAACATGAAGAACTTTTTCTTGTAGCACCCTACAAAAACTATATTTAGCCAAATAATATGAAATCAGCATGTGTAGCTAAAATGTGTATCCTAGGATCCGTGCAACTCAGTGGAAAACCTCTCTTTCCTCCTGTCTGATTTTTTAACAGTTTGAATAGCAAGATTAAAAGATTTTGGTACGTTTTGTTTCATCTGCACTTGCATACTTCTCACTTAAAGTGCCAGCTCATTTGTGGAAGGTGCTACATCAGCCTGTACAGTTACATACAGATGGGTGTGCTAAATGGGGAAGTGGATTATTTTCAAAGGAGCTTTAGGGAATTTCCTACCTCTGGCACCCATGGAAATCAATTTTGACTGGTTTGCTTGATTCACATCAACGGCTTGTAAGGCTGCAGAGTAAAGCAGTGTGGGAGACGCCGCAGCCCAAAAGGGATGCCAAACCCTCTGAGGTGCCAAGTGCTCCTACGAAATACTGAAGTCATCTCGCTTCACTTTAGTTCTCCAGCTGTTCATCCTGGGATGAAGGGATGTTCCAAGGTTCCCTTCTGCTCCTTCTCCTAGTGGGAGAACCTGGATGATTAAGTTAGATGAGGTGCTTCACCAGACAGCTGACACGGCAATGAGGATGGAACTATGCAGGGCTGGGTTCAGCGCTGACACCCTCCAACATTCCCAGCTTTGAGAGTCAAAGATACAATGCTTTGATCCCAAATCCTCTGAAATTCTTGGGAGACTTGCCATCAGCTTTACAGGGCTTTGGATTAAACCCTATGAGATGTGCACAGCCCTGCTTAAAGGCTTTTGCATTAATTGTATCCATGCAAACCATAACTGTGGGTTGTTTCTTCCTGTGTGTTTTGGGTTTGGTTCTTGCATTCCTCTGAGAAAAAATACTGCAGGATTTGAGAGCTGCAACAGGAACAAGAAGCAGAGGGAACTCTTCCTTCCCAGCTTCCCTCATCTTTTCAAAGCCCCTTTGATGTTTTCCCCAAAAGGCAGAAGTTTCCATGGTCTCCACTTTTGGGTTTCTAGCTGCTGACAAGCTAAGGATATGCTTTGGACATTTCTCCTGGGCGATACAAAGCAGCGATGTCAGCCCTTGCTATCCATTTGGAAAGTTTCCTGTTTCCAGCCCTCTCCTCCTTGGAGTAACTGAGGAGGAAAAAACAATCTGGCTGCAGGGATGAACGCTGGAAATCACGGCTCTGGGAAAGGGATCGTTTACACAAACCCTCCTTGCTCTGCGTGTAGCTCTGTTCTGACAGCCTGGGCAGCCACTTGCAGGCCACCAGCAGCTCACTTGGCTTTGTGGCTCAGGGAAGCCACCACCACTTTGCTTTGTGCACGTTCTCATCATTTTATGCCTGACAGCGCCATGGCAGGCAATTTTAAACTTCCGTTTTTCACAATTGGTCCTTAATGAAACTATTTCCAGCACGACTCGATGAGAGGCGTTTGCAAAGGTTCACACTTGCTGGTGCAGTCAGGTCTTTCAGGGTCTGAGGGCAGAGGGGCAGCAGAGTCACAGATGTCATCCCCAGCTCCGAGTCACCCCTTGGGGCAGCCTGGTCTCATGACACTCACCCGTAGTGACAAACCTGACAGCACCCAGCCTTTGGGAGCACCGCTATCCATGGCCAGCTGGTGTGTGGCCAAGAAGGACTGCAGCCAAAGTTTTGTTCTTTGTTGAAATCCAAAGTAAACAGCCTCCACGCAGAGGAGCCCTGGTGGGCTGGGGGCTGCTCTCCTTCATCCGGGCAGTGCAAGGCAGTGTTTGCTACTGCATGCCCTGAGGGGTGTGAGACCCCCACGATCCCGGGTGTCCTCTCCCCCCAGGCTGTGCACTGGGTGTGGCAGTGAGCCTGGGAGGTGATGGACCTGGCTCCTGGAATATTGAACCCACCCCAGGAGCTCTTAGGTGGGTGGGTGATTTAGGGATACCCCAAGTCCAACATGACACAATGATCCATAGTGCTCCAGCATAACTTGGAAGCAACACAAGGTTTCCTTGCTCACATCAATGGCATGAAATCAGGGAGGTGATGATGTGAGAGGATTTGTTTAAAAGGTGGTATTAAGATTAGGCACCATGATAATCATGTATAATGCTGTTATTACAATCATATTGGTCTTGTTAATATTTACCTTTTAAAAATATATATTTGCTGTATTAAATATGATGATGCTTTGGTTCCAATGCCACACAACAGGGGTTTTTTCCTCCCTAACTATCTTTCTTCAAACTTAGCCAGGGCACTGGAAAGCTAATTGTGCTCTTTTTGTGTCCTGTGCCATCATCAATAATAAAGTTTCAGAAGTTACAGGCCAGGGAACCTGTTTGTTAAAGACATGGCCACCAGAACATAATCTAGCCCACCCAAGACTGGGCCAGCCATGCCAAGAAAAACCATAACTTGTTTTTGTTAGATAAGGAATAAGATTTAGGACGCAAAGACCCAAAATCCAGGTATGTTGAGTAGGTGGAGACTGTTCTTTCCTTGTGTCACTGCTCTCAGGAACCTAATACTTCTCATACCAAACCACCACCATTCAAGTGGTTCCTCTGCAGGTAGAAGGAGCATTACCTGCTTATTTTATCTCATGTGCCCTCTGAGTGCCAAGTTTCTCCTTATTGCCTTTCATTCTTGCTTTGACATGTACGTGTATTTTAATATTCAAGTGTGTAAAAATCAGTTTTTGAAAATCTTCAACTCTTTGGTGTTTTAGAAAGAGGAACAAGTCAGATTTATTATTAGCCATCTGCTAGAGCCTAAAAAATAATTCTGTTTGGAAAGCAAGAAAAACCTTTTCAAAGGCATTGAGAGTAACGGTACTCCAAGCAAACAAGAGGTCCTAAACATTGCTGAGCTGTTGACATAGAATTGATGCAGAGTGTTTTGAAGGCTAATGTGATGTTCATGTGTTACTTGCAGTTATTGAAGTGAACAAGAAGGATGTAGTCTTCCTGATAGATGGCTCAACTGCCTTGGGGGTCACCCCCTTTAATGCAATTCGTGATTTCGTTGCCAAAATTGTCCAAAGGCTGGAGGTTGGACCCGACCTGATCCAAGTGGCGGTGGCACAGTACGCAGACACTGTGAAGCCAGAGTTTTATTTTAACACCCACCAGACCAGAAAGGATGTGATGGCCAATGTGAGGAAGATGAAGCTCATGGGTGGCACGGCACTCAACACCGGCTCGGCACTGGACTTTGTGAGGAACAACTTCTTCACTAGTGCTGCCGGGTGCAGGATGGAGGAAGGGGTGCTCCCCATGCTGGTGCTCATCACTGGGGGTAAGTCCAGGGATGCCGTTGACCAAGCCGCGGCAGAGATGAAAAGGAACCGGATAGTGACCCTTGCCGTTGGGTCGAGAAACGCTGACCTGGCAGAGCTTCAAGAAATTGCTCACGAAAGAGATTTTGTGTTCAACCCAAACGACTTCCGCCTTCAGTTCATGCAAGCCATTCTTCCTGAAGTGCTGTCACCTATCCGGACGCTCTCTGGAGGACCGGTTGTCCAAGAGCCATCGACAGGTAATTAATGGCCTTTTTCTAATTAAGGAGATGTGGTTTATAAGTTTGCCAATTCTTATTCTATGACACGTAGAGATAATGGGGAAAAACACACCAAACGCATGTTCCAGCATGGTTAAGTGTGAGTGCATGAACAGGTCGGTGAACTTGGTAGCGTGGTTGTTGTTACAGCTCTGTCATTCCTTCCTGGCGATTTTCGTCCTGCTCTGATTTTGTCACCAACCTTTAAAGGCCTGGATGTGGAAGATGTGCTTTAATAGTTAGGTACCTAAATTGTTCAGTGGAGGCTTTTGCTCTTCTTAGGGTTTGTGTAGCCTATGAATGGGACACCTGTGAATGTTACAATCTCTTCCTCAGTTTGGGAATCATCCATAGTGGGTGTTTGCTCAGGAAAGTAGAGGTGTCTTTGGAGTGTGAAGAAGATAAGCCCATTTGTTTGTGGAGATGTTGAGAGCTGACACTGTTGGACTGAAACTCACCCTTTAAGAACATATTTAGTTTTCTTATGATTTACTCAGCTCAAGCCCTGAGAGGCATACAAAGATATTTTAGTGTTGATTTTCATGTAATCTGTTTGGAAGATGATCCAAAGCTCCATGAAGCCAGGGGGCTCTTTTTAGTTGTCCTTGCCCTTGACATTAGTAGGCTTTGGAAGCAACCAACCTATAGGGTCGTGTCTTTTGAGGAAGTTCCCCCTGCATTTCAAGAGATGTTCCAGGTGCATAGAGATTTTATACCAAATTTCTCAGGATTTCTTCACAATAGAGATGCTTGAGGTGAAATCCATGTTGCACTAGATCACATTTGAACCATGTATTTCTGTCTCATGGCATACAAACATTAGAAAACCAGGACTTTTTCCAGCTCCCAGTAAGATCAATAGTGAGGTTCCCACTGGCTTAAGTGGCTGTTGAATCGTGTCCATATTTTTTCTAGTTTCTCACGTAATGTAAAATTATAAACCGCAGTGCAAAGGAAACAGAATGTTTGGAAAGAATCCTAAAAGAATTAAAGCATGTGTGCTGATTTACATGAAAAGAAGACATTTTGAAATCAGTTTGCCCATACTTGTCCTAAATGAAGATGAATATCACACGACTTATCATTTAATAAGCTTTGTTTCAGAGTGTGTTTCCAGCTAATACAGTTTTGCATGGCTGTACACCAAACCTGATGTGTTTATTTTTCGATGTAAATTCAAAATGTTCCTGTGTTTTCTTGTTCTTTAAAGGTCATTCATGCAGCTTCTCTATTTTTCCAGTCTTCTTTTTGTGCTCACAGCTATTCACATACATAATAAGCAAGGGATCATATCCTACCCCTACAAATTATTATTGGTAGTAACAAAGCTGATTTTGACACTGGGCAGTTGCATTTTAACTGGATATTGTCTCACCCCAGGCCCTGAATGGCACTTTTCTGCGAAAAATTAAAAATGCAGAAAGCCAAGACAATCTGTAAAATCTGAGAGCAATCCTTGTATTCCAAAGAGTACTTTTTTTCCTTTTTGTTCTGAATAGCTCAGTATTTATATATTTCCAATACTGGACAGCAAGCTTACAGGGACAAGGCAAGCTAGAGAATGGATGAATCTAGCCAGAAATGCTTTAAACAGAAATATAATGGGCAGAATTAGCAATGGGCATAAATAAATCCTTGAATAACTCATTTAGAGGAAGGCATCTAGGGAGATGTCTCGGATGACATCCGTTCTCCGAGATTTTATTTAAAAGCTTGTAATTTTGATCTGTGATCTGGACGTGTTTAGAGCAAAAAAAGAGCACGGGGCGATGACCCCGTGGTGTCTTTGGGGTGTAGACCTCTGTCCTGGAGCTCAGATGCTTGGAGATAGCCCAGGAAGGATTTAGCCTTAAAAAAAGGAACCAAGAGCTGGCTGCTCATTGCCAAAAGTGGGAAATTTCTCTACCTTCAACAGCCCACAAAATGGATGTCTGTAACAACAGACATTAAAGTGCAGAGCTCAAGAAGGCAGGTGCCCTCAGGCAGGTGTTGAGCCTGACATTTAAAAGAGTTGATAATCCTTCCCTGCCCAATTCAGTCATTTCCAGCAAGGTTCTTGTTACTTCCATGCTGATCACACCCTTGCTCCTCTCTCTCTCTTTCTCTCTCCTAACACGGTTCACATGCGTGTACGGCGTATGCTGCATGCACACATGATAAAAAAATTTTCCATTTTTGTTTTCTGTGATGTCTCATGTTGTTTTCTGTGCTCTACTGCAGTTCAAGTAACCAAAAGGGATATCATCTTTCTTTTGGATGGATCACTCAACGTCGGAAATGCCAACTTCCCCTTTGTGCGGGACTTTGTTGCCACCCTAGTTAACTACCTTGATGTCGGCAGTGACAAAATCCGAGTTGGCTTAGTGCAATTTAGCGACACTCCCAAAACCGAGTTCTCCCTGTACTCCTACCAAACCAAATCTGACATAATCCAGCGTTTGGGGCAGCTGAGGCCCAAGGGGGGGTCGGTGCTGAACACTGGCTCCGCACTGAACTTCGTGCTCTCGAATCACTTCACGGAGGCCGGTGGGAGCAGAATAAATGAACAAGTGCCCCAGGTCCTAGTCCTGGTGACGGCAGGGAGCTCTGCCGATGCCTTCCTCCAAGTTTCCAATGAATTAGCTCGGGCCGGAGTGCTGACCTTTGCTGTTGGCGTTAGGAATGCGGATAAGGCAGAACTTGAACGGATTGCCTTTAATCCAAGAATGGTGTATTTTATGGATGATTTCAGTGCTCTGGCAGCTTTACCCCAGGAGTTAATTAAGCCTATAACAACATATGTTAGTGGAGGCGTGGAAGAGGTTCCACTCGCCCCAGCAGGTAATACCTACCTTCCTGCATGCTGACTGCATGAAGTTAATCTTGTTTAAGTGAATTTCTTGTTTCCAGTGTACACCTTGACACGTGTCCAAGCCCTGAGTCATCAAAGTGGTTATGGCTGTGCTTAAACAGATGACCTTTAAGGTCCCTTCCAAACGAAACCATTCTATGATTCTGTGAATACATAGCTTGACACTGGCAGCTCTTAATTTTGTTCGAGGCATTGCTACCACACGTTAAAAGCACAGTTTTAAGCCTTTTTGTAGGTCAGGACCAAAGGAGGACCTGAGTGAGTCTGTGCCCACCAGTCACTGACTCCGGTGTTCCCTTTCTGTTCCCATAATAGGGCCACAACCTGTAAACGCATCATGTGCACTAAATCAGGCAGTGGGAACGTGAGATTTTGACCACAAGAAGTGGGGTGGGAAGGTTAAAGTCATGCCAAAGAGCACAGAGGAGCAGTGGTCTAGCCAGGAACAGGTGGACAAATCCATCCTCAGAACCACTTGGTCAAAGTGATGTCCTCAGGCTGTCACAGAGGCTGGATTTGACTCCAGAAATTCAAAGTTATCCTCCAATATTAAACCCAAAAGCTGTTGGCAAGTCTAACCTTTTTTAAACAGGTATTTGCTCACGAATTCCATTATTGTGGCTATGTGCCCATGAAGACATAAGAACAACCGGGATGGGTTAGTATGGAAAGGAGACCATTAAGATTAATATGAAGGTACAAGAGGCTTGGGTATTCAATGAGATCAAAAGGGCATCAAGTGGAAACAGGTGAAAGGCTTTTATGGATTTAGATACTCCTTGTAATGCAAGCAGGAGAAGATCTAGAAAATGCTTTGTGTACATGTGCATGAACTGTCTATTTGTTGTCTACTGAGCCTTTAAATAGAAAAAAACCTCCAACCAACCCTCCACTGCTGCTTTACTTCATGCCTGTATTGTCAACATATTGCTAGACCTTAAACATCACTGAATCAGCTAATTTATGATGTGATCTGATGTGATACAATGTATGATATTTCTGTCTGGTGTCTGAATTTATTGAGTCGTAGGATAGATGTGTCCTTGCTTCCCCTTCTTCCTCAGATGCTGTATAGTTCTGCAGACTTTGAATACTTTGGTAAATGAGAATATTGAAAGATTGAAACCCAGCTAACTTGTAGACAATTTTCTAGGATGACATACAAGAAGAGAAATGCTTTCATTTCTTTTTTTCCCCCCCCCCTCTTTTCATGCGTGAATTTATTCTAGAAAGCAAGAAAGATGTGTTATTCCTGATTGATGGCTCAGCCAACCTCTTGGGCAGCTTTCCTGCCGTCCGGGATTTTGTACACAAAGTCATTTCTGACCTGAACGTGGGTTCTGACGCCACGCGAGTCGCTGTAGCTCAGTTCAGTGACACCATCCAAATTGAATTTGACTTTGCTGAGTACTCATCCAAGCAAGATATCCTTGTCAAAGTGAAAAGGATGAAGATTAAAACTGGGAAGCAACTGAACATCGGAGCTGCACTTGATGAAGCTATAAGGAGGCTGTTTGTGAAGGAAGCTGGAAGCAGGATCGAAGAAGGGGTTCCTCAGTTTTTGGTCCTCCTTGTTGCTGGGAGATCAAACGATGATGTGGAGGAGCCATCAAATGTTCTGAAGCAAGCTGGCGTTGTAACCTTTGGTATCAAAGCCAAAAATGCCGACCCCGTAGAGCTGGAAAGGATTGTTTACGCCCCGCAATTCCTTCTGAACGTTGAATCCCTCCAGCGGATTTCAGAGCTTCAGCCAAGCGTAGTCAACCTGTTGAGAACAGTCCAGCTTCAGCCAACAGGTACAGGGGGCCTCAGGGTTTCCAAGAGGCTGAAAGACGTGACTTACGTGCCCCACTCAATTGGTAACTGGAGCATTTGGGTCTGGTGATGTTTAAAATGATTATGTAGAAACTGCTGTTGTACTTGGAATTTCCTCTGCTCCAGCAAAGCATTAAGTTCCAACCCAAATTTTAATGACAAGTAGGGAAAATGCCTTCGTTCAGCTGCAAGAGCTGCAGCTGGTGCTGTTTCCAGTGTGTAGAACATGGGACAAACCTGAACCAACAGGGAGTTGTTGCCCCAGAGATGTTGCATTAATTGATGTGCAGTGCTGGGCAAGGGCTAAAAGAAGCAAATACTGGCTTGTCTCAATTTCTCTTTCCATATTCCCTTTTCTGGAGCAGTGGAATCCAGCACACTGGATTCACTCTTGCTCTGTTATCTCTTCCAGGATATGGTGGCAGTTTCTACATCTTCTACATACACACCAATGTAGATGCTCTTGACTCAGTTACCATCCAAGCTCAGTAGATGAGATGGATTAATTAAAGAATAATTTTTAAAAAGTCATCAAAAGAATCACACGGCCACAATAATAAATTCACACCGCAGTACTGGAAATTATGCATGTCCAGCTGTGTGATTTCCTGAGGCAGCCCTAATTGGAGCATTAGCTCATCTCCCAACAGGAGGTGGAAACAAGGAAAAGTGTGATAACATCCATATCATCTCTCCATAAAGGGGCAGATGGACTTAGAATCATAGACACAGAAAAAAGAAATAGGCCTGGAAGGAATCTCAGGGTGCCATCTGCTACATGCCCTTGTCCCCAGCAGGATCTTTTTGCCCAGAACTAGATGACATTGGTTTAATCTGCTCCGGAAGCCCTCTGGGGAGACTTCCCAGATTCCATAACCAATCTATTCAATTGCTTTTATCAGACAACACTTTCCCTTCCTGTCACACTTCTGTCTCCTCGCAGTTCAAGCCTTCTACATCTCCTTCAACCTGAGGAGGACATAGATGTCAGCTCGCTCCCGAATTTTGTGTGGCAGCCTTTTTATCTACTTTAGGCTTGACATGTAGGTCTTGTCTCGGTCCTCTAACGCCGTGGTGCGGTATTTTGGTGAAGAGATCTCTGCTTGTCCCAAGAGAATCCTGTTGAAAAGGAATCTCTGGTGGGGCTTCCTGGCACCCTGCAGATTAGCTCTTCTCACCAGTGCGGTGGAGACACGCAGCCACTCTCACTGAGCTGGCCAGCTCAGGCGTCACTAGAGGCAAAGAGTTAGAGGCGGCCTTTTCCTGAAGCCCCGGTGTTTATTACTTATCTGTTTCGATGCATTCCGGGTGGGCAAGGGAGCAGGGGGAAGGGCGAGGCAAGCGGGGAAGGGACCAGGAGTCCAGGGCAGCAGGGGGGCCGAGAGGGAATGACGAGGCAAAGCAGCAAAAAGGGCCTGCTTCCGTTTGGGATAGCCTTACATAGGATCCAAGGAGGGAAGTGAGGTAATACAAAAAACAACCAACGGGGGTAAGGAGGGGGATGGGATGAGTGCTGGACTATATCCTTTTAAGGATACAAGGAATGTCTGTCTGTAGGCCAATCAGACAGACCGAATCTCCATAGGGTCGATGGGAGAGGTCTTTGTTACAGAGGTAAAGAGGGGAGTTTTACATTATATGACCTGCCCACCAGCGGGTTTCCTCAGCACCCGGATTTTGTGGGCCTCCAGCTACCCCACCTGTTGGTCCAGCCGACACAGCAGTCCTCGTGTCACCAGCTGTGTACCCAGCCCATTCAATCCTTCCTTGTAGGTCTTGTAGGTTTTCTTCTACATTTTCACCCTTGTGTCCCCAATGTCAGCCTGCTCCAAATGACCAGAGCGTGACAGCAGCATCCCCATGTCATCTCTTACCCCATCCTTTCCACGCAGATTCATGACCCTTCCCATATTTGTGCAGCTTCTGTCTCAACCAAGACTTGTGCAATCCAGGGCTCTTGAATTCCATCCTCCCTTTGAAAACCATTTCTGTCTCGTCCAGGACATTTGGAATCCCTTTGACCACTAAGGACTATTAATAACTGTGCTATTTGCTCACGGATAGCTGCATCCACCTAGTTTTCCTACTATTCTTGGCTAAAAGACATCCACTCCATAAGAGCAACCATATTGTTTTCTTCCTTATCTGCTACACAGGGACTTTTAATAGGACTTTTCCCTTGTTCCTGAACTTTAGAGGAAATATATGAAACTGGGATACACCAGGCAATGTCTGCTCCTTCTTCCCACCTACATTAATATTCCTGTCCTATGCATTAACTGACCAGGTTTCCAACAATCCTCTTGAGAAATAAATTTGATCTGAAGTCTGCATGAAGAATTCAACTGCCCTTGTTTACTCTTTCTATGTCTAAGCATTCTTAAGTAGATATTTAAGATTTTCTTCAGAGGGGCAGCTCATGTTCCTGCTTGTCCCATTCTAACTTGCTCTAAACAAGCCAACAGCACTTTTCGGGATGTCATCCAGCAGTTGCTGTGTTTGAGAGGCAGTGATGTTTTCTGCTTGGCCAAGCCAAAGCTTTGCAGTTCTGTTGGTCAGTAGTATAACATGTCAGAGTTCTCTGATCTTTGACGCTTCATGGTCTTGATTTTGAGACTTTTTGTTTCTTTGTGGATTTTTTGTTGGTTTGTTGTTTTTTTTATTTTAAGAAGAATAGTTTGGTCACAATTAGCATGTTTTTTCCTGCGTAAAGATAGTAAAGAAAAAAAACCCCAAAGATCAGTATCTGTCACTTTAGAAGAGCATTTCAGCATTTTCAGCTGGATGTCCTTTCCAGCAGCTTCTTAATTTCTTTCCAGAAGTATTTATTTCTAAGTTCAGTGATGTGTCAAAAAAGCTTTTCTCTCTCTCTCTTCACCACTTCCCTGTGAGCACTCCCTGTGTGCCTTTTCATCCAGAAACTCACTGTTTCCTGGGAACAAAAGATCCCAGACTCCTGTTGCATACTGCAAAGCCACATGTCACCTTCCCAGCCCCGCTGGGAGCTGTTGGCTTCTCCCAAGCCTCAGGTAGAGATGGCACCCAGAAGTCCCTTGGCACCCTATTCCCTATGGGTCTATGATTCTGACTCGGTGGCTAAGGCATGGAATGCACTGCACTCCGGTTTCCACCGACTTCCACCCATCTGCCTCCTCACCAGGGATTGCATCCGATGGCAAAGGAACAGAACCACCTTTCCCAACACCTCGCTTTCCCCTCCCCGAGCTTTGTAGTCCTTTGGTTCAATGTGTGAGGAGAATATTAATCACTGCAAAAGAGAATCTCACTTCCCCCCCCCACCCATTTTCTCTTACTTGTCTCAAACAGTAGTTGAGAGAGGTGAGAAGAAGGATGTGGTGTTTCTAATCGATGGCTCGGATGGTGTCAGAAGAGGCTTCCCTCTCCTGAAGACGTTTGTCCAAAGAGTTGTCGAGAGCCTGGACATCGGCCGTGACAAGGTGCGCGTGGCTGTCGCACAGTACAGCAACACCATACAACCCGAGTTCTTGCTCGACACCCACGAGGACGCAGCAGATCTCATCAGCGCCATCCAGCAGCTGAAGCTCATGGGAGGGTCTCCTCTGAACACTGGGGCAGCCCTCGACTATCTCATCAAGAACGTGTTCACGGTGTCAAGCGGCAGCAGGATAGCGGAGGGCGTCCCGCAGTTCCTGATCCTGCTGACTGCTGACCGGTCCCAGGACGATGTCAGGAGGCCCTCAGTGGTCCTGAAGACGAGTGGCACAGTGCCCTTTGGCATCGGGATTGGAAATGCCGACCTCACAGAGCTGCAGACCATTTCCTTCCTCCCAGATTTTGCTATCTCTGTGCCCGACTTCAGCCAGCTGGATTCAGTGCAGCAGGTTGTCTCCAACAGAGTCATCCGGCTGACCAGGCAAGAGATAGAGTCACTTGCCCCTGACCTGGTTTTTACATCACCCAGCCCAGGTGAGATGTTTGTGTCTGCACCGAGAGCCAGTGGCAAAATGTGATGTTTAGTAACATCATGGCTGCAACACAAACTGAGAAAAGCAAAAATGGTCACAGCTAAGACTCCAAGTCTGTCTTGGTCTCCCTGTTGGTGCACTCAGGGTTGGTAGGAGCTGTGCAATTAAGCTGAGTCACCTTTAAAGCCAAGCCACTTGAGGTGGTCCATGCTGTATCCACATGGAAGACCCACGAAGTGAATGCTATTACCTTAATCTTATTTTAAGTGGATGGATTTTAAGTCTATGCTGTTGCTTCTGGAATGGAAATTGGGTCATTTAGATGCTACAGGGACACCGTCACACCACTATAAATCAAGGTCAGCTTTCTGCTAAATGTAAGACATGCTGATTTTTCCTACTTTTGCCACCCTCATTCACTGGGAAAAGGGAAATTGGAAGCAGGCATCAGGAGAAGGATCAGATCTTACATATCTGGTCTCCCTTGGAATGAAATCCAGCCAGTGTATGCCTGGGATGAAGAGTATCCACCCCGGATCACTCCCTTAGAAATTCACTGTCCTGCTCTGTTCCTTCCCTTCTAAGCCAGACCACTTTCCTCCATCCCCATTTATCAGTGTGATATTCTGCGATAATTCAGGCTCTGACCTGAATTACCACTGCAGAAAACACTTTATCAGGAATCAAAAGTCATCCTGGAAAGGCAGAAGCTGAGAGATTAATAGGATAGAATCTTTCCTAGAGGGCAAAGCCAAAGAAAGAGGGGTGGTTCTGAATTTGAAGCAACCTGCCCTGAGTAAGGACTATCACCAGGCTACGTTTTCTTGGGTGGAGATCCCACAAGGAATTATTGTTCCAGGTGTCCCCTTGCTCCCTCTCACTTCCTTTGCTCTGGAAGTTGCTGTTCTTGCACCCCCGGGATGTGCCTAGCAGACTGGTCGTGTCTCTGGGTTGAAGCCAGAGCTCCCTTCTGGGTCTCCCAGGAGTTATCCCAGGCAGGGAGACAAGGAGTACCATCCCCATGGCCAGAGGCATGAGTCAGTGGTGTAGATTAGGAGCTTAGCTGCTCTCCATAAGCGATTCCTGGTGCTTCTTCTGACCACTGCCTTCTCTCCTGCAGCGGGCGTGAAGAGGGACATCGTGTTCCTGGTTGACGGCTCCCGCTACGCCGCCCAGGAGTTCTACCTCATCCGCGACCTCATCGGGAGGATTGTGAACAACCTGGACGTGGGCATCGACGCCACCAGGATTTCGGTGGTCCAGTTCAGCGAGCATCCCCACGTGGAGTTCCTGCTCAACACCCACTCCACCAAGGACGAGGTGCAGAATGCCGTGAGGCAGCTGCGGTCCAAGGGCGGCCAGCTGGTGAACGTGGGGGAGGCCCTGGAGTTTGTGGCCAAGACCATCTTCACCCGGCCCTCCGGGAGCCGCATAGAGGAGGGCGTCCCACAGTTCCTGGTCATCCTCTCCTCCCGCCAGTCTGACGATGACTTTGAGTATCCATCCCTCCAAGTCAAGCAAGTGGGAGTGGCACCGATGATGATAGCAAAGAACGTGGATACTAAAGAGATGATACAGATTTCCCTTAGTCCTGAATATATATTCCAAGTCTCCAGCTTCCAGGAACTGCCCAGCCTCGAGCAGAAGCTGCTCACTCCAATTGAAACCCTGACTGTGGACCAAATCAGGCAGCTGCTGGGAGATGTGCAACCCCCCATAGGTAAGGCACTGGCTCTCTGTGGGCTGCTACTCAAGCAAATGTTGCCCAAAAGACCTTCTCTTTAAGTCAAGATTTTCCTCAGTTAAAACCAAAGTTGTAGCACATGTACAATTTTGGAAGGAAACTTTTAGATAGGTGGCAATTCTATGCAAGTACCCAAATACATTCTAAACAATGATTTTCAAACATGACACCTATTTGGGTCAATTTCAATTCAAATACACAATGTATAAAATTGCCTATTCCCACTTAGAGGCTCTCTAGGAAACAGGCATAAATCTGGGGCAAAATAAAGCTGGAAACATTGACAAAGCCAGATAAGAGTATTAATGAATGAAACAGATAAGGCTCTGAGTAATGCGTGCTTCAAATACTAGGGAGACACACATTCACACTTGCACACAGGCCCTTTTGAGAGGCTCCCCGAAGCACCATGCCTGAAGCTGGCCAAAATATGCCACGTGGTTTTACCTCAGCAGATAGCACAGAAATCCTCCAGCAAAGCTTAAGCAGCAACTTGGCACGCCAATAATTTCCTCTCTTCTCACTTCCCCACAGATGTTTCTGGAGATGAAAAGGACATAGTCTTCCTCATTGACAGCTCTGACAGCGTTCGGCCGGACGGGCTTGCTCATATTCGGGATTTCATCAGCAGAATTGTCCAGCAGCTGGAAGTGGGGCCAAACAAAGTGCGGATTGGGGTGGCGCAGTTCAGCAGTGGTGTCTTCCCCGAGTTCTACTTGAAGACCCACAAGTCCAAAAGTGTCGTCCTGGACGCCATCCGCCGCTTGAGGCTTAGAGGTGGGTCACCCCTGAACGTGGGCAAAGCCCTGGACTTTGTGGTGAAGAACTACTTCATCAAGTCTGCAGGGAGCAGGATAGAAGAAGGAGTTCCCCAGCACCTGGTCGTCATCCTTGGAGACCGGTCCCAGGATGACGTGAACAGACCTGCCAGAGTGATCACTTCCACAAACATCAAACCTCTGGGTGTCGGAGCCAGGAATGTGGACAGGGACCAGCTGCAGATCATTACCAACGATCCTGGGCGCGTGCTTGTGGTACAGGACTTCACGGGACTCTCAACCTTAGAAAATAGGGTGCAGAATATTCTTGACGAGCTCCCGATACCTACAACCGACTCACCTGGACCATTCGCACCTGGTAAGGCTGCTGTTCATCCTGAAGACTTTTCTGAAGAGAGCATAGATGGTATTTGCACAAAGTGAAAATGATTCCATAATAACACCTTTTGATTCCCAAACCTTTAGTTGCATTGATTAAAAGAACTCTTTCAAGTTGTTGAGTTAGGGAAGAATATAATGAAATTTGAAAGGAGATGAGGGTGCCTATCACAAGTAATGCTGTGTGAAGTGTTATACAAAAATTTTCTTGTATGGATGTAAAATCCTGCCAAAGGTCGATAAAAATAAAATGGTAGAAAGGAGAGAGAAATTTCATTTGCAAAGCGCTACTTCACAAAGCCCTGAGGAGCTTAAACGTTACAGATGCTGCAAACAATTAGTAACAACTGTGTTTTCTTTGTAATCTTTTCAGGAGATAAAAAGCAAGCTGACATTGTGTTTTTGCTGGATGGCTCCATCAATCTGGGGAGAGATAACTTCCAAGAAGTTCTTCAGTTTGTCTACTCTGTAGTGGATGCCATTTACAGGGATGGCGACTCTATCCAGGTAGGACTGGCCCAGTACAACTCGGATGTCACCGATGAGTTTTTCCTCAAGGACCACTCCACCAAAACTCAGATTTTAGACGCTATCAACAAAGTCATCTACAAAGGCGGGCGAGTGGCGAACACCGGCACAGCCATCAAGCACATCCAGGAAAGACACTTTGTGAAGGAGGCTGGCAGCCGGATTGACCAGAGGGTGCCCCAGATCGCCTTCATCATCACGGGTGGGAAGTCTGTAGATGATGGGCCAAGTGCCTCCATGGAAATCGCGCGGAAAGGCGTCAAGGTGTTCGCAGTCGGCGTGAGGAACATCGACCCGAAGGAAGTCAGCCTGCTGGCCAGTGAGAGTGCCACGAGTTTCAGAGCATCTACAGCCCAGGAGCTGTCAGAGCTGAATGAGCAAGTCCTGGTCACGCTGGAAGCCGCCATGAAGGAGAGATTGTGCCCAGCAACAACAGATGTGACAAGAGGTAAGGACAATTCCTTCATAACCTTCTCAGGTCATTCTCAGGGGTGGCTTTTAACATCTGGTGTGTTTTGATGGACTTGTCTGTCCTACTGTTGTGCTGAGGTGCAGCATGGGCTTATTCCTCCTCCAGGAGTCTGATGGGGGGCTGCAAACTTTTGGTACAAGAGCTGCCTGATCACGGCCTCCAGTGCGTGAATGACTGGTGTAACATCACCACAGAGGTGCCAGTGTGGTGGAATTCATTTCAGATGTGACAGCCAGGCACTAAATCACTGGCCTCCTACCACCACATTTAGCCTTTGGACTAAATCCCACTTCGGACTAAATCCCACTTTGGACTTCCTCATAGGGACGTGATACCGGTATCGTCTTGACATACCAACTTGTTTAGTGCCAAAAATGAAAACTGATGGCTCTTGTTTCCCCTCCCTGTGTCTATTACAAGCTAATTGGAATTTTTGGCCATTCAGGCATGCATGGTGTGCTGGAAATCATAGAATCATAGAATCCTGGAATTGTTTGAGTAGGAAGGGACCCCAAAAATCATCTTGTTCCAACTTCCCTGCCATGAAACACCTTCCACTAGACCAGGTTGTCCCAAGCCCCGTCCAACCTAGCCTGGAACACTTCCAGGGATGGGGCAGCCACAGCTTCTCTGGGCAACCTGTGCCAAGGCCTCCCCACCCTCACAGGGAAGAATTTCTTCCCAATATCCCATCTAAGCCTGCCCTCTGGCAGTGGGAAGCTATTCCCCCTGCTGTCACTCCAAGATCTTGTCCAAAGCCTATGTCCAGCTCTCTTGTAGCCCCTTCAGACACTGGAGGGGGAAAACAGAATTTCCCTTGCCAGATCTGATCTTCCCTTGCCCACTTGATCTTGTGACATATATATGAGGAAAAACCAGGGCACGAGTGGTCGTAGTTTAAGATAAAATTGCCTTAAGAAGGAATGCCATGATTTGGCTACTTCAGAAGCCAAGCAGGGGAATTGTGGAGAGTAAGTGAGCTGGTATTGGTGTCAGATCAGACTCCCAGCAGCTGGTTTTACTTACTACATTACAGCCAGTCCTACTCCCAGCACGACTGACCACAGCTCAGCTGTCTGACTTTGAACAGAGGCATCTCCTGAATCTCTGGAGAAGCGGAAGGAGAGGCACAACAGCCCTGAGCTGAGCAGCAGCTTCAGCTGAGAAGAAAAACTGAGAGCTGAGAAAAGCAAACCACTGCTGGTAGTATTAACTTACCCTAGGTGTGGTTAAGATATTAACCAAGCAGTGTGGCTAATATCAGAGAGAATTCAAACACCTCCCTGTGATTCTGTGAGCGTCACTTCAAGCACAGGCAGAAGGTGCACACTGTACAAGTACGAGCAGTCTTAGCTGCCTGATAAAAATGCAAATTTCTCTTGGTCTTGGTTTAGGCAGCTCCTCCCAATGCTAAAATTAAAAAAATAAAATTAAAAAAATGCAAGTTTTCCCGGGTTATCACTGCTATGGTGAAAGGAAACAGAAGGCACTTGTGCAGCAAGCGGTGTCACTTCTTAATGCAGTCACTAACAACTAAAAGAGTAATTAGAAAAGCCATTACTTGAAAACCAATCATCTTTCTTCTCTCTTACTTCATTCCCCTCCCAGACTGTGACTTAGATGTGATAATTGGCTTCGATGTCAGTGATGCTGGGCCCGGTCAAAACATATTCAGTTCCCAGCGAGCTCTGGAGTCGAGAGTGGAGTCCGTGCTGAACAGGATAACGCAGATGCAGAAGATCAGCTGCACTGGCAACCAGGCACCCAATGTCAGGGTGGCCATCATGGCCCAGGCCCAGGGGGGACCCGTGGAGGGGCTGGACTTCTCCGAGTACCGGCCCGAGCTCTTGCAGAGGTTCCTGGACATGCGGACACGCGGGCCCTATTACCTCAGGGCAGATACACTGAGGTCCTACCTGAGCAAATTCCGATCCTCGCCCTCCAGCAGCACCAAGGTGAGTCAAGGCCAAGGCCTCTGGGGTGGTGTTGGCCAGCAAAGCTGACTCCTGATGTATTTTAGTTGGTAAAGAAATCGTAAATTCATAATATTTTTTTTTAAAAATACATTAAATTAATTGAATTTCTTCAACATAAATTTAATCACTTAAGCCCTACTCGTTTGCTGCACTCTCCCTGCATTGTCAAAGTCTTGTCCTGACAATTGATGAGCATCACTGCAGCCAGTTCCCACAGCCATTGCTTAGCTGCAAATTATTGCTCTCCAGATATTTCCCATGTTGTGCTCTAGCAACAAACACTTGCATGAAACAATGCACAGGAACCTGGCACAGGAACGCAAAGCTTCATGGCCTGGAAAAGGTGTGGAAGTTCCCTCACCTCCTCTCAGATGAAGCATTGGGAAAAGGCCTTTCAGGTTGCACATCGATTGTGTTTCACACCTGAAACATTCTGGGTCCTGACAGAAATTTGTTTCTCTCTCAGGTCATAATCCATTTTACTGATGGTGTAGATGAGCCGATAACTCAGCTGGAGGCTACTTCATCTACTTTACACTCAGAAGGTAATTATTTTGCTCTTCCAGGCAGTGGTTATAGTCCATGTTAACATGCAGCCCATTTTACCACCACTTCTCCTAAATCCATCTGCTTTTGATAGTAAGAGCTAAGGATTTTGTGAGTTCCATCTACACTTGCTGTTCTTCACTGCCTTCCTGTGATGTTTAGCTGCCTGCTGCCACCTAAGCATGTGGGTAACTTGCACCAGATGTGTCTGAAGATGCTTGTTCTCCTTTGAAAAGGCCCAGCTCTCAATCAAAGATGTGCATAACGATGTGCTATCACAGGGGAGGGTGTGCAGGCTCTGCAGAGCACCTCTCCCCCTCACAAAGCCCCTTCTGCTTCTCCCTGCCAGGAGTCAACGCTCTCATCTTCGTCGGGCTGGACCGAGTGACCAACTTTGACAGACTGATGCAGCTGGAGTTTGGCCGTGGCTTCACCTACAACAGACCACTCAGAGTTAATCTGCTGGACTTGGATTTCGAGCTGGCAGAGCAGCTTGTAAGTAACTTGGCACAGGCAGCGCTGCCTTGTAATAATGCTGGAGGAAAGCCCACGGCTGGATCTCCTGCGGGGCTGAGCCGTGGCTGCATTACACCCTCTTGGCTCTGCTCCTCTCCTCTCCCTGCCTCACGTCAGCTCTTTTCACAGATGCCACAGCAAATAAAGTTCAGAGCAGATCACGGTCTCGTCCCACTCCTGAAGAAACCCTACTCCAGCCGAGGCATTAGGTCAAATGGGATGGGATAAGATGCCATCAAAAGCTGCGGTGCCAAAAACCCGCCCTCTGCCTGTGTTTACACTGTTGGTTTTTTTAACCTTACAGCAATGCCCTGTCGTGCCTGGTCAGTGCTAAACCTCTTGTAGAAGCGTTGCTTTCGAGGTTTCTTTCCCTGATCTCATACACTCTGTATTTTAGACATGCTTTTAACAGATGAAGGAGTTACCCTTCCAAGTCCCTTCCAACCCAACCCATTCCATGATTCTTTCTTCTTCATAGATTTACTTCTTTCCCAATGCATAGTTCCCCTCGAGTGTTGAGTTAATTTGTTGTCAACCTCAGTATGTTCAGTTCCTCCCAAATTCTCAGGTACTACCAGCACGACTGAGCTCCTTTTCCAGTAGATTTAATAAGATTGGGCTTAACCACTGGGCCCTGTGTTAACCTTGCTGGGCCCTTCTCTGCAAACCAAAGTGCAGCCACTTGTGAGTGAGCCTTGGGTTTTGGGATAAGAGTTGGTCCTCAGCCCCTCCCCAAGTAATTCAGCTTAGGAAAATCCTTCCAAAACGTAAATGTGCAAAGCTGGCAGGAAATGTTTGCAGCCAGCAATGTACTTGGCAAAGAAAGAGATTTTTTTTTCCTCTTCTTTCTGTTGGATGATGTAAAACCAAGCTGTGGTTTCTCTGAGTCCATATCACTCTTTTTAACATTTTTTTTTCTCCTTTACTGTGTGCTTGCAAATTGTCCTCAGCCTGCGGGTTGCTGGTGAGCTGCTCACTGCAGTGACTTTCTCACAGCCTGCTCCACAGCCTGGATTTGTTTCTTTGGAGATGAGCTTTCTCTCTTCAGTGACAGGCACTGCTCTGGGAACTGATGTCCTACTGAATGCACTCTACGAATTCTGCCCCACACAGTTTTCTGTTTAAACCCTTCCCTCTGACATCCAAAATCAGGTGCTGGGGCTCTGGCAGGTTTCTAACGCTTTCACTTCCCATTTTTCCTGCAGGACAACATCGCAGAGAGGACATGCTGCAAGGTCCCGTGCAAGTGCTCAGGACAGAGAGGGGACAGAGGTGTGCCAGGTCCTTTAGGACCAAAGGTAGGTCACTTCATCTGGGGATGAAGGGTCCCTGTGCACGGAAACCTGGTGGTGACGTGCAGGTTGTGTAGTTGTAGTGGGTGATGTTAATGGGGAGATCATCTCCACTTACTCCCCCCATTTGAAAACTGAAACTGGGACATGCAGAGCAATTGGCGGCTGCTCTTCTTCCCTTTCCCCACAGCCTCAGTGCTGCAAAACATCCAAGAGGGCAGGGGTGGGTGGCTGGAAGGATGGGGTGAAGCGTCCTGTGAAACAATTTAGGGACGTCAAAAGGAGATTATATCTCTCATTAACACATATGACCAAGCAGCTGCTTTGTGCTTATCTAGGGAAACCTCGAATATCAATCACAGAACTATGAAGGAAGTTCACAATTTTCTTTGTTGTCGTCTAGGGTGTCACGGGGGATCTTGGCTACGGAGGCTACCCTGGTGATGAAGGAGGACCGGTGAGTGATGGCCCCTGTTCAAATGTGGACCTCACCACAGTGAAGTGTTTGGAGGCTTTTCCACTAAATGAAAAGCCTCCAGACCTTTTTCTTCTGGGAATGTGGATGTGGGTTAGAAGAGACAGAAGAACTCTGAGTTTCCCACATTTGACAGGCTGAGTTGCTGGTCCCAGCTTCTCCCAAGAGAAAGTCAGTAAGGAGTTTCTTGAGAGCTGGAGAAGGATGATGGGGGGAATAACTCCCATTATTTGATGTGACCCATCTCTGTGCAATTCCCCAAGGCAAATAAAATCCTCAACTTCATCAAATCTGCAGCCTATGCCAAAGTTATCCATACCACCTGCCACTGAAAGATTTGAGTTAGTCCAAAAGTGGAACCAAGAGTGATGTTCCTATCCATCACACAGCAGACAACGTGAATCCCATGAATTCTTACTAACACTCTTCATCCAAACTCTGCATGAATCCCACATCAGCCCTGGAATAAACATCCCTCCATGCTTCACTCCCAAGTGGTGAAGCCGAGGCCAAGGGGCTGACGGTGCTCACGGCTTTTCCAACAGCACAGGCAGGGGCCAAAGGCTGCTGTGAGACATCACATGCCAGGCAATGTTCTCCTGGGGCTTGAAGGTCAGGATGGGATTAGACATCTGTGCAGAGCTCTGAGGGCTTCGTCTTGTCATTTTAATTTTGAAAGAGAAGTTTCACAAAGCTCTTTCACAGCTGAGGGCCTGGGAAGGATGTTTCTCTCTCGGTGATAAAGACTTGAAGTTGGTCTCTAGATAAGGAAGGCTGTGGGCAAGAGATGGTGGGGTGGCCAGGCAAAACCTGCTGCTCCTGTGCCTCCAAGCCACCTCCTGTGACAGGTAGCCACAAAAACAGGCTTAGCAGGCAACTCCTGACTGTTGTTTTTTCCCCTCCATGCACCAGGGTGAGCGTGGACCACCAGGTTCTAATGGGACACAAGGTTTCCAGGGATGCCCTGGGCACAGAGGAACAAAGGTACGTGTGGAACAAGCCTGCACAGAGCAGACCCAGATTTCAGTGGGTGGGAGTCCCCCAAGGGCAACTCCTGCTGCTTTAGGAGGTCATACAACCTCTCCCACGTGCCCTTGAGAGGTTGTGTCTACCTGGCCATGCACCAGGGCTTTCAGAGGGTAGTGTGGCTTTCGTGTTGCTATGAAGAGCAAAAAGGCAGCCCAGAGACCCAGTCTCAATCCACAGACAAGGCTGACCTATCTTCTGCAGTCTGGCTCTAGGGGAAAGATTTGGGAAGAGATGCATGTGCGTGTTCTTGGCGCAGGGCTGGGACAGTGAGTGGGTGGAACTCTGCTGTTGGGGAAGAGGGAGACAAGCGAGCCATGGCTGCGGCTTTAAAGAGGAACCTTGAGCTAATGGTCCAGGACAGCAGCTGCACCCCAAGCCAGAAAAGGTGGTGAAACATATAATATTTATGGGAAATAGTGAAATTAAGGGGATGTTTCCTAACATTTGCTCTGACCACACGATCCTCTGGCAGGGAGAAGAGGAATGCATGAACCAAGCCCATTAGTTGCAGCTGAGATACTGAGTCTTGTTAAAAATCTGTTCAGCCTTGGACAAAGGCACTAGGACTGGCTCTGGATTAACATAAAAATGGGTGCAGGGAGAAACAAAAGTCAGTGGAGAAAGAGCTGTGGCTAAGGAGCGAGATATTTTATTGGACCAGCTGCATTAACCCCTGTGCCCCACATATTTTTTCTTGGCACAAGTGTTGGGGAGGCAGCTGAAGACAAACACTGGCATAAGAAAAATTAGGGAAAGTCCTGTCCTGGTCGTGGCTCTGGGTCTGCCACCAAGCCCAGCCCTCCTTCTCCACTGCTTCCTATGGCAGTGAGCTGGACAAAAGTGGAGTAACTCTCTTTTCTATCTCCTTAGGGTTCTCGGGGATTCCCAGGAGAGAAGGTATGGAGCTATTCCCTCATGCCACAGCAGTGAGCATGAGTGTGTGGCACATCAATATCCCCCTCCCCATTCCCCCTTCCCCTCAGTGAGCATTTGCCCCTTGCCTCCTTTCCACAGGGTGAACTGGGAGAAATGGGTCTGGATGGCATTGATGGAGAAGAGGTCAGTCATTTTAATTGCTTTTCTCTTAATAACGCGATGCTTCAGTGAAATATCTAAAAAGTACCTTGGAAGTGGCAAATATTCTAAAACATTTTTCTTTTTTTTAGGGAGACAAGGGTTTGCCTGGCTCCTCTGGAGAGAAGGGATATTCTGGCAGGAGGGTAGGCTTTAATCACTTTTACAGTGGGGCTAAATGATGGTGTAGAGGTGGATTTGAGCCAGGGGAGGGTGGAAAGCCATCGTGCTTCCCTCAGGGCTGAGGGCTGGGCAGAGATGCTTCTGAGAGGCAAGAGCTGCTCCTCCTAACTCTCCATCTCTTCCCACAGGGAGATAAGGGAGTTAAGGGTGAACGAGGAGAGCGAGGCGACCGTGGGCTCCGTGGAGATCCGGTAAATACTGCTAAGGCATCTTCTTGATTTTCCACCCACTTTCCACTGATCCTGGGGTCATCAGAGAGGGTGGCTCTGGCTTATCAAATGCTGTTCTACCGTGGCAGGTCCTATGACAGAGCAAGTACTCAGAGGTGACATGTGGGTACAACATGACACCAACCTATCAATCACTGCTTCACCATATTAAAGTGCCCCATCCTCATCTTCTTCAGTATTATTTCTCAGTTGAAAAGCTGTGTCTGTCTGAAAACAGCAGCAATACTTCAGTCAAAAAAGGAAAAAAAGAAAAGAAAAGTTGGTTCTCAGCTCTAGCAGAGGAGTTTACGAGATTTAATTTTCATGTCCCGCTTACACAGATGTTTCCCATTGCTCTGTTGCTTTCAGGGTGATTCAGGAGCTGATAATACTCAACGAGGCACCAGAGGACCAAAGGGTGAAATTGGACCAATGGTAAAATTGCTTTGTTGTCTTGTGTTGTTTTTTTGGTTTTTACAACAGAATGGGACAGAGAAAGGGAGAAAAAAGGATGCTGTCAAAACTTAAACTCATTGTGCCTTGTCAGATGGAATATTTGTTTCCACTAGAAAATGTTGTTGGTTTGCAACCAAAACTTTCTCTGGGAGATGTCAGTTTAGAAGATGTTTTGTGTAAAAAGCACCCTTTAAAAAATTATTATTATTCTACAATGCCTTTTGGGATATTGCCTCTGAAAATAACTTTGTACTTTGACATTACCTTCATATGTTCTCATGGGTCATATACAAAAGCAGAGAACTGATTAGATCACACCAAATCTAAACCTCCTGATTCACCTGAAATCTTGGCAAGAAAAAAAAACCCACACACTCCTTGGAAAATTTCAAACCCCATCTGTTTTCACATCAGCTCACATTAAAAAATGCATCTTAAACTGTCAGAAGGCATTTCCCAAAGAATAGGAATGTTGACTTGTGCTGGCTCAGAAACTTGATGGAAAGTCTCTGTGAGTTGCTACACGGATTCCCACCAAAGCAGGACTATTAATTTGTGTGAAAGCATGAAAGGAGCCATTTTTTGAGAAATGAATCTGTTTTCCCAGTGCCTGCTCATCTCAGGGCTCTCACTTGAGTTTTGTTTTTCCCTTAGGGAGATCCAGGACCAGTGGGGCTGGAGGGTCAAGACGGTGGAGACGGGAGGAGGGTGAGTTGCCAGACCTCCAGTTAGCAAGGCCCAAGCTTAGATTGACAATAACTTTCCCCATCTTTCCTTTCCATGTATTTTGTTTCACAAACATCAGGAATTCAACTTCAAAACCCAACAAGCCACCCCGAAAAAAAGAAAAAAAATCTCAAAAGGAAAATGCCTCATAGCTTCCTGGCTTGTTGTAGAGAGTTTAAAAGTCAAATTTATTCCCATGCAAATGACTCAGTGCTCAGATCAGTGGAGTTATACCTGATTTATATATAAGGCCAGGTTGGATGGTGCTTGGAACAACCTGGTCTAGTGGAAGGTGTCCTTGCCCATGGCAGAGGGTTGGAATTAGACGGTCTTGAAGGTCCCTTCCAATCCAAACCAGTCTGTGATTCCATGATATGCATCTGCATTTGGCTGCTGGTTTTGGAAAGGCAAAAACCAAACTGGAGATGGGATGTCTGGGATGTGTTCCCTGCTGCATGTCCCTCCCGTCCCAGGGATGGTGACACACTCCTGGCATGCACGAGGGAGCAACTCACCTACATGGGGGATGTGAGGAGGGAGAAAACATGCCCAAGTCTAATTTAAGAGAGCTGACCATGTGGATTTCCCTCTCCCTTTCCCCCTAGTAGTTTAAACCATCCAAATGTAATTTTTGGACTGTAAGAAGCATTGATACATAAAAGCAGTAGGGAAAGGTGTGCTTACATATTAGAGTAACAAGCCTCATTGTTCCTTCATTTGCAGGGCATAGCAGGACGAAGGGGGCCTCCAGGAGTTAAGGTAGGTGGTGATGAGACAACACTTGGAGCTCCTGCCACGCCACAGGCCAGGCAGCCTCAGCACCCAGAGAGAGGTGCCAAGAGAAGGGACATGCAGGCTTTGCTTGTTCCTCTCTGCCTCCAAATTTCTCTCCTCCAAATTCCCCTCCTCCTCCTCAGGCTCATCTCTCTGTGTGCTTCTTGCTGGACTCGGTGCAGAACCAACTGTCCACGTGCCTGCCTGTTTTCTACAGCATTCCCTGGTCAGATATTTTGTCCCTATGTGCTGCTGGAGCAGTGTAACAGGGCCAGAGCATGATGGTTGATGGCCATGGATTGCAGGAGGCAAATTGCCCCCACCATCGCTGTGCTTATTCTCTGCTATCACCATACCTTGAAAAAAAAACCCAAGAAAAAAACCCAGCTGAAAATCTGTTCTTCCCTGCTCTTTGTGCAGCTGTGGATACCCCAATCTCTCCTTTCCCTTCTCATGGTGCTGGCCACGTCCTCTTGTGCTAACCTGCACTGTCCTGTTTTGTACTTCCAGGGCTCCCAGGGCTCACCTGGTCAAGCAGGGCCGGCTGGGGAACAAGGCAGGCGAGGGCCACAGGTCAGTGAGTTCACAGCACAGGAAAGGCCTCATGATGTTGTGGTGTTACCTCATCACAGCCACCTCCCCAGAGAGTCTCATCCACGAAGACTGTTGGGATTTGGGTATTTTTGGGTGTGCTGTGGCCTGGCTGTCCCGCCTGCCGCTGCACTCACACCAGCCAAGGTGTGATGTGTTTGCAAAGCATCCCTCAGACACTGCAGCATTTGCTTCCCCTTGGATCCTGGTGTTTTCCTGCCCATATGTGCTGACAGCCTCTCTTTTCTCCCCACACAGGGTCCACCTGGCCAGGTCGGCACACCAGGCATCAGAGGAGAGAAGGGTGTCCCTGGACCCAGGGTAATCCTGCTGCTGCTTCCCGGACATTGACCCAACTATACTGTTGCTGAACTAATAAGATTCCAATGTGTCTTCCCATTCCCCTCTCCTAGGGCTCCAACTCTGTTCCACTCTCTTTTAACACACTCTTCCAGCATGATTCTCCTCTCAACTTATGCTTAACACTTCTTGATCAAGAGTTACAGAACAAAAAGAGCTAAAAGCAACCACGGAGGGGTCAGGACTTCAGTGTTTGGCCCACTGTTGAAATTTTAGTTAAGGAGGATCCCTGAGTGACTGGTGGGGCATCTCTGTGATATTTCATCCTCTGAAACCAGAGCATGACCATCTCACGTGCCTGCTGGGGCCACCCCATGTATTTATTTCTCTCTCCTGCTGCATTCCTCAGCCAGACCCATCAACATAAAGCCATACTGCATTTCCCCACCCCCAGCATGATTTTCCCCCTCCTGCTTTCCCGTGGGTGTTCTCTTAGAGACAATATAAATTGCTGCTGACATTTGCATTGAGCTGAGCTGGACGTCCAGCTCTTCCCAAACATGAAGCAGACTTCTGAATTTCCTGGGGTGTTTTGAGAGACACCAGCCCTAGCAGTCAATACATGATTTCTGTGGTCACCCAATTCCCTAGTTTCTTGCACCCGAGTTTTCTTGACATGCTGCCAACATGCGTCTCCCTGTTTCCATTCCAGGCTGGGAGTGGACCTCCAGGACTCCCAGGAGAACGTGGCAGGATTGGTCCCCTGGGAAAGAAGGTGTGTCTTTAGGAGCACTGGGCATCAGCATCTAAAGCTGCATTGAAAAGCTTCTGGATTTTGCACAGGCTTAAAGAAATACATGAGATGAATCTCTTGGGCTTGCCCAGTGTGGAGAGAAGCAACTCTGTGCTCATTGTCTCATTAGGCTCCCATTTCAGTGAACAGAAAGGCAAAAGTAACTGAGCAACTGAGATTCCCATGCAACTTTCCTGGGCAGATGCTCAGAAAATGCCCATGTGGGAAGGTTTTGTCTTTCCTGAAATCATGAAAGGTCCCACTAAAGAGCATGCACTTGGCAGCATTTCGGGCTGTGTGGGTCCAGTCATGCCCTTCTGCCACAAGGAGGGCTGCAGACTGCCCTGTGTAAAGAAACCAGTGTTGATGGGGTGGGGAAGGCTCAGAGCTGCCTGGAGTTTCAGCACATCCTTTAACAGATGCTCCTCTTTTAGGGTGAGCCTGGAAACCCTGGACCCAAAGGGCTGACTGGACAGCCGGGCCCACGAGGAGAGATGGTGAGTGTGGCCGTGTCCTCACACTTTTAAGGACACTTCAGGAACTTTAAGGAACATTTAAGAGTTTCACAAAGGCCTGTGCCTTCACTGGGTTCTTTCTATTGGTGCTGCTGGACCTGTGGGGTTTAAGTTGTTTACATATGACATATAATTTACTTATTAATGACTTTGGCTTTCCGATTTTAGGGTGAAGATGGACGAGATGGAATTGGTGGCCTGGGTCCTAAAGGCAGGAAGGTAGGTGTATTCTCAGCATTCCCACCTCCTTAGCAAGGACAAGGAAGCAGCCAAGACCTCCAGTGCAGATGGATGAGGGCATTTTATAGAACATATTCAAATTAACCTTTCTGTTGTTTCAGGGAGAACGTGGCTTCATAGGCTACGCAGGGCCCAAGGTAGGGTGCAGCCCATGAGCTGTGCATTCATTTTCCAAGCAATTTTCCATGGGCCTGTGCAGGTTTAGAGCTGCTGTTTGTGGTTTTCCCCTCCTAGGGTGGACCTGGTGACCGTGGTGTCGCTGGAGGCCATGGCCCCAAAGGAAACAGAGGCCGCAGAGTAAGTTGGAATATGGTACAAATTTTCCCTTCTGCATGAATGCCCTGAAAGATGGACACATCTTTTCCTCCAAGTGCTCCTGGGAGTCCTCCTGCAGATGTTCATGGAGAGGACTTCTCTGCTGTCTCTTTCTAGGGAAATGCAGGAGAACCTGGGCCACCCGGTCAGAAAGGAGAGATTGGATACCCTGGGCCATCTGTAAGTGTTCATTGCATTGCTGATTGGCTTCATGTAATGGTCCCTGTGGGTGCCAGGGGTTGAAAAATAAGACCATCACTGTCTCCTGCTGATTTCAAGTTGGGAAAATCCCTCTTTATTTGTCTTGGATGTGTCTCTATAAATTTTTAAGTAGCTGTTTATCACTGGCAAGTATTTACCTTTCCTCAAACCAAAGGAAAAAGTCAAGAGACAGGCTCTTACCAGGCATTTGGAGTTCCCCGTGGCAATATGGCCCTTAAAATTCCTTCTAGGAGATTTTCATCTCTTTATCATTTACCACCCCACACAGGATGTGGTCCATGACCAAATCTGGCTGGCACAAGGCTCCCTAGAAAGGCCAAGGTGACCGAGCTCGCTTTGCATGTGAACCTGGAACATCATAACTCAGAGAATGGTCTGGGTTGGAAGGGACCTGGAAGACCATCTACTTCCACCCCCCTCTTTTGGGTTTGGCCTCAGCTAGGTTTACTCCTCATACAGAAAAGCCCTTTCCCCTGTTGCTGGAAACACAGCTGAAAACAGACAGGCTTTCCCTTGGCTCCTGCATGACCCGTGGTTCAGTAGTTATTCCGACAGCGTTCATGGGGCCCCCTGGAGATACACATTGCACTCAATTTCTCTCCATTCTTTGAAACAGGGCCTTAAAGGCGAGAAAAGAGAATCCAGAGATGTAAGTGTGGCATAATTTCTCTCTTGTTTTGAAACACCCTTGGGTTGGCTGTGTGACACATCTCTTTTCCCCCCTTTCTTTATTTCCTAAAGCAATGTGCGCTGGTGCGGAACATCAAAGACAAATGCCGTGAGTACCTCAGTGCTTTGCTAAGCCCCTCTCTCTACCCTCACTTGCCCATCGTGTTACAAGAATGGCACTGACCAAGCTGGTTTTTTCTCTCCATCTTTTCCACAGCTTGCTGCTATGGTAAGTCTCATTCAGTCCTTTAAACCCCAGGGTGGCTGCGTGTCACGATTGTTTTTCTCCCCACATATGAATGATTTACCCCTGCTGAGGACACTGTCCTTGGGTCTTGACAGCTGTTTGAGGCATGACTTGTTCCCGGTGCACGTTCCCGACAGGTCCCAAGGAGTGCCCTGTCTTCCCAACCGAGCTGGCCTTCGCTATTGACACCTCCTCGGGCGTCGTGAGGGACGTTTTCAACAGGATGAAGCAAACCGTGCTCAGAGTGGTCAACAACTTAACCATCGCCGAGAGCAACTGCCCCCGGGGGGCACGGGTGGCTCTGGTCACCTACAACAACGAGGTCACCACCGAGATCCGCTTCGCCGACGCCAGGAAGAAATCCAGCCTCCTCCAGCAGATCCAAAACTTCCAGGCAACCCTGACCACGAAGCCACGCAGCCTGGAGACCGCCATGTCCTTCGTGGCCAGGAATACCTTCAAGCGCGCCCGCAGTGGCTTCCTGATGAGGAAGGTGGCTGTCTTCTTCAGCAACGGGGACACGAGAGCGTCCCCGCAGCTCAACGATGCCGTGCTGAAGCTCTACGACGCCGGGGTCGTGCCCGTGTTCCTCACCAGCAGGCAGGATGCGGTTCTTGCCAGAGCTCTGGAGGTTGGAGTCCTTCACCCTTTCTTTAATTTCTCCTCGTGCCCTTGGTCTGGTTTGATGGTGTTGGATGCCACAGGCAATGCTTGGCTTCCACAGGCCTCCCAAGTGTGGAAGAGAGCATTGCTGGCCAAAACTCATCCATCCATTAGGAGAGAAACCCTAATTGCGTAATCACCACGGCACATGCTGGGAAATGCTAGTGAGACTCTCAAGAGTCGCTCTTTTCCTAGGCCATGGCTCCAGGGTGCCAGGTGTGGGATAAAACGGAAGGAAAAGTCTGACAGAAAGGTGAAGGGTGGGAAGGTGGGGAGCACATTAGCTTTGCTGGCAAAGGGAGAGTGGACAGGCAGAGATTGAAAGCCACAAAAAAGCCCCACATGAGCTCACTGAGCACTGGTTCAAGTGCTTAACCCTCTTCTTGGAATTTATGACTCTAAACTGATGTCAGGGACACGAGGCTCCTCCAAGAGGGATCTACAGAGAGGATTGTGCTGAGCAGAGAATCCCTCAGATTTGTGGGTTGCCCTCCCCTCCTCTGAGCTGAGAACAACAGAAAGCAGCATTACTGACTCTGTGTTTTTCTGTTTCCATCTCATCAGATCAACAACACAGCGGTTGGTCACGCCATTGTTCTTCCAACCAGCAGCAGTCAGCTGAATCAAACCATCCAGAGGCTCTTGACTTGTCACATTTGTTTGGGTAAAGCATCCAATTTCTCCTCTAGACAGTTCCAAATCCTTCTGGTCACGCAGCAGTCGGTTGTAAGAAGGGAAGCCCAGTTGGGAGTCGGCCCTTTTGTTGATGAATACAAGGGATTCTTGGGTTGAGCAGAAAACATTGGCATTGTGAACGAGGTTCACTGGGAGTTCTCTGCTTTGTAAAGAGAAGCTCCTTTTTTGTCTGGTTGCCACTTTTACAGCCCAGATACTGATAGTTAAGTGCTCTAAAAGATGGCCTTCTGCCACTTATGACAGAGTGCTTCAGGGATCCCCTTGGACAAGGGAGCGCATAAAAAAACACTGAACACATAACTGAGTGTGCTGTGGGATGAAATGACTTTGGTATCAGGCAATGGATCAGTGAATGTCCAGGGCTTGATGGTATTTCATGTGACACAAGAGATGTTTACAGTGATGAGGGAGGGTTGTGTTCAGGTCCTGCAGGTGAAACCCACTGCATTTCTTCCCCAGATGTGTGTGACCCCCATCCCAGCTGCGGTGCATCTGGCCAGAGACCTGCGTTCAGAGACAGAAGGGCAGCCCCCACAGACGTGGACATGGACATAGCCTTCATCCTGGACAGCTCCGAGTCCACCACCCCTCTGCAGTTCAGCGAGATGAGGAAGTACATTTCCCACATCGTAACTAACCTGGAAATCAGCTCGGAGCCGAAGGTATCCCAGCACCACACCAGAGTGGCCGTTCTCCAGCAAGCTCCTTACGAACACGAAACCAACTCAAGCTTCCCGCCAGTAAAAACTGAGTTCTCACTGACTGATTATGCATCCAAAGAGAAGATCATTAATTACCTCCACAACCAAATGACCCAGCTCCATGGCACGAGGGCCCTAGGAAGTGCGATTGAACACACAATCGCTCACGTTTTTGAAAGTGTGCCGAGCCCTCGGGATCTAAAAGTCATAGTTCTGATGATGACTGGAAAAGTGAACAAAAAAGAACTTGAGCACCTGCAGAGGGTTGTCATCAATGCAAAATGCAAAGGGTACTTCTTTGTTGTCTTGGGCATCGGCAGGAAGGTGAATGCCAAGAATATCTACACCCTTGCCAGCGAGCCAAACGACGTGTTCTTCAAGCTGGTCGATAAACCAGGAGAGCTCCATGAAGAGCCCTTGCTGCGTTTTGGGACACTGCTGCCATCCTTTATCAGAAGTAAGTGTAACATCCTGCAGCCAATGTGTCATGGAAGGGGCAGCACGTGGCCTCAGAGGGGTTAATCTGAAAGGTTTTGGGCAGCAGGACCCGCTGAAGTTGGTCTCTTTTTCTGTGATTTGTACTGTTTGGTGCAATTTGGACTGCTCATACTTTGCCTAATTGAGTATATCTGGGTTTCATTCACTTTGGCCTCTCCATCCCATTCCATGTTGATCCACCAAGCAGAGTTTGCACTTCTGTGTGCTTTGCCTTGGTCTCCGTGGGCTCACCTGTGGATTTTGATCCCATCCCACCTGGCTTGCCTCTCACATAGGTCCTGCTGAGGCCCTTTGCAGCCTGCTAGAGCTCCCTCGGAGCTCCTTGAACACCCAGCAGATCTTCCTTCCCAATTTCAGCATAAACATCATATCCTGCAGGCCTTTGGCTGGCCCAGGCTGAGATCTGGAGTTGCTGTATGCAGATTTAAGGACCAGATGTACAGGATTCTTTGCTCAGGGATAAATTATGCTGCTGTGTTTGGGATGTGCTGACTGTGCCTTGAAAATTTACATCTCAGCTTAGCTGGAGACCCCAGGCTGGACCTCCAGCTGCCAGAGATCCTAAACACTCCCATCCAGCCATCCAGCAAGGATAAGAAATAAGAAATTTTCTTTTAGGAAAGCTAGTTTTTAGCAAAAATTCCTGAAAATCAGACTAGTGGGCTGATATACCACAGATTCAGGAATGTCTTGCACTAAATAGGAAGCAAATATCTGCAAATAAGTGTTTAGGTTATTTCAGTTTGCTTTTTCCATTTACTGCTTACAGCAGTCCTGGAAACTTTTAACTCTTGAAAAAAACCCATTACCTGTGTGGTTGAAAGTGCCTTGTTGCAAGAAATGTGTTTATAAGTGACAGACTCAGGCAAACAGCCCTCTTGTAGTTAAGACCCTCATGTTTGTCAACTGGAATAACAAATCTCCTAGCCCAGGATGCTGTAGTAACCAAATATCAAGTAAGAAGAGAAAAGTTGTTTTGTTTGTTTTAATTAAGAAGAAATAAATGTAATATGTTGGTGGTGGGTATCCACCATCCTCAACTCCAGTGTTTAATGTCTCTCTCTGTTTCCAGGTGAATTTGCTTTCTACCTGTCTCCAGAGATAAGGAAACAGTGTGAGTGGTTCCAGAATGGTCAGCAAATCCAGAGCCAGCAGCCCGAGCTCACCGGGCAGAAAGCAGTGTGAGTAATGCTTTGGGGAAAAGGAAAGAAAAAAGCAACTTCACTTCCAAAAATCAGGATTATCTTTTAATTAATAGAATTCTAATAATATTTTAATTAATTCTACTGGTTCCCCCAGTGCTGTGTCAAAAGAGCAACAGAGATCTCTTATAGAGAAGGGCATGTATAATTTTAAATTTGGGGTAAATTTCATATTTATATTTTGTATAAAAATACGAAGGAGGTATACGCTAATCATGTAGGTCAGGAATTCCAGAAATTACTATTAACTTGGGGCTTTCTACTCGAAACATTATTTTCAGAGGCTGGGCTGCCCTGGATTATCTGATACACAGAATCCATCACAGAATCCGTAATATTTTCTGAAGAGAAGTGAAAGCTTGTGTCACCCAGACTCACTGGTGGCACAGAGCCATCCTGGCTTTAGAAGGACAAGCCCCTTGAAATCAGGCATGCTACAGATCTGTCTCTTATCACAGAATCACAGAAGAGTTTGGGTTGGAAGGAACCTTAAAGAACATCTTGTTCCAACTCCTCACCATGGGCAGGGACACCTTCCACTAGACCAGGTTGCTCCAAGCACCTTTCACTGCTTGGATCTAAGCACTTTTCACTGCGGGCAAATCTAAAGCTGGCAGAGACTCTTGACCTCAGGTGGGTTCTTGCCAGTGGTTTCTACGTCAACTCATCTCTGCTTCCAAAATTCTGCTCAGGTTCGTGGCTCCCAACGCGACCGTCACCCAGACCTTCACTGCCAGCACCACGGCCAGCGCAACCACCAAGCCCGTGGCGAGCACCCACGCCAGAACCACTGCTGGCAGCACCACGGCCCAGGGCAGAGCCACCGAGACCACCCCGGCCAGCTCCGTGGTCCAGGAGAATGCCACTGCCCAGGGAGCAGCCGGTGCCACCGCCCACGCCAAAGCCAGCGGCCGGGCCACCACCAACGCCACAGCCACCGCGGCCGGAGGCAGGAGGAGACACAGCGGTACGTGAACAGCTCTCCCCGTGTGTGCAGTGCCTCCCTCTAGGCTGAACCACAGCGGGCTGTGGCTCTTCCTGCCCCCTGAGAGTATTATTCCTGTGGGAAATGTCACCCAGAGGCCGAATTTTAGTTACTCTAATATGTAAGCCTAGAAACCTGTGCTGGGGCATTGTCAAGTCGTGTTAAGAATTCTGTGCAAAAATCGAGGGGGACAGGCTGCCCCCAGGCAAAACACAAGCAGGAACAATCCATCCTGCTACAGAGAACTTCTCTTTCTAGTGTGGCTCATTTGTTTCCACGATTTCCTCGTAGCATCACCCCTTGGCCAAGTTTTGCTATTTATGGTGATTCATACAATGGCATTGTTTGAACTCTCAGCTAATAGGAATAGTTAGTTCATCACTGGATCGGTGTGGAGACCTGTTTGGGAATGCCAAGCCTCTTTCGTGTGAGCCCAGTTCATACAAAGGAGATTTCCCAGGTATTTTTGCAAGGGGTACAGGCAGATCTGCACTAGCTGAGCAAGGGTCAAAGAATGTGTCCAAGCACAGCGATGCTCATCCAGTCACTGATGGCAAGTCCCTGCATAAATAATAAATAAAAAGCAGTAAATAAAAGCAATCAGCTTTTGCAAGGCTAATGCTTTTATCAGCTTGAGGGGAAAAAACATTTTCTGGGTGTTGCTAGCTCCACCAGTGCTTTAAGCAATATTTGCAAAGATTTCATCCAGTACTCTGCCAGAGCAGGAAAACCTTTCCATAATAACTTTTTAAACCTGTTATCATCTCTGGAAGTGTGCAAGACCAGCTTGAATGGGGTTTGGAGCAACCTGGTCTAGGGGAAGGTGTCCCTGCCCATGGCAGGGGGTTGGAATGAAATGGTCTTTAAGGTCCCTTCCAACCCAAACCAGTCTGTGATTTTACGTTCAAGCAGGCTTGCTTGAAGGTCTTCATCTGCTCAGTGAATCCATTGCACCCTAGAGAAGGATCTGACTGGGCACATGTACAGTTGTTGGGAAAGTGCTGGGAATTTCAAGCTATGAGAATCTTGTTAGAAAAAAAAAAAACAAAATGCTTTGATTTGCTAGATTGCAACAGATTATTAAATATAAATAAAACACTTGGTGAATCATCTGGGCTATGGAAAACAAAGCCTCCCCTGCAGTGGCATCTGAGACAGCCAAGTACCAACCTGGCTTGCACTTGCCATGGAAGGAAGATTCTGCAGCACTGAGGCACTTTCTCCTTGAGATCTTTCCCTCTTCATTCACTGCTTGGTGTCCCTTCTGATTCTGCCCAGCAGCAAAGACCCACGAAATCCAGATCACGGATGTCACCGAGAGCAGTGCCAGGCTGCGCTGGGCCAGCCCCGAGCCGCACAACACCTTTGATGTCACCGTCACCTTGGCACACGACCACTCCCTGGTGCAGAGGCAAAACCTGACTGGCACCGAACACGTGATCCGAGGGCTCAGGAGCGGGCAAAAATACATCGTCGTCATCACTGGCTACCAGAAATCCCAGCCCAAAGTAACCTACACGGGGTCATTCAGCACGAGTAAGTGACTCTGGAAAACACGTGGACATTTATTTTTCCATTAAGTGGACACTAAAAGTGGGAAGGAAAAAAAATAAGGGGTCGGGAATCAGTTGGTACCGACAATCCCAGCCCTGGCTGTGCTCAGTTGTGTCACTTCATGTCTGCCATTCTCTGGATCAGCAGCAGGGTATGAGACATGGCAAATGTGTTTCTTTGAAAAATGGGAGTTACACTCCAGTGGGGTTAAATCCACACAGAATGTGGGATAATTAAAGGCAGTCCCAGAGTGGGGTTTGTTACGTGCTGGTGGGTTTGTGCATTGGTGCAAAAGGTCTTGGTGCACACCCAGCCTGCACCACTGCAATCAGTAATGAGTCAAACTGGTAAACTCAGTCCAGCCCGATTTCAAAATAAGCAAGAAAAACTGCTTCTCTGATCGCCATTTCCATAGCTACCGATCTGCTTCCCATACCATCCAGAAAAACCCACGAAGAAGAGATGAAACGGAGGGTTTAGTCCTTTGGGAATCCAAGCTCCATGTGTGCAGATCCAATGGGAACCTCACCAAACCCGCTGGCATGGCCAAAAGTTGCTAAGACACAGCCAATTCTTTTTAATACAGTTTGGCAGAGGTGACTTGGCTTGGTGGTGTGAAGTTTGTGCTGGTCCTGCCAGTGCTGTGCCTGGCTTCCTCTGGTGCTTCCGAGACAATTCCAGTGCCCATGGAGAGCCTTTCCTCTGGCTTCAGTGGGTTTGGACCAGTCCCTTACCTTCACAAGCAATAAACACGCCCACAAAAATGTTGAGAGAAGACATCAGTGGGTAGAAGTAACATTTGTGTGTGAGGAATTGGAGCTCCCAATGCTCAGGGAAGCTGCTTTTCCCATACAATGAATCTTGAATGGGAACAAACTGAGTAGGCAGTGGTGACAAGCTGTGACCTGGACACTGAGTAGGACTGTCCTCCTTATCCACACCCAAACCGTACACAGAAGAAAAGCAAATCCAGCCCCTCCTGTGGCTGCAGCCCCCTCCTGCCCTCCAGCCCCATGGAATTTTTTCACCTGTGACAATCCTCACCACAGCTCCTAGAGGGATGTGAGGTCTGATGGGAGTAGTGAGGTCCAAGAGAGCCCTTGAGGGAACAAGAGAGTACAGATCCATCATGGATTGGCTCCCCTGGGGGATGCCGTTTTTATTCTGCCATCTCTAAGGCCAGGAGACCAAAGCTAAACTGGCTCCCAAATGGCCACTTCCAGCTCCTGAGCCCCTGCCCTGCTGATGCTGTGGGGTGAGTGAGGGCCATCCAAAGCAGTCACATGGGGCCCTGAGGATGCTCCTCTGTGGTGACCCCCGAGGATGAGCCCAAGCAGAGCCACTAGCTGGGGACAGAAGGCGATCCCGTCCTGGCGCAGCTGGGTGGCTGGGGATTACTCATCCCATCAGCTGCCTCAAATAAACATTTCTAATATGTGTGTGCTGGGTTAAACAGATCCAGACCTGGCTCGTGCACTGGAGCTGGGGCCAGGGAGTTTGTTTATGACTGCACTGAGGGTGCTGCTGCTGCTGCCCTCTCCCTTGACTGACCCTCTGCCTCTCCTCCACAGAGACCCCGGCGCAGCCCCAGGTGTCCCTGGCCAACATGATGCTCAACACTGAGCCACTGGAAGGGCCTGAGAGTGGTGAGTGCAGGCCATGGGGGGGTTGCTGGGCTGGGGACTCTCACAGTCCCACTAAGACCAAAGGATCTGCAAGTCTTTGGTTTTGGCCTTGATGACATCCTTGGCCACATGGGTCTGAGCTCTGCACTGGGGTCTCTGCCTCATGAGGGATCCAGAACCCCTGAAGTTGCTCTGGTCTTCCTGCGGAATTCAAAGCAGGTGCTGTTTCTATCATAAGGATGGGAGATGAGCCACAACCCAAGCACTGACCACTCTTCAGGGACGAACTCTGCCCCAGGTCCTCCCAACACGTGTACGTGTAGGTGTGGATGCAGAACATCACCCAGTGCTTCCTTGCACCCTCTTTCCCCATTTGGGGCAAAACCCAGGTCTTGGCTCCTTCATTTAACACACGGCTAAGTGCTCGGCCAGGCTGGATGGGGCTCAGAGCACCTCGTGGCTTCCTCACAGAAGGTGGTCTTGCTCATGGAATGAAATGGTCTTTAAGGCCCCTTCCCACCCACACCATTCCTTGGCCCAACAGCCAGGGATTGCAGGGGGTTACCGTCCAACATCTGCATAAATTAGGCTAATTGGTAGCCTCCCTCCAGTTCCACCCATCTGGCCATCCCCTGTGTCTCTGCCACGGGTGGCATATGCAGTAAACTGCTAAATGAGTGACCTGTCAGCCCCTGCTCTGTGGCTGACCCTGTGTTAATTACCCGTAATCACCGTAGCTGTTCATGCGCCGTTTCTTCGCCTTGGGTGACATCAAGCTCATCACATCGGTGCTGTCACACTCAGTGCTACCATCAGTGTCACAAACCCTCCTCCAAGGACCTGGAAGGTCTCTCAGCCTTCATCAAGCAGCACAGCCACTGCAGGAACACCAACAATGTCATCCAAAACCCATCCCTGACTCATCGCTCCCATGTTTTCCTTTAAACATTTTGCTTGCACTGTGACTCATTTTCTTCACAAAGTGGTCTGAGAGCACGGCGAAATGCTGCTGCTCAGTGTGTTCAGCCAGGAGTTGTGGAGCTGCTGCTGACCTCTGGCTGCTGGTGTTGAGTGGGATGAGCACGGATCTCATTCATGCCTGGCTGGTGGCACCACCGGAGCTTTGTGCAGCGCAGGGGCCAAGGGCTTGTGCTGGACCAACTCATTTCTCCTCCCTGCATGAGCCACCATCCTTCCCTTCCCATGTACTCCTGCTCATTTGGCCCCTCTCCCTGGCACTGGCATCCCCTCAGAAGCCTTGTTCCCACCAGGTGACAAGCACGCCCTGGCTTTGTTTAACCCCTTGTTTAACCCCTTGGTTCCAGCCCTTGGGAAACCAGGTGTGTAGGCTTCTCCTGCTCCAAGGAAAAGGGATGTGCTGTGTGCTTGCTCTGCACTTCCACACAGACCTCTCCATCTCAGCTCCTCTCGCCAACCCACTTGCAGCAAACGCCACTGCCTGAGGATTCATGGCAGCCAGCAGTCTGGGGGTAGCATTCCCCAAGGATGCTAATCCAAAGGTCTTCAACAGGATACAGACACTAAAGAGGGCAGGGGATTGGGGATGGGTTTAGCTGAGCCTCCTCTAGTTCATGGGAGAGACCCATGTGTAAATCTTGCTGGAGACCTTGGAGGAAAGCCCACGCTCTGCCCTCCTTATATAGGTAAAATAGCATGGATGGCCCAGCATAGCTAATAAAAACTCTGGGATTTGGACCTAAATTATCATTTTTGGGGCAGGAAAGGAACATATGTTTAAATCTTCATAGAGCCTTCACATATACCAGGTGCAACTTGCTTTTAGAGATAAACACACTTAAGGATTAGAAGTTAGTGCCAAGACAAATAGCTCTTGTTTGAAAACAGAGATGGGGGATTTGTGTGAGGGCTCAGTCCTGAGTGCACCAGTGGGGAGTAAGGGGTTCCCACTATGTTGCTCCAAGGATTTGGGGTTTGGATCTGTGACAAAACCAAGAGCAAGGAGAGGGAAGCTGGAGGCTGGGGAAGGTTTGCATCCAGCAAAGCAAGGCAAAACACACGAGAGGGAAATGCCACCAGTCCTGAACCAGGCTTTATTTTCCCTTTTTTTTTCTTTTCAATCTCTTTGCTTTTTCAGCTTTTAACCCTCTCAGAGTCACTTAACCTTTGCACCTTTTGCCATGCAGATTGGCCAGACCCTTGCTTGCTGGACTTTGACATGGGCATGCAGTGCAAGGACTATCAGATTGTGTGGTTCTTTGACTCCAAACACAAGTTCTGCAGCCAGGGTTGGTATGGTGGCTGTGGAGGTAATGCCAATAGATTTGAGACCGAAGCTGAGTGCAATAACAAATGCTTAAAGCCATGTAAGTACCCCATGAGGATTCACCCTTTTGCATTTTATCCTATTGTCAAATGATGCTTGGATCAGAGAGAAAACACCGTTTAAAATCCAAACCCATGCGCTTTTTCCTCCTCCAGCAGCAGCTGAGAAAGCCATGCAGCAGCCACCCCTCGAGAAAAGATTGTCATCAGGTAACACCCCCCCCCCAACCAAAATTAATCATCACAAACCAAGCAAACCCATTCTTTCACCTTGACCATTTCACAGCATGCACCCAAGCCTGTCCAACCCCAGATCAAAAGTAGTACAGACTTAGTTTTCACTTGCTCCTTCACACGGCCATGCCCTTCCATCTGCTTTGCATGAGCAAGTCACTTTGCATGTGTGTTGTCCCACCAGGACGTGCTGTGTTGGCACAACCTGAGTGGCAAAGCTCACTGGATTTCATGAGGGCCCTGGGGTTGCTGAACTGGAGCGTGGCATGGTCCCAAACCAGTTTGTGTTATCTCTGTGTGACCAACAAGTGCCACCACTCTGCTGAAATGCAGAGAATTCCCAACATTTCACTGCCTGTAACCAAAACACCTGGTGGAAAGTGGCTCCATGGGGCTCGGGTATTGCATGGAGATGTTTTCCTTCATCAGCAAAAGATAAAAGTCAAGGTTGAGGGAGGAGCCCGCAGGAAAATGGCGATGCCCTCCTCTCCTCAAGGAGTTTCCG
Organism: Cnemophilus loriae; assembly: GCA_013397755.1. Classification (NCBI taxonomy): domain Eukaryota; kingdom Metazoa; phylum Chordata; class Aves; order Passeriformes; family Corvidae; genus Cnemophilus; species Cnemophilus loriae. The sequence goes on along the minus strand of VZTF01002947.1, from coordinate 64,969 downwards.
AGGTTAAGGGGTTGTGTTTGCAAACCTCTTCAAGACCTGGGAAGGGAGAAGAGGCTTGAAATCACCTGTGTTGGTTCAGCAAGGGGTTGGGATGGGAACAGAGCCCAGCAAATCCTCCTTACCAGAGCAGCCTCCCCCTCCCGGAGGTGTTTCAGGGCCCTTTGTGGAGCTGGGAGGGAAACCAAGGAGCAAAGACAGCTCTGGTACCTAAAGGCAGGGCTTTATTCCTTGCAGGGGCGTGACAGGGCTTGAAAAGGCAAATTACAGACCCTTCCACCTCATTTGACTTTCTTAGGTTTATTTTAGGGTCCTTAAATCACGCTTGGGAATTTTTGTCACTGGCAGCCCTGCAGGGATATGTGGAGGCAAGGAGGAGGCGTCCACCACCAGGCACAGAGATGTCTGGGGTGGCAAAAGGGGATTTCAAGGTGCTTTGGGGATGCAAATGGGCATCGTGGATCCTCTGGCTGTAGTTTGAGCACTTTGCTGCCGGAGGAAGCAGCGCACAGCTTGTGCAGGAACCTGCAGCTCCACTCCAGAGCAGGATTCCACCCTCGGAGAGCAGGGAAGCCTCCCTGATGAGGTTTTCTCCGGAGGGCGTGTGTTTCTGCTAGCCCTGTCCCACAGGCCAGCCCTTTCTGATCATTGTCACATGCCTTGATGATGATTCCAGCAACTGCTGCTGAGGCTAAAGGGATATTTCATCAACTTGGCACCGCTCTGCCCTGGGCACGGAGTCAAGAAAAGCAGCCGAGGGGCCCTGGAGGGATGCTCAGGTCTCTGCCCGCTGTGCTCTGCTCGCTTTATTCCTTTTCTATTTTCTGCAAAGCCAGAGCTTGAATCCACACGGAAAATGGACACAGGAGTTCAATGCAGCTCAGCTTTTAAGGTGCTGGGTAGTGGCTCAGGCTCTGGCTTCAGCCCATAGCAGGTGCAACACTGAGAAATGAGTTGAGCTCCCAAACCTTAAGTCACTTTGAGTGCAAAAACATGCACCAGAACCACTTCCCTTTTGAAGCCTTTTAAATGCTGTGATCCCCTTTAATTATTGACTTTTTATATCTATTTTTCATGTGTAGATGTGGAACTTGAGGCATGGTTTAGTGGTGGGCTTGGCAGTGCTGGGGTAATGGTTGGACTCAAGGGTCTTAGAGGACTTTTCCAACCTTAATCATTCTACGGTTCTATTTTTTTATTGTTATTAACTTTTTTACCATGACAAAAGTAACTCTTAAGTGTAACTGAGGAGCCCAGGCACATTTTCTCCATGGCATGAATTAAAACCCTGGCTCTCCCCATCTTTTCAACCTGCCACAGATTAAAACATTTTAACTCCCTAGTTCTTGCTCTCCATCAATTTTTGGAAGTTTTTGGGTAAGCTTTTGTTTAATCTCAGACTGAAAGAGGGGAAAATTAGGTTATATATGCAAAAGAAATCCTTCTGTTTTGATTAGTGTTTGGATTTGATTCCTGCGCAGGGTTTGGGGTAGACTCATTCCTGTGTTCACATCTGCTGAATTTCAGTGTTTTGGAAGGTGGGGAAGAAGGGAGATAGACTTTAGGAAAAGAAAATCTGAATATAAAAAAGGCAAAGAGCCTGCCTAAGGCATGGGGAAGCTTTTGGCTGTAGGAGCCCAAAACCAAAGCTGAACTGGAAGGTCAGTACTGACTTCTGACTCCCCTTTATCTGTGGTGTTTAGGCCGTGCTGAGCAGAGGTGGCACGAGCTCCTTCTGCATCCCTGTGTGAAGGGAGGTTTGTGACCTGATGGTAAATCAGTGGCTAATATCAGATATTTTTTAAATTTTATTTTTAAAAAATTATTTGGCAGCTTCATTTTGCCAAATCCAAGCGCTTTGTTGTTTTGTTCCCTGCTCACCCAGCAAGGGATGCAAGATGCCGTGGGCAGTGTGTGGTGGATCCAGGAGCATTTTCACATGGAAGATTTCTCTTTTCAGAGGAAGTCAGTCATTTTAGTGGGAAAACAATGGTGCCAATACTTCTTCCCTTGCAGCCCAGCCAGTCCTCTCCCAGTTCTGAGACCTGCTAACTCACTTCCTACATATCCAAGGGACTTGCAGACAACCACTGCCATGCAGCACTCTTCCTTCATCGCTCCTGGATGCCTGGCAGCACCACGGGAGAGGACTTGTGCACCAGGGCTGGTGACCTGCAGGGAAACAGCTTCTCTTTGCAAAGAAAGAGATGGGATTTAGTCACAGGAGACGGGCACAGTCTGTGCTGTGGATGACCACAGTCCTGCCCTGCAGACACACTCAGAAAAGGCTGTGCTTCACCCAGGAGTGCTGCTGACCACTGTTGCTCCTGCTTTTTTCCACAGTCATGGATATCTGCCGGCTGCAGAAGGACGAGGGCACCTGCAGGAACTTTGTGCTGAAGTGGTACTACGACCCCGAGACCAAGAGCTGCGCCCGCTTCTGGTACGGCGGCTGCGGCGGCAACGAGAACCGGTTCAACACGCAGAAAGAATGTGAAAAGCTCTGCATCCCTGGTAAGAGGGACTCAGCCAAACCCCTGGCATTCCCACTCTGCTGCGTGGGGTTGGACGCCTCGGCAAGCCCTGGCAATTACCTCATTTATCTTCCCTCAGGATCCTGCATCAAAACCTTATTTACTCCCTCTTTTTCCACCAGGTACCATCAACCCCGGCGTGGTGACGACGATAGGGACATAGAGCCAGGGGCTGGCCAACACTTACCTCTGAGACAGCATCACCTTTGCCACCTTGCCCCTATAGAAGCTAAGGGTATAGACGACCTTGCACTGTAATATTTCATGCTTTTAACTCCCAAGCAAACCCCGAGGAGAGGGTTTTGCTGCATGACCTATCAATATGGTGCTAAACTGTTTGTGGACTGAGTGCTACACGTGCCCGGGTTATATTTTATAGCTTCAACGTTGCCAAATATTTACCTAAGTGCAGATTGTTATTGTCTCTCAAAGTGTCTCTAAATTAGCCTTTTTTTCCCACTCCAATTCTGCCAGTCTGCCTATCTAAGGCACCATAAAAATGAGTCAAAAAAAAAAAAAAGAGAATCATAGTAATTTCACTTACCTGCTTGCTTTTATCCTTCTCATAACTGAGCATAACTTTACAGGGGAAGACTTTGTGTAAGAGAGCAGCTGATTCTGATAAACAAGTGGTTCCATTTTCACTCTTCCTCTTCTATTTTTATTTTTTTTTTCTCCTTTTGCTGGATTAGATCTCAGACTAGATCTCTTGTATGCATTTGTACCACATGTGGCCAACCGAACTAGCAAGGAAAAGGAAGTTTCCAAATGCAAATGCACTGCTGGGACCAAGGCCTCAGTTAACAAATCTTTAAATTGTGGTGTAGGATGCCTCTGGCATTCTTCTGATGTTGTATGTTTTATAAAATACAAAGCAAAGCAGTCTGGGGAGGGGGGAGCAGTGGGAGGGAGGGGGATTTTATTTTTATTGTGGATTCCATGTCGGGAAGTCTATACAAAGAACTTTTAAATAAAGTCTAATGGAGGTTTTGAGAAACTCGTGGGTTTGTCTTTGTTAAAGCCACTGTGGGTATTAACGGAGTCATTTTCCAGGGTCTGGAAAGCAATTATTTGCAAGGGGAATCCAACTGTGCCTCAAAGGGAGGATAGATGTAGTGTGGGTATTCAGGGGGACAGCACTGAGAGGCTACTGGCAACCTGGAGATTTCCAGCTTGGAAAAAGGTGGAAACAGAGATGCCTTGGTTGTGAAATCTCCATCCTGAAGGAATTTAAACTCAGCTGGACATGGCACGGAGTAACTTGGCCTCAGCCAGCCCTGGCTGTCCCTTCCAACCTGTGTGACTCAATGACCCCATAAGTATTTTCATCTGTCTCCTACGCTTTCCATAGCCATTATTTTTACCCTTCCTGTCCTTCTCTGAGCTCACTCAAGGAAGCTAAAATTTCCAGAAACAATACATATTTCCTTGCCCCTTCAAAAATCCCCCCTGAAAGCACAAAGCAGATGAAAGTGGCCACCCCAGGGCACAGGGCAGCTCTGGGCTGTGGGGTTGATGTCCTCAATTTCCCTGAGCTTCCAACGTTATCCACAGGCAGGGCTTGATAACACTTCCCATGGCCTGCTGGAAAGTGCTGGAAGGAAGAATGGAGCCTTGCAGGCACAAGCCATGGAGAGGGCAGCTGGAACACCAAAAGCAGGGCAGGCCCACAGGGAGATGGCTTTGACTTCTGGAGAACTGGGTTGCACTGGTTACATCTTGGAAAGGAGATCCTTGCAATTCAGGGCTTATCCAGGTGTTCTTCCATGGGTCAGGGCTGGGACTGGGAGGAGAAGACAACCTGGTGCTGTCCTGCTGCCTTCTGAAGCACTTCAGAGGGGTCCCCACGGGCCACGACAGGAGATGTTCCTCATGTGCTGCACACACAACAACGATGCCTTTGGAAGCAGCTCCCAGGAGGAGGATTTGCCCTCCATATCATCATTTGCACGACCAAATTAAGCTGGTCTGACACCTCGGGCTCCCTGTTCAGTGCTGCACACGATCCACAGGGTTCCAAGGGCCTCACCCTGACTTGTCCAGGGGGCAAGAAGAGCTCGCAGGGCTGCTCTGGGCTATGTCCTCGTGGGGATTTACAGTCCAGGCATCCCATTCTTGCCACGAGGAGCAGCTCAGCTCCCAAAACTCCCCGTCAGCACCGAGCCACTTGCGTGGGGACAGGGGACAGCTCGGCTGGGGATGAGCCAAGCCGTGGCAGCTGAGCTGGGGAAGCTGCGCTGTTTATTTGGCACCTTCCCCGAGCAGGCCACAAGGGCTTCATTAAAAAAAAAGAGGGGAATGGGTAAATGTTATTTATTTATTATTGCAACTGGCTCTTGCAGTGGCTCCGAGGGGCACAGGAGCCTGCCTTGCATCTCACCGTGCACCGTGCATGGCCGAGCCCCTCTTTTCTGCTCTCACAGGGTTTAAAAGCTGCACTTAGGTTAAAGTGATCCTTCCCTCCGCCCTCCCACCCCTCTGCAGCACGGGAGAGGTTCTCCCAATGCCTGCGCCTCCTCCGTTTCCCGGGAAAGCGGCTTTCCGTGGCCCGTGCAGCCCTCCAGGATGCCCGGGCGCAGCCCGGGGTTTCACAGCGAGCCGGGGGGAGAAAGAAGCTCGGGAAGGGGCCCCTCATCCCCCCTCATCCCCTCATCCCCTCCCATCCCCGGGGCGTTGCAGGCGCCTCCCGAGCCTTTTAAGGAAGCGCGTCACGCCCCGGGCCCCCGGCCAGCGGCCACGAGGGGCTGCACATGGAAGTCATCTGCAGCTGGGAGCACATCTGCCAGCGTGGCTGCGGGACCAGACCGGGAGTAAAAATAGCCCAGCCTGGCCCGAGCCACGCGCTCCGCTCCCGGCTGCCGGAGGGGAGCCCCGGGATCCACGCCTTGCTGCTTTTGGGGTGGCCTCAGACCCCCGTTTAAGCAGGATTTCTTCTTTAGACATCACCTCCTGCATCAAAAAATGCCCCTGGCCTTGCTCCAAAAGGGATTGCCTCGGTCTTACACCCCTGCCCAGGAGGGGGACAGCCACGCCATAAAAGCCAGACTCCAGCCTAGAATTTCCCCTCAAGCTGATGGCACATTTTGAAGTAAAAGAGTGCCACTGGAATTGCTTTGAATCTCTGGAGTTTTCCAGGATTGGCTCAGGGAAACCTTCACAGGGCTGCTGTAGGTTGAGGTGACCCTGCCTTGCGGACCTGCATAAAGTCCAAGTGAGCCTTGAGTTTAATGCTTTGTCTTCAAACCTGAGTGCTCATTCTGTCCCAGTGAAAGAACCACAGAATAGTCTGGGTTGGAAGGGACCTTAAAGCTCATCCAGTGCCACCCCCAGCCACAGGCAGGGACACCTTCCACTATCCCACGTTGCTCCAAGCCCTGTCCAGCCTGGCCTGGGACACTTCCAGGGATCCAGGAGCAGCCACAGCTTCTCTGGGCACGCTGTGCCAGGGCTTTCCCACCCTCAGAGGGAAGAGTTTCTTCCCAATATCCCATCTAAACCTGCTCTCTGTCAGTTGGAATTCATTCCTCCTTGTCCTGCCACTACGTCTTTCTTGTATTCTCCCTTCAGATCCTGAAGGGAGATGGGTGAGCTACAATCAGCAGAGCCACCAGTCCTTATTTTACCAGAGACCTTCCTCATGGAGTATTTCACAGTCGGGCTGCTCAGAAGAAGCCACAAAATCCTACACCCCCTCCTGCACCCACACCTCCTCCTTAAAGAGTGATAGTGGACAGTCCCTGGGACAAACTTTTACAAATGGTCACTCTCAAATCTCACTTTCTCCAGCTGAAATCCAGAGGGTTTTGGATGACTCTGCTGCCCTTGGAGGCCAGGGAGCTACGAGCCTGCTGGTGAGAACTCCAGGGTTCAACACCAGAGCACAGACATAACCACTTACAGTACCAGTGGTGTCATAAAAATGAAGAGCAGGATGTGTCCTAGAGTTAAACATTGAAGCCAGACCCTTAAATTTAGGACAGCATCAGCATTTAATTCTTGGTTAGGTTCCCTCAATGCTGCAGCTTTGCATTTAATCACAGCCTTCTAGGAAGACCTTTACAAGGAGAGGCAAAGTGGCTCTGGCACATTTTATTAGCCAGTATTAAATTTATTACATCAGTAAAAGGAGCCAGTCTAGAAGTCTATAGATGCTCAGATGCACCTGCCCAGATCCTTCCTGGGTTTTCCAGCAATGCCCTACACGGCCAGTGTTGACATTGCAAGGTCAGGAGTTCAAGGAAAACGACATCTTCCATGCAGGGCATTCCTGGAAATTAGGACTGTATCCAAGTGCTTCAGCAGAGATGCAGATAAATTTGGAGCAGCTGAGCCTGCAGCAGAGGATCTTCGGATAACTGGGGCAGAAGTGTGGGTATTTTCCTTGGCCGGGGGTCTTCTGCTTGCGGGGTAGAAATACTGCAACTCCCAACCCCAAAATCATTAAACCTTGGAGTAAGATGGAGATGATAAGGTAAAAGAAAGGGGATTTGGAAGATCCTAGATTTTCTAGGTGCTCAGTTGTTTTCTGCCTATGTTTTACAGCCCCATGAGCTCCTTGGGGCAGGGTGGTTGCTCCTGGGGAGCAGCACCTGGCAGGGAGCTCACTGCAAGCAGGCGCAATTCCCATGAGCTGAGCTGAGCATCCCGGGTGGCTTTAAATCCCAAAACTCTAATCCGCGATAACCTTAAACTTCTCAGGCCTTGCCCAGAGGCCGGGGATCACTCAAAATGGCAGCAGGCAGCTCTCGGGAAGCGCGGCCTTCCCAAAAGCAAACCCCGCGGCTCAGCGGGACGTGGCGGGATAAACAGCCCCAGCGAGAGCCGGGAGTGCGCTCCAGCTGCGGGATGATTTATGGGACAGCAGGAGCACGGCTTTTTT
>VZTF01002947.1:0-57446 GCA_013397755.1 Cnemophilus loriae | reverse complement strand
TTTTTGTTAAACAGGGCAGATCCGAACCAGATGTGTAAACTTCATCTCCATTGCTGCGGAGAGAGACGGGGGAGCAGACGGGGGAGAGGGAAAGACGTTTGAGTTTCCATGAGCGGCCGCTCCGCCGCCTCCCTCCAAAGCCAGCTCATGAAGAAAAATGAGCCCCAGCAGCCAGGAAACTTCGCTGTGCTGAACTCCGTGTTTTGTTTCTCCCTCCGTTGCCGCGGCGACCGCGCCGAAATAAAAGCGCGGCCGGCTGCGATGACCTCACCGTGCTGCTCCATAAAACCTGATATCATAAAGATATAACGCGGGCAGGGGGTTGAGGATGAGCCTTTCGCTGTGCTCCCCGGGGCTGGGAAGGGCAGGAGGTTCAGACACCCATCTTTTGGGATTTTTCCCACCCGGGCAGCAAGATGCGAGGGGGAGAGGTGTGGGAGAGTGATGGGTGCTGCCTGGTGATCCCGGGGCCACCTGTGAGGAAAAGCTTTTGGGAAGGCTCTGCTGAGGGAAAACCACGAAATGGGGAGTGCTGTGTCCAGCTCTGGGGTCCCCAGGACAGGGAGGACATGGAGGTGTTGGAGCCAGTCCTGAGGAGGCCACGGAGACGATCAGAGGGATGGAGCAGCTCTGCTGTGAGAAAAGGCTGAGAGAATTGGGATTGTTCAGCCTGGAGAAGGCTTGGAGGTGGCCTCATTGTGGCCTTCCAGTGCCTGAAGGGAGCCTACAAGAAATAAGGAGAGAAACTATTTACAAGGGCCTGGAGTGACAGGACAAGGGGGAATGGCTTCAAACTGACATGAGTGAGTTCAAACTGAAAGAGATTAGATTTATATTAGATATTAAGAAGGAATTCTTCCCTGTGAGGCCTTGGCACGGGTTGTCCAGAGAAGCTTTGGCTGCCCCATCCCTGGAAGTGTCCCAGGCCAGGCTGGACAGGGCTTGGAGCAACGTGGGATAGGGGAAGGTGTCCCTGCCTGTGGCAGGGGGTGGCACTGGACGAGCTTTAAGGTCCCTTCCAACCCAAACCATGCAGTGATTCTGTGATTTCCAAACTCGTAGCTCCAATGCCTTGCAGCCAGGGAAGCACTCTAGGAATAACATCCAGCTCTCACTCAGCAAAAATTAGCTTCCAAACCTGGGATGAAAGCACCCCAATGTGCTGCTGGGGATCTCCTCTGAGATGGGAGTGTCCTAGTGGGCAAAGGCCAAATAAGTCATCACTCCTGAAAAAAGGCAGAAATTATTTAAGTGTGTGAATTAATATATATATATTTTATATTTATGCCTTATAAATGGGCTCTGCAAGAGCGTGGTCAATGAACTGAAGTGGAAGTAAAAGGCCTGAAAAAAAAAGAGGTTATTAGGGACAGAATCAGTAGTTTGTTATTTCTAAAATACTCCTCTGGCTTTCCAGCAGTGGTTAATTCGGCAGATGGGGAGGTTGTGTTGGAGGTTAATGAAAAAAATGAGCATTGCATTAGATTGACTGGAATCTTGCAGAGCCCATGACACAGCCTTTGGAAGTAAGTAACTGTGGCTGCTCCTCTGTAGTGTTTGGATTCCAGGCTCCCCTGCTGCTTCCCTGCTCCAGCCCTTAGGACATCCTTCCATTTGCTGATGGTAAATCTGGGGTGACAGCATTGCCACTCACTGTCCAGCAGCTGAAAGCTTAAACTAGTGCCATTTGGAAAGGCAAGTTCAATATGCTCACTCACTGCTCACACATTTTCCCCTGCAATTCTGGTGATTTTAGGGGCAAGAATGGTTTTCTAAGTAAAAAAGTTTTAAAAGAGGAGTTTTGCAGCAGGAGGGTTACATACAGTGAGCCTGACCTTTCCCACAGCTCCACAGACCTCATAGCATTGCATTTTGCCCCAGTTCATGGTTTGTTTGGTTGGTTTTTTTTTTGAAAGCTGCTAGAAACGAGAAATGATTTTGGAAAAGCCAAAATCCTGCCCTGGGTGTCGGGGTCCCTGCACGGCTCGCTGGGTGAAACATCCAGATCCCTGGATTCCCAGGGTTTGGAGTTATGCAGGGATGGATTTTGGATTAAACACCTGACAGTTTGGCACACAGCAACAAGTTGGAGATCCAGAAGCTTTTTCCAAAATAACTACTCAAAATCCCCAACTGCATCGTAATTCTCCTTCTTTTCTTCGTGCTTTCTCATCTTCCAGCCCTTTCCCTTGGGTTTATAAAGCAGCTCAGCTCTGCAATGGATGCAGGTGGCCCCAGAATGTCAGGGGCATTATATTTAATGCTATTTCTCCCTCAGGATGGATTATGGAATGCTATTTCTCCCCCAGGATGGAAGCAGCTATGGGAGAAGGGCAGAAGGGCAGCCTGGAAGCTGCACCCCCTCTTCCTACCTTCAAAGCCTGCAGGTCGTAGGTGTCAACCTGGGATCAAAAGCGGCAAGTTGGGCAAGGGGAAACCTGAAAATGGAAATGTTACCCTGAAAAACCACAGTGGACAAGCCCACCAGGTGTCTGAGAACAGCCACAGATCTTCACACAGGGGTATGACACAGACTAAGCAAGGAGAATTAGAATTCACTGCCCATCGTGGGACTATTTATTGAAGTTGGCCAAGTCAGAGCATCCTCCCAGCACAGCCCAAAGAGCCTCTTTTTGTCCCCTTGCCAGCAAGACAGGGCAGGTGAGCTGGGTTTAACACCCAAGTGCAAAAGCCTTGTTAAGTGCTAGAAAAATACTGGCAGTTTGGAAGAGCTTAACGAGACCTGGAGTGCTTGGGATTAAAGCCAGCTCCATCCTGGAAGTGGGAGCTGAGTTAGGAAGCCAGGTGTGATGGCTGTGCAGGGCATGGGCGTGCAGGGATGGGGTTAATCCCAGATGAAACAGCCTGATGAGGAGATTGAGGGCAGACCTCACCGGGGGCTGCAGCTCCTCCCGAGGGACAGATCCAATCTCTGCTCTCTGTGACAGGGACAGGACCCAGGGAACAGCTGGAGCTGTGTCAGGGGAGGGTCAGGCTGGATATCAGGAAATAGGTTCTTCCCCCACAGGGTGATGGGGCACTGAACAGGCTCCCCAGGGAATGGTGACGGCCCCAGGCTGACAGAGCCCAAGGAGCATTTGAACAATGCTCTCAGGGATGCACAGGGTGGGACTGTTGGGGTGTCTGTGCAGGGCCAGGGCTTGGACTCCATGATCCCTGTGGGTCCTTTCAGCTCTGGATATTCTGTGATTTGATGATTCTGACTTGAGGGTTACCTCCCAGTTTTAGCATTTTTCCCCCCAATCTGACCAAAGCCACATCTGCCCCATTTTCCTGCCCCAGCTGCCTTGGGAAGGGGCGTGGGCATAGGGAAAGGGATGGTGACCCTTCCCAGCCAGGGCTTGCAGCTCTTTGGGAACCAGCAACAATCACCTGCACACCTGCACTTAACACCCCAGAAGGTCTTTTTCCACTTTTCCATAGCTTTTTTAACTTCTCCATTTGACCCCTCTCCGTTCAAAGCCCCCACTCTGAGCCCCCAGTCCTGCCCCAGGCGTTTGAGCATCGCTGGATTGGGAAGACTGAAAGCTACTCGTCCTTTCCACCCCTCCTCTCCTGCCGCTGCAACAGGCAGCAGCTGGAACGCTGCCTCCCTCTTTTAATCTTCTTTTTGGGAATAAAAAGGCAGTTTTGCTTGCAGCCTGGAGCCAAGCTCCTTGCAAAAGAGCAGGCTGTGCTCTGGTCAGCCCTGTGCATTGTCCCTACAGCTGTGTCCCATCCCTGGAACATCTGATGCTGGTGGTCACGTAAGGATGGGGAGGAGAACATCCCCCTTGCACATTTCCTTTGACAGCATGTGGCAGGGAATGCTTTTCCAAGGGGGCTGTGCTGATCCCTGGACGCCCATGAGGCAGCGTGGGCTCAAACTTTTTCCCAGATGGGTAAGGGGCAGCTCATCCTGACTCACGGGATCCCAGCAGGGTTTGGGTTGGAAGGGACCTTTAAAGATCATCTAATTCCATTCTAATTTCCCTTGCTACATGCCCCAGAACTGTGCATCCCACCAAACTCCTCCGGGCATGCCAGAGAAGGATGTGATGAATTTCCCAGCCTCAGCAGCAGCATGGGAGGTGCCGTGCTTCCGAGGCACTGCCAGAATCCATCACCTCCCCACGAGTTTTCATCATGCCTTCGCTCTCTTGGCATTTCCAGCAGGCAGGGAGAGCTCCAAGCCACGTTTCCAAGCTCTCAACCTGCCAGAGGCACAAAGTAGCTACAAAAAGTTGGCGTGAAAAAAGTGGTGAATGTTTGAGCCTTCCCTCGGTTCTGGGGTACCACAGGGTGAAAAACTTCCTTGGCAGGTGCAGAGTACAGAGGGTGAGCAGAAAGGATTTGTTTCTGTGGAAAATGCACCTCCCAAATGGCTGCCTCCTCCTTCCCTACGTGTCCAGAAATCTCAGGAATTTCCACGGCAGCGCTCTCAGGAAATCTCTGCATTACTCCCAGACGTGTCTACGATGGGACATCGATTGCACAAGAAAGGTCTGAGAGCTGGGGAAGGTTGAGTCTAGAAAAAAAAAAAGAGACAGAAATCCTGAACAACAACTCTGCTTGGAAAAAGCAGTCAGAAGTTTGAAGCACATCCAGACCACTGCTCTGGAAATCAGGCTGAAAAGTCTTGTGACATCAGGCTCTCTCAGGAGGTTGCTGCTATTTCCCAGCTGTAAAGCCCTGGGAATGTTGCTAGCAGCCCATGTTGGACTTTGGAAGAGCTGGAAAGACAATGCTGCAGTGGCCAAGCAGCAAATCATAGAATCACTAAGGCTGGAAAAAGTCATGAAGGTTGGAAAAGAACTCTGGGATCATCGAGCCCAACCTTGATCCCCACCTTGTCACCAGCCCAGAGCACTGAGTGCCACGTCCAGGCATTCCTTGGACACCTCCAGGGATGGGGACTCCACCACCTCCCTGGGCAGCCTCTTCCAAGGCCTGACCACCCTTTCCATGAAGAAATTCCTCCTGATGTCCAACCTGAACCTCCCCTGGCACAGCTTGAGGCCGTTTCCTCTTGTCCTGTCCCTTGTTGCCTGGGAGCAGAGGCCAACCCTCACCTGGCCTCACCCTCGTGCCAGGGATTTGCAGGCTGGCAATGAGCTTCCCATTGATTGGCAAGCTCAGAACTGGGAAGCACAAACCACAGATATTCTCCACAGGTCGTGGATTTGCCCTGAGGGTTCAACAGGCCCCTGCACTGCAGTTTCACCCCCTCTGGCCTCGGCAGAGGGCCCCAGTGGGAATTTTTCTCTCTGACACAACTGGCACCTCTGAATTTCAAGCAGGGCGTGAAATAAATATTTGCATTTTTGAAATGGGCACACGCTTATTCCAAGGAGCGTCGCTGGAAGTTTATGGATACGTTGGAAAGCCACTTGTAAATGGATTGGGATGGTTATCCCAAATGAGACAGCACAACCCCTTTGCTTTTCCCTTGCACTCCTCCACCCAGGAGCTGGGACTGACCCCAAGCTCAGACTGCAGCCGGCTTTTGCCATCCCTTCCCAGAGCCACGAGCACAAACAGCGCTGGGATGTCGGGATCAGCCCCCACAGATCCCAGCCGTGGCCAGCTCTGGGCTGAGCAGCGTCTCCCTGCCTCCCACGCGGATCCGGGATCCAGCCGGGAGCTGCATGAGCTCATGGCTGGGGTGTCGCCAGCCCGGCCCGGGAGGGAAGGGACAGAGAGGGAAGGCAGCACGAGAAAAAGGGGGATTGGAAAGGGAAAAAAAAAAAAAAGGAAGGAAAAAAAAAAAGAGAGAGGGAAAAGGAAAAAGGAAAATGTATATGCATTTAAATAAGGAGTACAAAAGGAAACGGGAAAAGGAAAGAGGAAACATAAAAAAAGAGAAGTGGGAAATGTATATGGATATAAAAACAGGGGAAAGAGAAAGGAAGAAGGAAAAAGAAAAAAGGGAAAAGGGAGAATAGAGAAAGGAGAAGGAAGAAGGAACAAGAGAAAGGGAAAAGGAAAGAGGAAACATAAAAAAAGGGAAACGGGAATTGAATATGGACATAAAAATAAATAAAAGGGGAAAGCGAAAGGAAGAAGGAAAAAGAAAAAAGGGAAAAGGGAAAAGAGAGAATAGAGAAAGGAGAAAGGAGAAGGAAAAAGAGAAAGGAAAAAGGAGAAATGAAAAACAAAAAAAAGAAGGGAAAAGGAAACAAGAACAAAGAAAGAAAAAAGAAAAAAAAGGAAAAAGACAACAGGAAAAAGGAGCAGGATAAAATAAAAAAAAAAAAAAAGAAAAATGAAAAAAAAGAAAAAAAGAAAGAAATACCTTGAGGCCAAGTCCATATAGATCAACAGCAACTCCCAGAGGGGACAAAGACAGAGATGGGGACCGGGGCAGGGTAAAAGGAGCCAAACCCACAAACTGGGGGAAAAATCATCTTAACTCCAGGCCTCTTCAGCCTCTATAAATGCTTTGAGCCCTGTGTGTATTGAACACATGGATGAGCAGGCAAATCTCTGGAGCCAAGGGGGCAGGAAGGGGAATTTTTGGATTTCAGGGACCTCTCTGCTCAGTGGTGATGGGGGGCAACAACAGCAGCACCGGCTCAGACAACTCGTCATGCAAGGAAATAACCCATCAGTGGAGAGCCAAGTGTTTTCAGAGACCCTGCATGGCTGGGCTTCCCTCTGGGCTGGCTAAGACAAGGGGATGATTTGTGGCCATGAATCCCTGCGTGAGATTTGGAAGAGGTCCCTTGTTGACGTTACGGCTGCCGTCCCTGCTCTGGCGGAATAAAAAAAGGAGACTTTTGTCAACAGCCCCAAAAAGTTTAATCCTCCTGAGATCGTCATCGTCTGCTCCGGTTCCTGCACAGTTGGGATGGCATCATGGAGCAGGATCCCATGGGAAAGCCTATGGGGCAGCTCATCCTCTGCCTCTCCACATCACAGCCAGGCCACGCAGGGAAAAACACCATGACATTTTCCAGAAAAATTCTACAAATTCGGCAGAAATGGGATTACGATGAGCTCAGTTACCAAAACCCCGCCTACCCTACCTTGGTACTCCAGCACTCCTCACCCCACCTCAACCAGTTCTCTGGGAATAAACCTCAACCATTCTCTGGGAACTGGGAAAACACCTGCAAGGCAGGATTTTATCTGTACTCTCCCTGTGGGAGCCAACTCAGAGGACACCCATGGAGGGGGATTGTACACCCAGAGCCAGCAAACAAAACTGGTGATGCCAACACACGGGGACTGAGAGAAACCCAACCCTTGAGCAGCTACAGTCCAGCTGCACTGTGATTTTTCTGGAATGATTTTACAAGCGAGGCAAGGTGGAAAAGGGGATCTTCCTCCAAAAACCCAGCCCTTCCTACATCTTGAAAAATGTGTGAAAAGTGAGCGAGGCTCAAGCATGTTTGGAGCCATCTCCCATGAGGGTGGGAATCAGAGATGTGCTGTGGGGAATTTGGGGTGGAGTAGGGGGCTGCTTCTCCATGCCTCCCCTGCAGGGATGGCATCCTACCCTAAAATGGGAGACCAGCACTGGGATGGGGCTTTTCCATCCTTCTTCCCTTGCCTTTGCAGCTTTCTCCCCATGCCTTTTTAACTCACAGTGTTCCCACACTATCCCAGTCGTTAACCAAGTTGCTAAATGAGCTTTGATTCCCTTGCAACCCTACCAACGTGGCTAATCCTCAGGAAACAAGCCAGTAACTCCTCCAGCGCTCTGAGCCCTTGGCTGTGCTGTTTCCCAGAAACTCAGGGGTTGGTTGGTACCAGCTGATCCAAGGCAGAAATTCGAGTAATTTCCTCCAATTAGTATCTTTTTCCTTTACTTCACTGACACAATTTTCTGCAGAGAGCTTTTTTGCAGCATGTGGTGTCTCATGTTTTACAGGGACGGCCAAACACCTTCCCGAAACAGCCCAAGCTGGGCTTAAAGAAACTCAGCACTTTCTAGTAATACTTAATCTAATAATACCTTAAAATGGGAAAAACTTCAAGCTTTAATTTGACTTTGCACCCTCTGATTCCCTGGGGCCTTTCCCACAGGAGAAGACTTTGCTTGTCCAGAATTCCTCCTCCATCTCCTGGCAGCACGAGGCTGGCTCAAAGCGTGTCCCCAAAAGCTCTGCTCTTTGGCTGCTTTCCCTGTCATTTTTTCAGATGAAACAATATTTTACAGCAAATCAAAGCCAGGCGTGAGAGCCCGACTTTCCTGGCAGCCACTTGGCATGCGAAGCTGGCAGGTAACTGCGCTCTGCTGGGCTCTGCTGGATGAAACACCCCTGTCCCACTTCTGATCCCACCCAGAGCTGAAAACCGGGATCGGCCCTCCCCTAGCAGACAGGAAAAAACAAGTTTTTCCATGAAATGGCTTTAAAGCAAGCAAAGCAGTGAAAGTCTGGCTGCCACGCTTCTCACGGGGGCAGGAAAGTTCCCAAAGCATGAGGAGTGGGGGGAGATGCCGAGCTGGCAGCTGGTCCCTTCCCCATCATAGCCACAGATAAGAATCAGGTAAACCCCAGGGATGTGTTACCAAGGCCAGGCTGATGGGTGAGGGAGCCAAACGTGCTGCACTGGGGGATGGGATGGCTTGGAAAATGTCACTGTAGGTGTAAATGACACCCTGATACAGACCTCTCTTCCCACCCACGCAAAAGATCTCGTTTCACACCCCTGCAAAACTGAGTTTGTGTTCTCTGGTGGCTGGGACAGACTGATTCAGCTCAGCTTTAATGTTGCCAGGTGTGTAACAGCACAACAGTCCTGCAAAGGTCTTTAAAATTCATTAATTTAAAATTCATTAATTTACAATTCATTAAAATCCTGCTCCTGCCCGGAGCCATGTGGGTGCTGATCAGCTCCACGTTCGCTGGGCACCAGCTAAAGCAGGGCTGACAAGTGTTGCTGAAACACACCAGCTTTGCCCCAAAAATCCTGTGTGAGAGCCAGAGTCTCTCTCCCGACTCCTTATCATCTCGCTTTCTCATAAATCCAGCAGCTGCCCCTTCACTTGCACTATCATCAAACAGCAGCAATGATCAGAAGAAATTTATTTCCATGGGAGCCTGATCCTGTTTTGGCAATCACCAGGGTAAAAAAGAAAGACTCCAGGGAGGAGTGATGGTCACTCAGTGACTAAAGGTGGTTGGCTGGAGCCCTCCACCATCCCAGTGCAGAGCAGCAATGCCACATCCTTGCTTTAGAGCACCACTTCCTTCTGTACAAGCTGCTTTTATAGCACTTCGTGGCTCAACTGCTTTTCTCACTTATTTTTCTGCTGAGATTATGTTATTAAGTGGTTATTTGCCTGGCACAAAATGCTCACACAAAGAAAAAAAAAACAACGCAAGCCGAAACCCGATTTTTCTATTTCTATATTTACTTTTTGGCCACATGTGTCCAAAATAACAGTTTTGGACACCTTGGGTGGGGACTGTTTGCTGTTACAGGTTGGTGCAGCCCCGAGTGCACACAGGGACATCCTGCCCCGTGGCTGGCAGGGCCACAGGACCAACAACAAATCTCTGCCAGCAAGGAGGAAAAGATGGCACAGCTTGCTCGTGGTGAGGGACACGACTCCCTCAGATGAAGGGCAGCTGGGTGGATTCCAAAAGGGAAACCCAAGGGGCAGGAGATGGATGGTGAGAGGCACGGATGGTGCTGCTGATGGTGCAGTGACCATCTAAGCATGGCAAGAAACCTTCCCCCAGTCCAGCCTCCTCGTCTAAGGGATTGGCAGCGGGCAGAAAGCTGTCCAGGGAGTGGGGTGACATGGATTTTCTGAGTCCCTGTTTGGGACCACATTACTAAACTAAGAGGAGGTGATGCTTGGCCTCCTTCTGGCTTGTTTTGCCTTTTCCTTCTGCAAATCCCAGAGCTTTCTGCAGTGTTTGCTGTGGCCTGAGCTGAGTGCAGCTGGAGCCAAGCCACTGGAAGCAGCAGAGGTGGGACTTGGTTTAACATGAAAGTGCCAGGGTGGTGTTTTTAGAAGCCTTCCTTTGGTTTTAAGGAAAACATGGACAAAAGACATGTCCTGGGCCAGAATCAAGGGATGCTGGCACATTCCTCCAGCCGCTTCCAAAGGTCTCTGGAAGAGCTCAGGGGAACTCAGCCCCAGGAAGGCCAGCATGTGGTACTTACAAGCAAGGTCAGGTCTGTCTCAATGCCTTGGTAATCCATAGCATCACCAGGGAGAAGGGGCAGAAGGATACTTCCAATAAGTTCTGACTGCAGGTTTTTGGAGCAGGGACTCTCTAGAGTCACTAAGCAATGCAGAAGTGAGGTACCTACTTTGTTATGTCCGTGACTTCACTGTCAGTGTGCCTTTTCTTAAATTTTTTCTTAATTTTCTTAATTTTCAGGTTGCTGCTTAAGTCTCCCAAGCCTACACTGTGCCAGACACCCAGCTGGGAGATCTTGGACCAGCAGTTTCCATTGGATCCAGCTTTTTTCCCTTTGCATTCACCCTTTGCTCTTGCTGCTACTTGTGAGCAGTACCGGGGAGGGCTAGATGGTTTTTGTCCCCCGAATTTGCCCTGAGGTTGCTCGTTTTCATCCGATGTGCAAAAACCCCTCCTATTTCATCTGAGAGGCCTCAGCATTTCCTTCAGCCCCTGAACCTCTCACATGATTGCACTGGCACAGAAACCAGAAAAGTTTAGTCATGGCCTCTGTCCACCCTGTGCCAAGGAGGACAGAAATGAAAACAACCCCTTTCAAAGCCAGTTGAGGGACTGAATCCCAGCCCAGGCCTAACGAGCTAGGGACACATTTAGCCCAGGAATCCCATTAGCCACACAGCCACCCTCTCAGTTAAATCAAAAACCTGAAGTTTCAGGCCAGTGATCAAATCGGAAAACCCCACAAGTTGAGGACTTTTAAAAGAATTCCGTGTTATTGAGTATTTCCCAGTTTTCCCAATTTCCCTGAGCTCTGCCTCAAGAAAATGGCAATGATCCTCCCTCCCTGCAGCAGCTGATGCTGGAGATCTCATCTCCCTCTGGTCTCCTGCTCCAGCCTTGTCACTGCCCCTCAGGAAGCCGTGCTTCCACCTCTGCCCCAGCTCTTACAAAATAAAATAAGTCAAACCTCAGGAAAATCCTGATATTGCCTTAGAAATAGGAGTTTTAAAGAAAAATTGATGTCATTTCTCTTCTGCTTATTCCCATGGGTGTTAGGAGTTTCATGCTGAAACTCACCTGTGAATCCCAGGAGGATGGGGAACTCCCCACGAGCTGGGATTTCAGGGCAGATCCCAGAGCTGTGTGTGAAAAGTGGGCAGCCCCACAGTCCCAGTGACTGCTGCGGCTTTCGCTCTCGTTTTTCTTATTTCTGAAAGAAGAAACAAAGCAAAAGAAAAACCGATTAAATGTTTCCCTTGTTTTTGAAGCAGAAATTCCTGCTTTGTCTGTTGACACCACCTGAAACAGTCACTGCTGAAGGAGGGCTCAAATTAAGTCTTGCCATGGAGCAAAATTCAGGCTTCCCAACACCTTCCCCACCCATGCCCAGGTCATTGTGCTGGAAGGCAAGGCTGCAAATGTCCACTGCATGAACACCTGTGGACTGGATGTGATTTTCATCAATTCTGTAAAAAAAACCCCCTGCTTTTTGAATACCTCTGAAGGTCTTGAAAATCTCCAGTGAGCCACGTGGAGGGTCAGACTCCAGGAGATGTAAGAGGTGGGTGAGAGCTGGGGGGACATGAAATGCCAAGCTGAGCTAGACTGCAGGGGCAAGCAGTGAAACTCCACATGATGATGCATCACAAAAGGGAGGAGTTTCGCTCCAACAAGAGGTTCACAGAGACCATCAAGGATCTTTCGGGAAGAAAATGAGCGAGAGAGAAAATTCTGGAGTGCTAAGTGGGCAAGTCATGATCGGAGAGAGCAAATGAATGTGGGGAGAAGTTCACTGCAAAATAAGAGCTTGCGTTGGTCAAAATGATGTGGAAACTCACATGGAGGGAGAAGCAATCCAAATCCCCAGCCTTTAAATGGATAAAAATGCTGGGATACATTGGAAGCAACATCAGGACAGATGCTGTCCACAAGCTCTGGCAAGGCAGAGACCGCGCGATTGATGAGCTGTGGGCAAGACACTCTGCTCCTTCAAGGACATCTGGGAGGAACTGGTGTCCAGAGCTACTGCTAAACAAACGTGCCATCTGGCTAAATAACTCCTCTGGAAAAACCTTCGGGATACAATCCTGCTGTGGCCATTCAAGGGGGGGAAAAAAAAGGAAAGAGGTAAAAATTGTGGTAGCGGAACACGAGCACCACCTCAGGTCTCAAGAAGGTCACACTGCCCAAAGCCTTGGGGCAGGACTAAATGGTGAGTGTAGTTAAAACTAAAATGAAAATAAACCTGCAGCCTTAAAATCCCAAGCAGAGAGAGGCTGCATGCTCCTCTGGATGGAAGGATGGATCACTCTCAGGGTGAGGAGTCCCATGGTATATTTGGGTTTCCTCCATTGGCACCTACCAGTCGTTTTCACCACACTGCACAGATGGACCTTGACTGCTCTCCCCTTTGGAAGAACAGTCTTTTGCTGCTTAAATGTGCAAATAAACCCAAATATAGGATTTTACAAGCTCCCGTTTTAACTTGTTGTGCTAGCAACATGCCTGAAACATTCAAACCCCGGGGAATCTAACCAGCAGAGGCTGGATCCCAGAGAACAGCAGCTTCTTTTCCAGGAAGATACATTATTTAGGTCTGAAGTTACATCAGGGGGATTTTATAGGGTGCAAAGTGCCCCAGGACTTGTCAGATCTATGACAAACAGCGTTGTTCTCCTTCCCTTGGGCACTGTGGGGGCAAGGGACACTCTGCAGTCGCTGCCATCCCCTTGCTGCTCTTGCCCCCAGCTCTCAGCCAGGAACAGCATATGGGGATATTCCCATTTTAGGAAGTGAGCTGTTACTGCACTGATTTGTGCAATTTGACAGTGATGAGGGACAGAGCCCTTGCACAACACGCTCCACTGTCTCCAGTACTTTCATTTTTCAGCAGATCTCCCTGTCCCTTTGTGCTCAGTGATGGTTGCTTAGGGCACTTAGAAAGGCAAGATGCAAGGACTGATTCTAGTGGAAAGTGTTCCTGTTCAAGGCTTGGAACAAGATCATTTTTAAGGTCCCTTCCAACCCAAACCATTCTGTGATTCTATAATTTCAGAACCATCCTCTGAAAAAATTACTGTGAAGATGCAAAATACTGCTTTGAAGCATTTCCTGCCTGGTAAAGGATGTGGCTTTGATCTGGGCTGCACCACAAACCAACCCTGTGGGGCAACAGAGGCTGGCAGAGCCTTCCTCACTGGATTCCTAACACTGGATGAGTTGGGCTGTCCCAAGGCCACCCACCAGCACTTGCCTCCAAAGAGGCACCTCTGAAGGGTGGCAGCACGGGACGTGGTGTGGTGGGACCGTCAGAGATGTGCTGCTCTTCTTCTCCTCAGCATGGAAGGAAAATTGCTTCCACTGCCCGAAATATTCGGGAGCGGATGTGGCTTCCAGGCCACCGGGACCACGGAGCTTGGGAAGATTTGTCCATCACTTGACACACTGCCCATAATGAGCTCCAGAGAGCCCGTGCTCAGCCCCAGGCTTATCAGGAGGGAGGGATAAAGGGCTGGAAGCTCTGGGATCAGGCTGTTCTGGAGGTAGGACATCCACACTTGGCCCGGAGCGTGCCCAGGCCAGGCGCTTTGATCTCTCTGTGAATGCATTAATGTGCAGAGCGGAAATATCTGGTAGTCAGCTGGGACAACATGCAGCACAGCTGGGGACCCTGGAGGAATCTCAGGCTTTCTGAACTCCTCTGAACACTTCCCTCTTCCCCCCCACCCCCATACTCCATTTGCTTTTTTTCCTAAAAAGTATTTCTTTTCCCAAGGAGAGATATCAAGTTCATGATGTAATAGCTCGTGGTGAGGGCTGTTCTTTAAGTCAATGGGGATGTGCAGTCAGAGAAATATGAAAAACCATGCAGAAAGTATCTTTAATAAAATCAGCCTCCTCTCACTCAGCACAAAGAACTGATCTTTAAATCCAAACTCTGCCTTCAGACACATTAACCCCAAATTTGCAAACATCATGTGTATGTGCCCAGATAATTGTGCCTGGCTTAAAACCAGAAGTTTCGCATGTTTTACTGTATTTATTGAATTACTGAAGATATTCTCCCCTGTGAGGGTGGGGAGGCCCTGGCACAGGGTGCCCAGAGAAGCTGTGGCTGCCCCTGGATCCCTGGCAGTGTCCCAGGCCAGGCTGGACGGGGCTTGGAGCAACCTGGGATAGTGGAAGGTGTCCCTGCCTGTGGCTGGGGGTTGGAATGAGATGAGCTTTAAGGTCCCTTCCAACCCAAACCATCTGTAATTTTGTGATTCATTTTATGATTAAAGCACAAGCCAGCTGCCCAGGAGCTGGGCTGGCCACTACCAACCTGAAAAGAGAAATGAAGATGTTACAGAGTCCTTCAAGGATCCTAGAAGTTAAATGCCCAGGTAAGCTACACGTGCAGGACTCAGCAACTGATGGAAAGAGAAAGAAGCGGCCCCACAGGGTGAGTTAGTCTTTCCAAAGATAGGTGGGAGGAATGCATACTTGAGCCAGCCTGCCATTCCCTTGAGAAGACAAATCCCACTTTGCAATATTTTATGTTTTATTCCAACAATACAGTAATTTCCAGGAACCTTTTGCCCTTTTTTTTGCAACGTCTGCAATGTCTTTGGCAGCCTTCTGGAAGAAAGGGCCTCTCATCCACGTAGGCCACGAGTCATTTGGAGGGAAGGGAAGCCCCTTGGACATGGGGATGTAGCTGGTTCACAGGGCTGCTTGGAAATCTGGAAAAGCCATGGTCAGCTGTGGGCATGGAAATCCATGCAGGGACTGGGAGCAGTGACGAGTTAAGTCCAGAGCCAAACCAGAGCAAGATTTTTGCCCAGTGAGTCTGATGACCATGTCTGTGAGCCAGGGGGAGAATTTGACAGGAATGTCACCAGAATGACAGCCATGGAAATTGCTGGCAAAAGGCACAGAGCCAAAGGAGTGGAAAGAAGGGAGAAAGTCCCCACAGAGTCTATCCCATGTACTCCCTTCCCATCAGCAAGTGGATATTTAATAGGCTGAGGCCAGATGGGGTTTTCCAACCTACTCCTTTTCATCCCTTAAAGAATACCACAGGCTTCCCTTAATTCAAGCTTTCCTGACAGAAATCATGAGTTCAGGTTACATGGGAACAGTGGGGCTGAGGTTTCAGGGCACCCAGAATCTTGCACACAATACAGATTTTGCCAGGCTGAAGACCCACATTGCCTGTGCCAAGGTATTTCAGTTACATACAAGGTTTGGGAGAGAAGGTCAGATTTTTTTGGCTAAAGTTCTTGCTTTTCTGGAGGCCTGAAAAACCTGCAAATGGCCTCTGCACGGTCACTTCTGGACACTGGGAGAAGGAAGTGGCAGGGAGCAGTGACTGCCTGGGGTTTGTGGCTACATGAAAATGATATTTTCCAAGAGATGAACACATCTCTCCATCACTGCTGGTGGTCCCCACCCCAACAAGCAGCTCAAGGCTATTGGATGACAAGAGGTAGAGAGACAAGCCACAGGGCTGGGTGAGCCATCTGAAATGAGGTTTTCAGCCATCCTTACCTCTGGTGTCCTCATCCTGGTTAAAACAAGGGTGGGACAGCATCAGGAAAGGCTTCCCACGCTCAGGGACCTGTGTGTGACTCCCATATAAAGTGTAAAGTAAGCCTGGGGCACAAGTTTTCTGCAAGACGTGGTATTTTGCATGCTGGCAACATCTCAGTTATGTGAAGAGGAGGGTGGAAAGTCAGCTAAAAGCACTGGGCCACGTGCAAAACAAAGCAGTGGCATGGATTTCTCTCTGGGGAGAAAGAAAACCTCAACAAAACCCAGCAGATCTCAGAGGTTCCTTGGGTAAAGACAGCCCTGGCCAGCTGATATCCTGTGCAAACCCTTGCCTCCTCCTCAGATTAAATACCTCTGGCTCCAGTCAGAAATTATGTTTGAACCTAAGAAACACCAAACAAATTCTAGGACCTAGGGTTTGGAGTTTAATTCTTTTGATGGAAAAGTATACTTACAAAAATAAAATAGTTGTCCCCTGCATACATCTGGGAGCTCTGGAAAGATGTGGATAAGTGTCTTTATGCAATCCACTTGCATGAATTAGTTCTTTGTGGCATAAAGAGCAATCTCCAAAGTTACAACTGGTGTTTCTGTCAGGATAATTTCCTCTTGGCTTCGAATGGGAGCTCCAAAGAGACAGAGAAGTCTATTTACTCACGTCACTTGACCTCCTGTTTCTCCAGAGTTTTGTTAACAGAACCCTGCTCCGATGGATTTGCTTTGAACAGCACATCAAAAGTGCTCTTAGTGGAGGAGTTAGAATTATATTTGGTTGCAGAGGAAACTGTTTTTCCTAGAAAGCTCAGGGAATGGTGGGAAAAAAACCAAAACAACCCAAACAACACAAAGAATGGAACTGGCTTGGCCCAAACATTTGGTAGGTAATACTTGAAGGAAGCAGCCCCTGGCAAGCTGAATGTTATCGTGTGATCTTAAACCAGATTATTCTAAACCTGGGTAGCTGCAATATGGGGAAAAGCTGCAGGAGGGACTGCATTTCTTAATACAAGAAAAGGGCAAACCCTTTCCTAAGATCTTTCACTATAGGATCTGCTTTACGTGTAGCATCTAACGCTCCTGAAAAAGGCAAGACATCACAAAGCACAAAGGCCAGCCTGAAATGCCCCCAGACTCCTGGATTTCCATGGGAATCTGGAATTTAAGCTGGGGAAGCCCCGGGGCGGGTCTCCCTGAATAAAGGAATAGCCCCTGAATAAAGGAATAGCCGTTTAAAAGGCAGTTAGAGCACTTTGAAAGCTGCAAACCCAAACAAAAGCTGCTGCAGGGTCGTCTGTCTGCAATCCCCCTCTGTAAATCTGTCCTAAAGCACTGAGTAACTCCCTCTAATTTCTGACAGGGGACTGCAGGACGTCTCCGGGGCAGGCAGGGCTTGCAGTCTCCACTTCAAGCCAGACTCCACCGCACCACATTCCTGCTTGGGCATTCCACAGATATTCCAACCCCTACCCTCCGGCCGCAGTCCGGCTGCCCAGTCCTTGCCATTCCGCCCTGTTTCACCCAGATGGAGTCAAAACTCTGCTGGCATTGAAATCAGGCTTTCCTCTGGATGAACGGGGGTAGAGGCCGTGCATGTGGGTGCAAAGATGCACTTCTTTACCTGAGTAGGACCAAAATAAGCTGCTTTAAGCCCTTTACTACTCCCAAGCTGGGCTTTAAAGTTTGGAACGATCCTGGTAAGCTGCTAACTGTGAGCAAATTCAGAAATATGCATGTACTATCCATCACTCTCATCTTCAGAAAGTAAGGATTTTGGATGAGGTGAAGCTGTTGAGAAATGTTTTATGCAGAATCATATCAATTAATTTTCTGTGATGCTACAGCTGAAGATAGCACAAGTTTCAAGAGAGGGAGGAAAAATTCTGTTTCCTCAAGGACAGAGCAAAGTTTTAAACAGGACAGAGTGGATGCTCCTGAAAGAGATTTATGAGGCCTCTTTCTAAGAAGGCTGGCATCTGGGAAAAAACATTGGTGAGACAAAATGGAAAACACAGGTAGCACCTGCTGGACCTGCTGGGGATCCTGATGCTGTATGTGCAGTGTTCATGGTTTCACCTCCCTTTGATTCTCTGCACCACCTCTGGAAAATAATTGCTGTTTCCATTCCCAAATCCCCCAGGTTATAATAGGAGGATTAACAATATCCCTCTGACTCTGTATTGCATCCAGCCTCAGAGTCAGTGAAACTCCCCTGGATGAAGTCAGCTACATGCAATAACAGATATAAAATCAGTTAAATCACTGCAGGTTCTTACTGCCAGACCACTTGGATCATGAAATAGGTTTATAAAGGGACTCTCACACCAGTGAAATAAAAGCATCCTTATCTCTGCAAAAAGAACGACACTCGTGGGCTGGGAGGTATAATTTTTGTTCCCTGGAAAGCCCCAGTATTTTTCTATAAGCTCCTAGAAAGGCAAATTAAATGAAAATTGTGGAAATTATTCATTGGATTGCTTAAAAAACCACCCAGAAATATCAATATAGTTTGCTTTAGTAAAGCTGATTTTTTTTTTTTCTGATAGCATAAAACCTCCTCTTCTCAAAGACGTAGAAATAGTTTGGTGCAATAAGAACAAAACAGTAGAGCAGACTATTAATATACTATAAAAAAATCACACAGTCTATAGCATACTTAATTCAGATTCTGCTAAAAGCATCTCCATCAAAAAGGCAAAGCCACAAAAAAAAAAAAAAAGAAGAGGTATTTTGACAGTGTCAAAACAAAAACTGTTCTGTCAAAGCCTAAGAAACCCACGCCAGCCTAGAAAAACTCAGCTCCCTTTCCTGGCTGCAAATGAAACATCCGGACATTTTTATCACAATGCCTCCCACTTGAGCCAGATTCCTGATAACTGATCCATGAATACTGACCCTGAGACAGATGTTGATGTGCAGTTGCAAAACTACACAAGCACATCCCAGCTCTCCTCCAAGCACCTCCAGCTCCTTACAGGCCACGAAGGATTTGGGCACAAGTGACAGCAGCACCGAGTGGCCTTGCCCCCATAAAAGAGCTTCATTAAGGCTTCAGGGGTGATTAGATCCAGGAGACCCTGGTGCTCCTGGTAGGATTTGCTTCCTGCTTGGACACTCTTCCTAGCCTCTGAAACACCCCTCCAAGGGATAGCGTGAGGATCCTAAAGCAGAGTCATTCCACTGGCCGTGGCTCAGCTTTGCAGAGAGCAAATGAAATCCAAAGCAAACCCTTGAGCATTTCATGGAAAGATTCCCACTGGCTCCAGCAGGCTTTCATTTGGATTTTTGGGCTACAGCCCAAAATACCCACGTTCTCCAGGTGGGTTTGAGGGGTAAGGTAACACCCCGGAGATCCTTGGCTGCAGGTGGGAGCAGTCCCAGCAAGGGGCTGGAAGGGACCCCAGCTTGGCACGCCAAGGAAAAGGTGACTTAGACAACGACATTGTTTTTGCCTTTGTCATGCAAATAGAGCTCATCTCCCCGAGTGCTCAACAGCTTGGAACAGCTGTGCAGCTTCCTAAAGGCAAAAACCGCTGGAAGCCGCTCCACTGGAATATTTCACAAACCCCTACACCCTGCTCTGTGTTCCTGCATCTGTGAGCATAATATCTGCTTGCCCTACACGTCGTAGGCTGCACAAGTATTTTCTATTTCCTGGCAGTCCTGGAAACCATTAATGGCCTCAGAGCGTCACAGATGGTCTTGCCCTGATTCAGAAAAAAACACAAAAGCAGGAAAATTTGCAACACCTGCTCAGAGCCCTGGGGCCAGCCCTGCTCGTGAGAGCCCAGCAGTCCAGAGGGACCCAGCTGCTCTGAGGACAGTGTGGGCTGGGACACAACCTTCAGGAGCTCCCTCTCCGAGCAGAGACTATCCTGTGGCTTTTTGTAGATGTGCCTGGCTAATCCGTGCTGGGATCTGGCAACTCAGAGGCAAATCCTGTCTCCTTGTCCCTGGTGCTGTGACAGGAAACCCAAAAGGGTTTCCTGGCTGGTCCTGAGCAGAGAGAGGAAGATGTGCTCAGTCCCTCTTTACAAGGGATATCATGGCAGCAGCTACAGCCAGGAGCAGGCATGCTGGGAGATGGAACTGCCTCTGTTTTAGACAGCTGACAACCCAAACAGCTAAAGAGAAAAATACCACCCCGTTTAATTGCTGGAAAATTGAGGCAGAGACGAGTTTAAAAGGTAGGCTTAAGGTTCCGTGGAAAAACCTCTGGCAGACCATGATCTGAACTTGCTGTCCTGAAAGAAACCCACATCCCATCCCATCCTATCCCATGCTATCTCTCTGACCCCCAGCATGACTCCTGCACCGGATCTGTCCTCCTCAGGGTGCCAGCAATCCCGGGGAAACAGGATTTCTGGAGAAGAACTAAAGGGTGGGGTGAGATGAGACTGACTACGAGGGAATTGGGGATTATTATTATCATTATTGTGGTGCTTCAGACTTTTCTTTGGTCTCGCTCCATTTTCAGCTTTGCAGATGGAGGAGAAACTATGGCTATCAGCACTGAAACTTCTCCCTGGCACTTTGACTGTTGCCCCGGCTCTGACCCCTCTTGGAAGCAGAGTTGGGAAGAGAGAGGAATCAGCAGCTGTGAGCAGCACAGCCGAGCAGCTTCCTGAGCCTGTCTTCCTCTCTACAACTGATGGAGGATTTTGAAGGATACAGCCATCCTTGGTCCTAACTTTTGGAGCAGCTTGAGCTCCTTTTCACCTCATTAAAACCCTTCTTGGACAGTCAGCTCTTCTGAGAAGGCACCTAAAAGCAGCCAGAGGAGCCTCCAGCTCCCACATCTGACCAACCCTCCTGTTTCTTGTTTCAAATTTCCAACAGCCCCTTTATTTCTGCTTCTCATTTCTTTTGTAAGCAGTTTCTCGGGGGCAACAACCCATCCCTTTGACCTCTCTGTCACTGCCCAAATAACTCCACGAATTTCACAGCAGAAACTCTCCCAGACTCAGTCTTGCCAGTCAGAATTGTTGGTTCTTGGGATTGCTGTAACATTTTAAGGCCTCACCACAGAGCTCTTTTACCTCAGGGATGTCACATGGATTCAATCATCTCCCAGTAGCCACCCCCGGTTCTCCCAACAGCTGCATGGAGAGGAAAATACCCGCAGCCGTGAGTCAAACAATAACAGTTCAAAACTCCCAAAGTCTAATTTTCTCTGTCATTTGGGGCTTTTTCCCAAGTCTGCTGACTGCCTGGGACTCTTCCCACTGATCTAAAAGGTCAGTGATTAGCTAAATACAATCAGGCAGAGACAGCATCCCTACTAACTGCTGAAAAGGATCTGTCTGCAAGGTGAACATCTTGCTCACCACACGCCACAGGATTAATTCTTGCTCTCCCTTCTCCTCCCCACCTTTCAGACCACACTGCATAACACAGTCCTCCACCAGAGCATTAAACTTCTTTGGGAGCTTGGGTTAAAAAAACCTCAGGGAAGGTTTTTTTGGTCGTACTTGGGGTTTTTGTTTGGTTTTGTTTGGGGTTTTGCTTGTTTTTCTCCAATTGGAAAAGCCCTCTGACAGCAATTCACCGTGATGCTCACGGCCCACTCGGAAAGCAGCCTGAGGCCAAGGAGCAAAAAGGATGAAAGTAAGAAGCTGGATCCAAGTGTCAGGTCCTGTGGAGCCTGGGATCTTGCAGAGGGAGCCACGGGAAGGTCAGCTCTGCCTCTGGCAGTGATGGAAAAGAGCGTCCTCAGGAGAGGTGATTTCAGCTCCTGGCTCCGACACAGGCCTCCTGCCTGACTTGGCCAACTCCATCTTTTCCCCCTTTATCCAGCATTTCTTTTGCTGTGCCTTGTCACTGTGTACCACAAGTTTTATGGAGGAAGGGTAAAGTTAGGCATGTGCTTTCTGGGTGTTGTTGGACCATGGCTGTGATTCTCAGCAGCTGCTGGGTATGACCCCACAGTCTGCCTTGCTGGGAAACTGCAAAAGCCCCTTCAGCCCAAAGAGGATCCTGGCTCTGCTTAGGTTTTTTCAAACCAAATAATTATTAAAGACATGCCTCAGCTATTAGCGTATCATTAATCAACATATCACAAATAAAGAAGTGGTTTTTTGCTATTTTGGGGCACTTTCCAAGGAACTGTTCTAATTGTCGACGACTACTTGGCCTATATTCTTGTGATGTGCTTTCTTGCTGTGTGTTTTTGAATGCAGTTTTCCCCCACTCCCCTCACGAAAAACCTTGTTTTGTCAGAAAAATAAAATGTATTTTTATTAGAATGGAACTTATCTACATTGGAGAAGAGGTTTTTTTCAGGTCTGGAATAAATTTTCTAGTTAGGGAAAAGGGAGCACAGCCCAGCACGTGCAGTGCTAACCTGGGGAGCAGCATAACTTCTGTTTTATCCATCCAGTGACACTGAGCAGCACGTTAAAGAAATCTTTCCAAACCCCACAAAGTGTTGGAGTTGACTCAGATATTGGCTCTAGAGTGCCATTCTCTGCCCCTATTTTCATCTGGGAGAAAAACAAGCCCTTACCAGGAATATTTCTGAGATGACTCCTATTTTCATGGTACAGAAAAATCTGTTGTGAAAGCAAGACCCCATTTGGTGTTGATTAGCCTGAATCCCAGCAGTGCAATCAAGGCACCATGGCCACTACGGTGAGCCAAAGAGTGCACCCAGAGAGCAGCTATCAGCATTCCTTCAGTGGGAGAAATGGCCATCACGCTGGGAACTGGGCAGCTGAAGGGATCAGAGCAGCTGTGGGGAGGAGTTCAGCTCTGTCTCCTAGAAAAGGAGGCTCAGGGGAAATCTTCTCACTCTGAAACAGGAGCCAGGTAGGGATCGGCAACTTCTCCCAGGCAACAAGTGAGAGGACGAGAGGAAACGGCCTCAAGCTGTGCCAGGGGAAGTTCAGGAGGAATTTCTTCATGGAAAGGGTTGTCAGGCACTGGAAGGGGCTGTTCAGGGATGTGGTGGAGTCTCCAACCCTGGAGACGTCCAAGGAAGGCTCTGGGCTAGGTGACAATGTGGGCATCAGGCACAGGTCGGACTCGATGGCCTTGGATGTCTTTTCCAACCTAAATGATTCCATGATTCTTTAAACTGACAGAGGGCAGGTTAAGGTTATGTATTAGGAAGAAATCCCTCCCTGTGAGGGTGGGGAGGCCCTGGCACAGGGTGCCCAGAGAAGCTGTGGCTGCCCCTGGATCCCTGGAAGTGTCCCAGGCCAGGTTGGACGGGGCTTGGAGCAACCTGGGATAGTGGAAGGTGTCCCTGCCCATGGAAGGGGGTGGAATGAGATTGGCTTTGATGTCCCTCCCAACAAAAACTATTCTGGGATTCTTTCTGGGGTTCTCTGGCTGCTGCTCTGGTTTCAGAGTCAGCATGGCCAGAGCTGTGGAAGCAGTGCAAGGTGTATTTGGGAGGCCTGTTTCACTCACAGCCACCTGCCTGTTGCATCTCTCCCTTTTATGTTACATTTCAGGTGAGATACCTGGAGCTCTGGCTTCCCTTATCCCAGCTGAGGGAAGGAAAGACAAGGATCTTGTAATAAGTGTGACCTTACACCAAGCAAATCCTTTGACTTTCTTGTTGAAGAGAGACATTGGGCTCACCAGTTTTCAAGCAGTTCCTCTCCCCCAGTGTTTCATCCTTCCTTTCCACTTCAGTGTTAAATACCTCATGGTTAATTCCAGCTGTGACCTAAAAAAGAAACAGAACTATATTCAGTTTTTATGCATTTCTTCCCCTGCTCCTGAGTCAGCAGGCAAAGCTTTATGAGCTGATATTTCCCCCTCCCACCTCCCTCATGCCCTGAGTCTGCAAGAAGTATTTGCCTCAGGATTTCACACACTCAGCCCACGAGAGGTGCTTGGTCTCTTACACTGTGCACGTGATGCTGTCCAGGTCTGCACACTGTGATTCCCTGGAAGAGTGGAGCCAGGAATTGCATCTCAGCTGCTGATAGGAAACCGGTTCCCATCAGTTTTCCACTGCACATCCCCAGTGAGCGATTCAGGGCTTCAAAACTGACGCCAAAAACCAACAGACAGGAAACAGAAGAGTTTCTGTTTAACAAAGAGAATGCTCCTGAGGCAGGCTGGGGTGAGGAGGAGGAGGGAAGGGCCTTTCCAAGACTCTACCATGGAAAGGGAAGAGCCCTTGGTGTTAACAGAGCAGCCTTTTGTCTCCTTCCCTTATAATTTCTGCAGGTTGTTTGAACAGAGATGAACATAAGTGACAGACACAGAGCTGAAGGCTCCCTGGGAACTCTGCTGCCTTCATATTCCTGTTTCCATCACCACAATCCCAAGAAAATCCAGATTTGCACCTTCGCAGCCATGTATACATTATTAACAGGGCCCTGGGGACGCACAGCTTCTGCCATAGAAGTAAATTTCAGCTTAAGAACAGCTAATTCTATTGACTAGGAGGGAGTAACAGCACTTATTTTTGTTAGCTGGCAATATCTAACCCTTTAAATGATATCAGATGGGCATGAGTCAACAACCTTGCCTCCAATAACAGGCCACTCAGACTGCCTAAAAATAGACTTTACTTTCCCTCTTTCACATAAAGCTACACACAAGCCAAGGGGTCTGCTGGGGACAGGCACACACACTCGCCTGGAACAAAGGGGTATTGAAGTAGCTGCAGTTCCCTCTAATCCCTTCCTGCCAGAGGGGCCACTAAAAATACAGGAGCCACCGAGTTGCTTTAGCTCTCACTGTGGCTGGGTGCAGGAGCAGGAAACGGCAGCCAAATTCTTCCTATCTCCTCAGTCTTGGCTGAAAAAAAAAGGCTCCAAAGCAGATGATAATTAAGCCCTTAATATTTCCTCTAGATTTCAAACAGGGTTATTTTTACCACACTGACATGCAGAGCCAGGAGCTGCACAGACTGGGAGAGGCAGCTCTGTGCTGCTGCTGACACAGCTGGAGCCTTCACATCTGGGACAGGGAGAACTTCAACAAAACTGGCTTTTCACTCAGATTTCAGTGAGTTTTTTGCCAAGCCAGGTGATATTAAGGATACTGATTTATTTTAAACAGCTACAGGAAGAAGCTGTATCAACTCCTTTTGAGAAGATGCAACATTTTCTAGTTGGGACTCAGGAAGAGGCCCCAGGAGGAGTGGAATTGAAGTTCGACCTTTCTCCAAGAACTGGGCTCAGTCACACATGGCTTGTGGCCCTCTGCGCTAGCCAGCAGCAAGGAAGCGAAACAGCATTCCTCAAGCCAGTGGAGAACACAGCCTTAGGCAGATGAATCAACCTGGGCTGAATTCCGGTGGGAATTCTAATCCAGTAACCACCTGGGGCCTTCTTGTTCAAACAACCACATCATTTTATGTCCCGCTCCCTCAGCACCATCTTGATCTATTTACATGAAAATATTTCGGGCAGGAGTCACTCACTCCCTTTTATCTGCAAGTCTCAGTCTCACATCGTGTCATTGAACAGAGGTTGAAATTCCCAATCTCTTGATTAAAATAAATAAGAGAAATATAACCAGCCTGGTTCATTTTTTTCTTTTCTTTTTTTTTTTAACTCTGCAGCCTAATGACATAGATTTCAGGGCCAGGAGAAGAAGGAATTGTTCCCTGTGAGGGTGGGGAGGCCCTGGCACAGGGTGCCCAGAGAAGCTGTGGCTGCCCCTGGATCCCTGGCAGTGTCCAAGGCCAGGTTGGACGGGGCTTGGAGCAATGTGGGATAGTGGAAGGTGTCCCTGCCCATGGCAGGGGGTGGAATGAGACTGGCTTTAAGGTCCCTTTCAGTATGATTGTTATTGTGATAATTTTAGGAGAAACCTGTTCCCCCTAAGAGCAATGTCACTGTCTGCACTCTAGAGCAGAGGCCATTCACAAAATATCCTGATATTTCAAGACCAAGGCTCATTTCACTCAAGATCACACAGGGATATATCTGAAAAAGCCCACCTTTTGTTCAGATTACTTATTTTACATCCATTTTACAGCGTTAACGGAGGTAGGAGCGTTCAGGCAAGTTCACAAGAGGTCTCTGCTCCCACATTGTGTGCTGAAATGAGCAGAGAAAACTTTATGCTCCTTTGGGGTCTCCTGATGGGATTTCCCTTCTTGTCCTTGAAGAGAATTCAGGATGCTGAGTGCTCAAAACTTGGCTTCATCTGTGGGATTCTACAAAAATCCTATTGTTGCTCTGACCCTGGTCCCATGGAAATCGAGATCGCTCACCACTTAGTTCCACAGAAGGGCAGTTCACAGGGTGAGTGCTTTGGAAAAACCCCATCTTCCATCTCGCAGCTGCTAAAGGGTTGTGAAAATCTAGTTCCTCGTTGCAGGTCGTAAGAGATGAGCTCATAAGAGACGAGATGTCGGAAGAAATGTCCCGCAGAACCTGGGAATGATGACAAGGAGGAGACTGAGACCATGGAATTAGGTCAGAAACTTCCTATTCCTCATCGTATGTTGAGGGTAATGAAGGTCCAGCTTGTACCACGAGGCTGCCAGGGGGTTAACAGGACTGGATTTTGCAACATGCCACAAAAAAATTCCCAGTAAGCGAGCCAAGAAGAATCAATCCTTGTGTCACATACTGTATGTACTGGGACAGGGTGACCAACTCAGCTGGGAGATGAGTCATCCCAACCTGTTGAATGGGATCCAAAGGTTTCCCCACTTGGGTTGTCAGAAATAGACACATTTTTAACAACTCTCTGATTGCAAGGCAAATTTCCTTCTGTTGCAGCTCAGGTCAGGGTCATGTTGCACCACAGAATATAAATCAGTCACAGTTTAGAGCCAGTCAGATAAGATCATCTTTCTCTCCATTTTTGCTCTTTTTTCCTGCCCACAGGGTGAGTTTGAAAAACAATTAAGATTTTCTGCATTAGTCAAAGATTTCAGCGAGTGTCTGAGAGATCTGCACAATGAGGAACGGGAAATCCAGATCTCAGAGGGTTGTGCACACATCATTTGTGCATCCAGAGGAGACCTGGGCCTTCCATGCAAGAAGCAGATTAATTTCTGCCTGAATGTGCTGGGAAATCCCAGAGCAAACAAGTAGCCACCCCACAAAGGGGAAGCCCCACGTTGCTGGAGATGATCTGCACGTAAGGAATTACAGAGCCAAGAAATCCTCAGGGAGGTGTGATTGGCACGGAATTCCTCACTCCTGTCAGCCCTTAGAGCTGAAATGAACGAGCGGAATCCACTCATGCAACGCTCTAATGTAACATCATTCATGGAATAACAGTGCTCTGAGATGCTGTGCTCCCACCTGGAGCAGATTATCCCATCCTGCTGTAGGATATTGCCTCTCCTGGGATTCAGCGCTGTCCCCCACACTCAGCCCTGACACTGGGCACTGCTTGGCCCTCACTTATAAATTCAGAGACTAAGGCAAGAAAGAAGCATCACATTACCACAACCAAATACTGGTTTTAATCCAATTATCCTCCATTATGCCTCTCTTTCCATCTTATTCTATAGTCCACAAGGGGTGAGGAATAACACATGGTGAAAAGTAAAATGCAATGCACAGTCCAAAGTCAAATGCAGGACAAAAGTCAATAGAAATGTCATCTTGTTTCAGTCTCAAGCTAAAATTTTTTCCTTCCAGAATATTATAAACACACGATTACTCTGGAAGCTGTGGACTGACTCTGAGATCCACAGACAATCACAGACCTATATAAAGGAAAGGCAACAAATACCTAAGGAGAAATCCTGAGGGAAGAAGCAGGAGACACCCACAGGAGGAGGGAGATAGCCAGACCTCTTGGGGCACAGCCTGCTCAAGAGAGTTGGAGGATTTTTGACAAGGAAGCTGTTTGTTTCTTTTGAGGTCATAGCAACGGAACACCACGGACATGGTGTGTGAGTAAATCATGAGTTTTCCAAGGAATACCTCTCTCCAAATAATATAATCAATTTCTCCTCTGAATGGAAAAAAAAGCCCCAAACCTACACAAACCTGCCAGGCCAGAGAGACAACACTATCTTCCTCCAGCACATCTTCTGTTTTTCCAAAAGCATTTCCCAGCTGTAATTCCAAGGCGGTGAGTCCTCTCATCCCAAGAATTGAGCAGCCTATTCTTGAGAAATCACAGATAAGGAGGTGACCCAGACAGTTCTCAGAAACAGTAAAAACCCAATGTTTGTTTGCTTTCAGATGCTTCCTCCAGGCCATCCCCATGGCTGCTGCTGGGAACAGATCCAACAGTTTCCAGCTCACATAAAAGCCATTATCTCACAGCAGCTTTGCAGGTAGCTCTGGTCACCCTTACCTGTTACAGCCCAGCAATCCCCCAAACCTGGACTAAGATGAGGGAATTTTAAAGGAATGGGAACTCTCCTCCAGTCCTTGGCTGGCTTCGGTTTCACAGAATGCCAGGATGGGTCAGGTTGGAAGGGACCACAGCGGGTCAATGGTCCAACCTCCCTGCTTAAGCAGGGTCATCCCAGAGCACAGGGCACAGGATTGTGTCCAGATGGCTCTGGACTACCCACAGGGAGGTCTCACCAGCTATTCTGGTGGGCTAGTGGCAGAAAACGTCCTGACATGAAGAACAACACTCCTGAATATCTGTTTGCATTCCTCCTTTCTTTTCCAGCTCCTTTTGGCCTGGAAAACAGGAAGAAATAAATGTTATAGCTATCCTATTCTCTTTTCGTGGAATCATTTCAAGTGACTTCTTGAATCACTTCAGGAGCTTCTTTTGGAAATAGTTACAGAGGGGTAAATCCCATTACAGACAAAGCTGCTGTGACCCTGCTATGTGGGAAAACTGAAGGCCACATTAATCAGCAGCTTAATTAAACCGTGGAGAGGTGAATGATAACTGGGACAGGTCATTGACACACCACATGCTGAATTGTTCTGTCTGCTGGGGTTTTGCAGCAGTAGGGATATACAGAAAGAGAACCAGGGAGAAGCTTTTCACCCTGGGACAACACATTCCAAGTGGTGCCTCAGGTTTTATTCTTTATTATTCTTTATTATTTATTCCCACGTCGTAATTAAAGAACAGATGCCAAATAAGTCAAGGCCACGCCAAATAAGTGTCAGGGCCATGAACACCAGTTTACTTTGTTTCTTTGCTCCCTGATAGTCCAGGAAGCAAAAGGTCATGACACAATGTCGATTCAACGTTGCACATTGAACAGACACTGCTCCCCAGCTGATTTGTTTGATGCTCACGAGGGTTGTGAACCAATTACATATTAAAAAGTGCATGCAATTAACATTCACGATTAGGGATATTTCCCTAAAGCAACGCAATCTTAGCTGATATTCCCCAATGTCAGTTTGATTCTTGCCTCGTCTTCCATCTAAATCCAATAAACACATAGTTTAGTGGAGTAAGCCTGGATGATTACATTAAAAAGAGACTTCAAAAAGCTTTTGGTTGAGGATTTCCATACTGTATCCAGATGCTTCCATGACTTCATCAACATGACAGAACTCATCCGGCCTCATCTCTGGATGCCTTGTTCTTAATGACATTAAAACTCTGAAGAAAGCAGCATCTGAATTAAAATCCTGATTGTTCTTGGAATATAAATAAAGGTTTGTGGGTTTTTTTAAGTTTCAAAACTTCACGTTTTGAAAAAAAAAACCAGAATAGACGTCTTGGTAGACAAAAAAGTATTTTTCTAACTAAACATACTGATAAGAATGTGTTCAGAAAAGCCAAACACATGCAGAAGGACTTCTTAATAGCTGCAGTTACTTTAGTACAGAAACTATTAGTTACAGAAACTAATTCCTTTGAGCCCACTTGTTTATCAACACAACAATTTGTCACAGACTCTCCATCCTCACTCTTGTACTCCAATGATTTGGAAGAAAAGCCCTGTGTGCTAATCCATGGTAATGTGTCTTCTACTATTTAGGTACAAAAGATAAAAAATGACAATTTGAGTGTGCAAAAATAATTGCTGCAAGCACAAACATTCCGAGAGCAGGTTGAAATGATTGACTGCATTGCTATCCAAGATGAAATATTTTATAAGGGGAAGCCAGGGTTCATTTGTAAAGAACTTCGGAAGTCCAAGATTAAAACTGTCTCTGGGTGGGGAAGAGCTCAATTAGGAACTCATTTTTTAAATCTTATCTCAAGCTGACTCCAGTCAGATGCTCAGATTTATGTCTGATCTTACTGTCACTGGGGCCAAAATCTCCCCTCTGCCCTGAGGCATGTGCTTAAATGCCTTTGTTAAACTCAAAGGAAAGCTTCCCAATGGGAAGCTGACTGCTCCAGAGCATCCACGATTCACTGTGGCCGTGTGAAAGCTCAGCATTAACTTTGGACAACACCTACTGACTGCAGACATCTTTTTTTTCGTTGTTTTTTTTTTTTTGCTCAGGACCCAGCCTTATTATTTGTCCTGCTCTTACTCAGCATTCCCACTGTTTTGCAAGGCCCAGAGGGTCGCTGGTGCCTGAGTCAGGGCTGGTTTGGGACAACGGTCCGTGTGTGATTACCCACTGGAATTCGGTGGGAGACTCTATTTAATTACACCCTTCCCTCCAGGGAAACAGGCAGCCAGAGAATCCTTGAGGAGCACAGATGCATTACAAACTCTTTCCACAACTGCACAACCGTAGCCACCAAGGAGACAGACAAATCAGCCCAAAAAAAAAAAAAAAAAGGGACAGATGGAAGCAGGAGGGCTGTAGTGCCCTGAGCACCAGGAAACAGCTTTGCTAAAAAAAGTAAGGGTCTTGTAGCAAACTCAACCAATGCCAAAATTCTGCTTTCCTCCAGCGCTGTCACCAGCTTCTCCCTACTCATTCCAAGCTAAACAGATGAGGATTATCGTCTGTTCACGGTCCAGTTTTCCCACATGAAAGAGGAGGATAACTGTCTATAACTTTTTGCTCCACAAGGGCCATGGAAGACACAGATATTAACACTCAGAGATGCCCACACTGACCCTCAGCCAAGAGTTACGACAGTCAAAGGATGATTTTCGGAGAATTTTACGCTTTTAGTCCAAAAACACGGGAAAAAGAAATTGGCATCAGCAGAGACACGTCGATATAGCTTGATGTCACAGAAGAGACATCTCCCAGTGATGAAGCTTGTTCAATATTCTAAACACATTTGAAATGTGTTTAGTCTGGAAGTGATTATTTTGCTTATTCTGATGCATTTGATGTTTAACCACACACTGCAAAATGGTCACGTGGCCCAGGTCCAACGCAGGAAAAGAGATCACAGCACCACAACCAGAAGTGCATTACACAGGACTGAATAATACAGATACACCATCATTAAAATCCCACAATTTAAACTGTGGAGCCGATGTTTTATGGTGGCTGGGACAAGCATGATACATGTTCTCCATTCTCAGATCTTGCAGTGTTTCAGGATACATGGGAAAGCAGATGTTTTTAATAGCCTGAACCCTAAATAAGCTTATTCTTCCAAACCAACTGCCTGCAGTTGGGAGTGGGACACTGCTGCACGAATGGGCAAAGTGTTCCATTTGTCTTGAGCCCGGTGGAAAATGTGTATTCTTACCAAAACAGAGATTTTCACATTGAGACTAATTTTTCCCCGAAGTGTTCATGGCCAGGTTGGACAGGGCTCGGAGCAACCTGGTCTAGTGGAAGGTGTCCCTGCCCACGGCAGGGGGTGGACTGAGATAAGCTTTAAGGCCCCTTCCAACCCAGATCATTCTGGGATTCTGTGATATTGCTGTCCTTACACAGAGTAAATCCATGGATACTGCCTGGCCATGCACCCACTGTGGTGTCACCTGAGGTGGCAGAACCAGGCCCAGATGCAAGGGGAACCCAGAGACCTTCTGTGGTGCACTGACTTCAATATGTCTGAGGGACATCCATCACACCAACAGCTGGGAGAGGCTTGAGCACACCTCAGGCTACCACGGAGGGTGTTCAGAAAGACAGGGGGAGAGAGAAAATGCAAATCTAGAAGCAAAACTGCAGGGTACCAGCCTCCAAGGAAAGAAACCAGAGAGGACTCTCAGGAAGCACCGTTTTACAGGCAGGACCACAAGCACCCGACACAGGAAAGCTTTCGAAATAAATGTGGCGTGGGCTTAGACCAGAAACTCTAAAGCACAGCTGCCCTGATCATCTTACACTGTTACGAGAGAAGAGAGAGATGTCTGTTGGGAATATTGCTCCTTCCCACTGCCCAGAGGATGCAGGCTGCATGGACGATCCTCCCCTCCTACTCAGCCCACAAGGCAGCAATCTCTCCAGTTAAGCCAACAGAGAAACCATTGCCAAATGCTACTCACGTTGTGTCAGCTACTCACAGATCTCTCTGCCCACATCTTGCTCTGTGTCAAACCCCTGGTACACCTGCCCCCTGCTCCCCATGCCAGTCGAAAGCCTCATGAGGTGAAGATCATGATGTCACTGGTTTGGGTTGGGAGGGACCTTAAAGCCCACCTTGTTCTGCCAAGCAGTTGCATCCAAACCCTTTAACGCTGGCCTCCTTCCCTAGAAGCAGCCTGGAGGCTGCCTCCCAGCTCCTCCAGGTGCAGGAGTTATAACAGCATGGAAAGTTCTGCTTCTGAGGTGAGGCAGCTCCTGAACAGGACTTGATGGAGATCTCAGTTTTGTATTCAGTCACTGGTGGCTGCTCACTGGGGAACACCGTGCTCCTGAGAATGCCAACTCTTCCACACTTGGAGGTGTATTTTCCAGGGATTTGTGGGAGCTGCACATCTGAGGTGTCACAGGATGCTCAGAAGTGCTGAGAGGACTGTGCATTGTTACAGGTTACAGAGATAGCAGGAAGAGAGTGGTGAGCACAAACAGAGGGCAAATCCCAGGCCCTTTCCCAGGCTCCCAGTGAGCTGTCCAGTGCCACACATGAGATAGGTGCTTCATTCGGCAGAGCAGCAGCTCAGCTCCTTGATTTCCTTAGGCCAGAGGATTTTAACTGCAGCTGGATTGCAAAGGCTGAGAGCAAGGGGCATGTGGCCCTCGGGGACAATCTGCATCGGATGCAAGCAAGACAGACACCAGCAAGGCCTCTGCCCCCCAAACCTCAGGAAAGATGCACTTCCATCATGCGAAATCCCTTTAAAGACATTCCCAATTTTCCTTCGCAGTGACAGCAAGGAGGGAGGAACTGGCAGAGTCCCCTCTCCCAGCTGCACACAACTAATCCAGCTGAAGTTTTTTTCCATCCTGATTCACGGAAACATTTGCCGTGCAAGAAGCCAAGCCTTTCACTGCTTCCAACTCCAAAGATGCTTCTTCTGCATCATCCATTTTCTACCAGCTGTCTGAGCTCATGGCCCAAGTCAGACCAGAGCTGCAGGAGCAAGCCTGGTCCCTTCCAGAGATGGAGCACAAGCTGCCTCCTCCATCCCAGGCGCTGTGGCCTTGCCCTTCCTTTTCTCGACACTGATCAGTCCCTGCCTTTCTCTTGCGGGTACCTCCATCCACAAACATCTACCAAACTGCTCTGAGCTTCCCAGAAAAGCCCTGGTTTCCCTGAAAAGCCTGTATCCAGCTCAGAAATTCACTTCCCTCGCACAGCATCATGAGGGAACATCATCTCATAACAGCTCATGTCATTCCACCCCTGCCATGGGCAAGGACAGCTTCCACCAGACCCGGTTGCTCCAAGCCCTGTCCTACCTGGCCTTGGACACTTCCAGGGATCCAGAGAGAGACACAGCTTTTCTGGGCAACCTGTGCCAGGCCCTCACAGAGAAGAATTTCTTCCATATATCAACCTTCTCCAGGCTAAACAGCCCCAACTTCTTCAGCCTGTCTCTGTAGGGGAGGTGCTCCAGTCCCCTTATCAACTCTGTGGCCTCCTCTGGACTTGCTGCAGCAGTTCCATGCCCTTCATGCATTGGAGGCACCAGAATTGGACACTGTATTCCAGGTGGGGTCTCAGGAGAGCAGAGCAGAGCAGGGGAATCTCCTCCCTGTGCCTTCTGCCCACACTGCTGGGGATGCAGACATCCAGTGACTTAGGAGAGCTGTCCTCCCACCTCTTTCCATGGAAAGGTGCCACAGGAGGGAGAACATCTGCTCCTCAGGCACTGATATACCCAGCCCAGCCTGCTCTGGCACAGCCCAGGTGTTCCCAACCTGCTGATGGTACACTCACCAGGAAACAGCACTGCTTACTTTGGATTAGGAGCTGGAGCTGCTGGGGAGGGACACAATGCCAGGAATCAGTAACCTCCCAGCAGCAAAGCAAAGCAAAGCAAGGAACCACTGCTGTCACCTTGTCAGGTCAGTGCGCAGTACAGCAACGCCTTCACACCTACCATGACATGACAGGCAAACCCTTACCTACACGACCCAAAACCCAGGAAAACACACCAGTTCCCCTGGATCCCAGCTCTTCACCCCATTTGCCAAATGAAACCTTAAGTGCCAAGTCATATTTTCCAGCCCTACAACCATTTTCCCCTAACTAACCAAAACCAAAAAATAACAGTATGAATTATTTTTGTCTGTTCCCCACTCCCCAGCCCTCTCCCCCCCGCCCCCCCTGCCCCGAATTCCCACTTCACAGCTCATTAGGCCTGTTGTTAATTAGAACAGGCTGTGAAGTTCACTACATCTGTGCAAAAGAGCAGGGGTGGACAGACACACATGACATGAGCTCTTGCGAAATCAGGTCCCAAAAAAATGACCCATATGATAGTGACAGCTTCTTCAACCATTTCATTTGGTATTTAGATTCCCAAGAAGCTTAGTGAAAAGAAAAATAAAGAGGAGGCTACAAAAAAATAACCTCAAGCATTTGGAGCGGGAGGGAGTTATTTTGCTCGAAGGCCTTTCATTAATAATCCCCTTAATAACAACTTTTATTAGTTTGTAAATGTTCCCTTTCACTCAGCCATTTGATGGCATCCTTGGCAGCGACAGCCCATAATTCTTCATTGCATGTGTGCCTGTCTGCTGTTGAAAATTTAAATTAAAGCAAGGCTTGTGGTTGAGGCTCTAGCGCACAAAAAGGAGAGGAAGGCACCAGCCTTTAAAGTAACAGTGCTGCTATTAGCATGTCAGCCCGAGACACGGAAAAATCCTGCAAAATTGTATCACCGTCCTGAGAACTGGATTCAAACTCTGGCCCGGTCCAACCTGGCCTTGAACACTTGCAGGGATGGGGCAGCCACAGCTTCTCTGGGCAACGTGTGCCAGGGCCTCACCACCCTCAAAGGGAAGGATTTTCCCCCCAGTATCTGATCTAAACCCACTCTTTTTCAGTTTGATGCACTGAAACTCATGAACTGCATCTTACACACTGCTCAGTTTGGTGGTGTGACTCTGTCTGGTCTTCCAAAGCCACTGTGGAAACTTTATGGTGCAACCAAGGATGGAAGCTGTAGGACTTTGGACCATCTCCTGCTGTCCCTCCTGTTCTCTCCTGTCTTGGTTGTATGGAGGCTTCTGGAGAAGAACTCTGGATTAATATTCTCAGGATAAAAATGAGTAGGTGGCCTGGCAAGCAAGTTTTCCCTTCTCCCCATGATTCATGAGGAAGTCAGACAAGGAATGTCTCCATCAGTGAGACAAATGGGCTAGGTTTAATGGCATCTTTAATGTTGACATAGTCCTTCAGGAACTGCCAGTTAGTTACTGGAACAGCCTCAGTGCAGAACAAGAGTGACTTCTAGTGCAGTCCAGGGATAATGGCAAGAGTTATTACTTGGCATTATCCCTGCATGTGTTTGAGCTCATCAGCCTGTGCTGCCTCATGCAAATTAGGCTTGGTCTTGGCTGCAAAGTGCCTGTAAAAGTGACAGGGATGTGGCTGCCCTGGTGGAAGCAAAAGCATTGTTATGTTCCATCTTACAGACACGGAAAGACAGGGCATCCAAGGTGAATTCATGAAAAGACAGCACACACATGGCTGCTCGTGGCAGCAAACTGGGCTTCCTAACTCAGGAGCTCATTCAGCCTCTGCAGAATTTTCAGTTCCAGTGATAGACACAGTTACCTCAGTGACCAGGGTAAGAGCTGGGAGTGCTGCCCTCTGCCTGCCTGCTATTCCTGAAGGAGCTGAAGCATCCCCACTTCCCTCACCAACCCTTCAGAGCTGCTCTGGCACCACAGGCAGGAACCTCTTGCACCCCCGGTCACAAGCTGTCCTCAGAGTCAGGCTGCCTGGCAAGTGACAACCTCCCAGGGAACACAACCTGCACCCCCGTGCTCAGTCCTGCCCAGGAGGTCATGCAGCATCCAGGAAGGCTGGTTACATCCCAGCTTCCACAACCCAGGACCCTCTGCCATTCCCTAAAAGGGAGCAGAAATATTTTCTGAACTCCAAATGAGAATTAATAAACACAAGCATCACTGGCTCAGGACGCCTCCCAGCCAAAATTGCTGGAGATCTGGAGAAGTGTGACTACACATATGCTCTATCTTTATGCTCTTTTCAGATCTCTACCCCTGAACAAGATGCTGAGTCAGGCAGGCCTCAGATCTGACCCAGCAGAACCATTCTTATGTTCTTAAATGTAGAAGAGTTTCTGCTTTCTCTCATTTTTGGTTCACACTGATTTTGCTTTGCCATTTTTGAGCCTGACTAATGCAATTCACACGCAGCCTGGGCAAACCGAAATCTGGCCCTGCCCAAGTTGAGATCTGCAGATGTCCCACTGCTGGTACCAGACAGGACTGCTATCAGCTCACCAGGAAACCATGGGACACCACATATTCCTGGGGAAAGTCAGACAGCTGACAGCTGCCTGGTTGGTCTAAAACTTCAAGAACCACAGTCCCACTATTCCCATCACTCCCTTTCAGAGTGCCTTTCTATCTGCCTGCGTTTTTGTAGCTTTACACTATCCTCAACCTATGGCAAGTAAAAACAAGCCCCCTTCCCAATTCTACTCAAAGTGTTTTAGATAAAATAGTAGGCAGGAACAGAAAAGGATAAAATGGGAGTGTCGAGGAGAGGGGAAAACTAAATGGTTAATACAGTTCCTACTTGGTGCACCCTTCGTGCACACATGTCAGCTGGAAAGTGCTGGCAAGCAAAACCAAGAGGGATGTATGTCAGCTGAGCAGCACATATTCCCTGGGAAAGGGAACACGGAATTGCCTATAACTGCACGTGGCTGTCCTGTTTGTACAGGATCAAATTCTTCCCTGTGCACGTAGCAGGCGTCCAGGAATCGCAGCCCACGATGTCACGCAGGAGGCACAGAGCCAAACGTCCTCCTTTGTGGCTGTGCTTCCAACAGACAGAGACACCAAAACAACTGCCTGGACTCAGAATGCCACGTGCAGACACTGCAGGTGAAGCCCTGGGTGCATGGGTGTCACAGAATCCCAGAATGGTTTGGGCTGGAAGCGACCTCGAAGCCCATCTCGTTCCGTGCCATGGGCAGGGACACCTTCCACTATCCCAGGCTGCTCCAAGCCCCATCCAACCTGGCCTTGGACACTTCCAGGGATGTGGCAGTCACAGCTTCTCTGGGCACCCTGTGCCAGGGCCTCAGCACCCTCACAGGGAAGAATTCCTTCCCAGTATCTGATCTAAACATTCCCTCTTTGAGTTTTAAACCATTCCCTCTTTTTCTATCACTCCATGCCTTTCACAAATTCTCTCTCCATCTTCCAGCACCACCCAGCTGATCAGAATGACTGAACATATCTTTGAACTTCAGGTTCTCCCTATTGCAAATGTACCTTGACACATCTTCTGCCTTCATAGAAAAAGTTCTTTGAACAACAGTTGGTTTGAATGCAGGGAAGAGACACTTTTTTAGGGGCATAGGTTATTTAGGAATATTTCACTAGAGCACTGGAACAAATAGAGACCTCATTGAAAATGAAAATATTCATAGGAAAGAGTGACTCCATATGAGTTTCAAGCTTCAAATTTCACGAAATGTTTTGCTGTAGCATTTTTCAAGGGAAAAGTTCCAAGTTTAGAACTTGAAGTGGTTTTATTTAAAACAATGTTTCTTTCTTCTACTAATTTTCTTTTCCAAGCTCAGCTGCT
Source organism: Cnemophilus loriae (assembly GCA_013397755.1). Classification (NCBI taxonomy): domain Eukaryota; kingdom Metazoa; phylum Chordata; class Aves; order Passeriformes; family Corvidae; genus Cnemophilus; species Cnemophilus loriae. The sequence continues at coordinate 19,881 of VZTF01002947.1, read as the reverse complement.
GAAGCTGAACTGAAATATAAGAAATTTTTTGTGTCCTCAACAGATCCAATAAAATTCTTCTCTCTTTTTTTTTTTCTTACAAGGTGTGATTTTTACCCCCTCTGATTCCAAACAGAAAAAGTTACAGTTCATCTTTTTTTTTCATTCTTGTTAAAAAATCTCTTCCCCACCCTAAAGCAGTGAAGAGAAAAAAAATAAAATTTGTGGCTCTTTCTCCCAGATATAAAAAACCAAAGAACAACAGAGTGCCTCAGGCTTTCTAATTCAAGTGCACGACTTTTCCTGGAGCAGTGGAGCACATTCAGCTTGGGGAGCAGAGATTTAAGGCTAATAAGCAGCTGGTTTGGTTTACAGAAATGCTGCAGCATTCCCCCATGGCATCCATTCCCCATTTCCCAGGAAACCTCCAGCAATCACTGGAAGACAGCCTCAAAGATTTCCCTGCAATGGCCATAAGAAGTGGCTTTAATCCCACACCCAGCATAAGAACTTGGTGTATGTTCCAGGCTGCTGCCAAGGCCTTGACTTTTTTTCCTGCACCTTTAGTTCCTGGGCAAAGCTACATTTCTAATCTGTACATAATGTTCAGCTTCATCTCTTGCAGTTTATGGGCTTGAACACAAAGGCAATTCTCACTGCCACTGGAAGGAGTGAATCCCTTCCCCTCATTCCCTGGAAAAGGAAAAACAGTGTCTGCCAAGGCAGACACTCCAGCCTAACCTTCTTTTCCCGTAACACAAGGGAAAAGCACCTCTAGCTCCCTTGCAGTGATGAGACCAAGTCTTTGGAGACATGGGGTTTATTTCTAGCTCTGACACAGACACCAGGTGTGAACCTGAAGATGCTTGAAGATCCTGGCTGAACCGACCCTTCAAAATCTTATCACATTAGATAAAGCTGTGAGGAAAGCAAAATGCTTAAGAAAAAGTCAGAACCACGTTCCGAAATTCTCTGCCGCTCAGTTGTGACCAAAATAAGCATCTTGACTCTTTGTTGTCTAATGCCAAATTTCTTTCCAAAACAAATGTTCCCAGTCCTTAGTGCCAGCCTAACTGGAGAGTGGTTTATCGCTGAGTTAGGGAGAAGCTGCCTCCCACCATGGCCAAGATTCAGCCCAGCATATGGGAGGTGCTGAGCTCCACTCCCAGTCTGCCCAAGGTCCTTAGGTAGTTAACGAAGACACAGACAACGTTGTAAGGCAGCTCAGATGTTGATAGAGCTGAGTCACCCCCTCTCCGTAACCTGAACGCCCCAGACATGACTATAAAGGGAGTAATAATCACCATTTTGGGGGACAAGGCCAACTTTTCAGCCATCAGTCACTACCCAGACTGTGATCTCACTGGGGGTTTAGTCCCTGCTGTGTTTTTTAAAGACCTGAACAGCACAAATGAATGCTGCCTCAATGCCTAGAGCCTCAACCAGAGCCAATGGCAGCTAAATTTTCCATGGAAAGCTTTAGCTGGCGGAAGGGCAGCAGGGTGGAGCTAAGAATATCAGTTACACAGTGACAAACTCCTGCCTGGCACTTCCTCCTCAAACCATGAGCCAGCTGCAGCCACTCCTGCCAACCTTCGGCATCCTCAACCAGCTCAAGGGGCTCTGTTCATATTGAAATACTTATTTTAGGGAGCAGATCCAGCCCTGGCAATCTCTTTGAGGACAAGATAAGCCTAGTGGGATTTGGCCACTTAATGCCTATCCACTTTACTGGCTATCCAAACACCAACTCAAGAGTACAGGATAAATATCCTTGCATTACATCTAGGAAGACAAACAGGCAAGAGACCATCCTTATTTCATGGATATGGGAAAAGAAAGAGGAGGAGAAGAACATCACTCTTACCACCCCAACATATGGTAGAAAGGGCAATCGATGCCTGTACCTTCACGATTAATGTTCCAGCAATAGGGTGGTTTGCTTTTGCCACTCAACATCAGCAAGAAAATCACTATATTTTCCTTTCCAGGCACTGCAAATATCCCAAGAGCACAAAAGCTTTGGGTGTTGCCTGACACTCCCACTCGGGTCCTTCAAATCAAGCCATTTTAGAGTGTCCTACACCAGTCAGCACATGCTTTTAGGTGCCTAAAACAGTCCACACTGCAGCAAATCCCTGCCACTAGCTAAAGACCCAGAAGAAATACCCTCCTTGGCCTACTGTCAAATACACATCCCATGAAAACAAGCAGAGTCCCTCTGGAAGCTCTCAGAGCTGAGAAAGCTTCTCAAGGCACCCATTTAGAAATTGAAACTGCTTCTTGCCCAGCTATTCCTACAGCAGATGGACTGGTAAATCCATCCTCTTCTTGTTGTCACCCATGTCGGTGATGGCAGTGCCAGCAGGAACAGGGGAGAACAGGAGTCACTGGATGCAGGCACACACATTTACTGCTTCAAGTCAGCTCTCTGTCTTTTCAGAGAAGCCCTGGATTCTCTCATCTCCCTTTCGCACAGCAGCCTGCAGGACAGATGGAAAATATTCTGGAGTAAAGGTGGGATCTGGTGTGAATAAGGGTGGAAGTATTTTGGCTGGGAATTCGTGGGTAAGCAAAGGAGTGGGAGTTGTGAGTCATGAAATGCTTCTCTCCCCAGTTCCTCACCTTGCAAGGAGCCAGCTGTTGGTGCTGGGAAGCAGGGACTCAGTGGCCAGGCATTTGGCAGGAATGTTTCTGGAGCAGGCTCCAAGGCTGGAGCTGCATGTCAGCCAGAGCATCTCCTCAGAGCAGCTCTGATGGAGCATCACCAGGAACAAAACAACATTTCCTGAAACTACTGCAGGGGAAGACAGAAAATTCATCCAGCTCTTGATCCAAGAGGGCGTAAAATGCACAAGGATCATGTTTTCTCTCCATTTACAAATAAAATCCCCAATATGGATATGTTGAATGGTCCCAAGGAGCAAATTCAGCAGTAGCTGTGCCTGAGAGATCACGACCACTAAAAAACTGGAGTGCAAACTGAGCTGCAGCAGCACAGGATTTCTCTCTCCCTGACATCAGGGGCTCTTATATCTGCACATGTCCTCAGTCTAACACTGGGAATGATCTTTTCCAAGCACACTCATGCTTGTCCTGACCTTGTTTCCCCTGCTAGGGAATGCATAAGCAAGGAAGATGCTCCATGTGCTCCACATACAGCCTAGATTTTAATCCATCTTCCTCAAATCCAGCCCAGGTACTTCCCTCTTGCGCGGACAACCCAAGGATGAGCACGCCAAAATTTTAATCAGACTCTCAGCAATATCCAACACCACTGAAATGTTTAAAATTTGCACAGGGAACAAACCAATAGCACCCTGCACAAACAACGCTGTCAACTCTTGGATTACCCATTATCTTGCTCAAAAGGCTGCTCTGGGAGTAATTTTGTGAGAAAAAGCACTTCAGCAGCTAAAGGTCAGGAAGGCCTGGGGAATAGGAGTTAACAAGCCTAAAAGATTTAGAAACAGAAGATGTGGAAAAAAAGAACTATGATTTTATTTTTCAGTCTTTGAGGTTCTGACTTACTGTTTCTAAACCACTAGGGAACAACAATACTTACTTAAGACCCTGTTAGGAAAGTATCAAAGGCACTATGAAAAGTATGAGGGAGTCAGCTTGAATTGTTCCTAAGGGGAAACCTCAAGACTAGGAAGACAAAAATCAGTTTCCTTATTAACTAAGGGAGTTAACTCATTAAGCATCAATAACTTTACAGGGCAGAACACAAAGCAGTGAAACCAAACAGTTTGGATTGTGAATATGAACTACTGAGCATGATCTGAGATGTAGTCAGATTTCAAAGTCTATGAAAACACAGACAAATCCTAAGTGAAAAGGTCTTGCCTGCCTTTGGAAGGAAATATGTATCTGCTGCTTTATAAAGAAACAAGATCCCTGCAAAACCAGAGTTCACATCCATGCACAAACACCAGTTCTCCATTCTCCTGAGCCACTGAAAAAGGGACGACCTTTCCATGCTCAAATTAATATTTCCACTTTCCCAGTCCAGCACGCAAGCAGGAAGGCCGTGGACTCATGGTCAAAACCAGAACCCACAGATTCACCCGTGGAAATTACAGCTCCTGCCACCATGAAATTATCTGGGAACCAACTGATCTTTGGCATTCCATTCTCCACTCTCTCCTGAGTCATGCAGGGCTGCTATGGAGGCAATCTTCCTTCCTAGTACTCTGCGAAAGCAAGTGCAAGAGCAATCCCAGCTGTCCCGAGCACAGGGCACTGCTCTCAGCCAAATTATTATTAATGCAAGTGTGCTGAGCAACCGCAGGCCTCTGTGGGGAGGGAGTCATGGGAGGGCAGATGCTGGAGGAAATATTCATCTCTGTGGGGTGGAAAGAGCAACAAAGATGTCCTAAGACCAGGGAAGACCAAACAGGAGTAAAACTACTCATTCACTGCTTCTCTTTTTTTGCCTCCATTTGTAGTTGAGCTGCTAAAGAAAAAGGATCTCAGAAAAATAACCTTTTCTTTCCTCCCAACCACTAACAAAAGGGTTTGCTGAATAATGAAGTATTTATGTATAAAATGGAGTTAAAATGCCATTATGACCATCGGTGGCACAAATGCAGCAGATGGAACTTGAGGTCGGTTGAGAGATGAGAGAGGGCATGGAGGTGGAGCCCTCTCTTCTCTTCCCCTCATGATGAGGAAGTCTGTGTGACACGGGAGAGCTCCAAAAAGCAAACTTCTCCTCAACCTGACATAAAACTAAACCTCAGGTTGGATTTTCTGTGCCCTAGAAGGGCTGCTCACACATCTGAGATGCTGTTCTGGGCTTCTTTCTACAGCTTCTGGTCGCAGACAATACAAAAAGCTAAAAATAGCCATCAAAACAAGATTTGGAAGCTCCCTGTATTATATTTAAAAAATAGGATAAAGAAAACAGTGCTTTACCAAGTAATGGGCTTTATTTTTACCTGAATATGCTCCCAAAATGGCTAAGTGATCCATTTTAGCTGTTATGGGAAAAATTTAGTTCAGTTCAGTCAACACACAAAGCTTCACCAGTCACCAGTACCTGCTCCTGACTGAGCAAACCTGCTGGTCAAAAGCCAGTTCACAGTTTATCGGTCCAGAACAGGAACAGAAATAGAAGCATTAAATAAATGTCTTTGCCCTGCCCTGTTCCCTCTGCTGTTGTTGCAGCACAGAAAGGCTCCAAGAAGCTTGTCAGTGAATTCATCATAGTACCCATGAAATTGCTAGGACATGGCAGCACTCCTTGGCAATCAGCTTGTGGGGTGTAGAAGGTTTTATTCCTTTCTCCTCTGAAGACTCTGATGACTCACAGTAGACTGGTGTTGCAAGGTTCCCAGTTTCTCTTCAAATGGAGGGGTGGAGCTTTCCACTGCTCCAGAGGCGAAGCAGCCAGAGCCCAAACACCACACACTAATGGATTTTTCCACATGCTGAGTCCCAAGAGATGGAAGGAGCTCCTAGGAATAGAAAGCTTCCTTACCTGCCTTGGAAAATTTTGCTTGGTACTCTACAGCACAGTCCTGCCCGTGTTCGCGAGGACACCTGAGGTCGTGAGTGAAAAACATCAGTGCCCGTTTCTGTTCAATTCTGTGAGTAAGGAAACAGTGTTTAAAGCAGATTTATAACCAGAGCGTCCCACAATCCCTGTGACAATCCAGGGCAGAGTCCTTTTCCAAGGAGTTAAGGTGGGCAGAACATATCCAGGATATGAAGAGCCTCACCAAAGGATTGCCACACTCAGGGGCTGCAGAATCTCCCTCTCGAAATCAGTGCCTCATGTTGTAAGTTTTAAGCAGTAGCAGATGTTGGCAGCGAGCTCCAGACCTTTGTTTCCCAGATTCCCAGATAACTGCTGCTTTTGTGCAAGCCCTTCTCTAGCAATAACAATAATTAAGTGCCATTTATACAAGGTCTTTCATTCAGCAGTCCCAAAGCGCTCAATAAATTTAACAAGCCATTAATACTCAACAGATGCATTGCTTTGCAATTTTAAAAAGGCTGCATTCTTCTCGAGGATCCTCCATTCCCACAAATGGCAGGTACCCTAATTACCATAATTACCATAATCATCTATCAGTTTGCAGAGAAGCAGAATCAGGGGATGCCAAAGGCCACAGTACATTCTGCTAATAAGAAAAGGATTTAAGCAGAGTTCCTGGCCTTTAACTTTGTTCCCACTGTGAGCAGGAAACCACCCGGCTTCCAGAAATTCACACGCACTGATAACTTCATCGAGCCAGAACACTGAACTGAAAGGCAAGGATGCATTCCCAGAGCACATGAAAAACCAGCTGGTCAAAGAAAGCCAAGTCCAATCCAAGCAACAAGAATTTTTTCACTAGGACGCCTTAAGCTCACTAAAACTGAATTTAGTGGCCCAAGCAGGACATTGAGAGAGATGCAGTAGTCACCAAGGAACTGTAATCTTGCTTATACATCCCTCTGGATTCCCCCTAAAAAAATAAATCATGGAAGGCATTGCTTGAGAGGACAAGTCTTGCCACAACAACAGTGCCATCTCTTTACACCACCTAGATTAGACACTCAATTAGACACACAATTGTGGCCTTACAGTACCTGAAGGAACCTAGAGGAAAGATGGAGACACTATTTCCAAGAGCGTGGAGTGACAGGACAAGGGGGAACGGTTTCAACCTGACAGAAGGCAGGTTACACTCTCCCAAAAACTGACCTCCACTCCCAGCAAAACCATAAGAGCTGAGCATCCAAGCCTGGACTGCACAAAAAACGAGGAACAGGTTTTGGCTAAGGCACAACTCACACAGTTATCAACTGTGAGGGTGTGGACAAGCAGCAGTGATTCCCTGAGCTGTGTCTGAGCCTCAGGGTAAAGCAAAATACTTATTTTCCTTTCTTAAGCATAGAATATCCTGAGTTGGAAGGGACCCACAAGGATCATTGATCTAACTCCAGACTTCTTGACAGTCTGTTTAACTTCTACATTTATTATGCTGCTGCTACCAAAGGCAGTTCAAGATCTGTCACACAATTTGAATTACATTGCATTTGTTCCTATTTTAGGCAACATAAAGAGGCATTTGCAGAAATCTCAGACAGTTTGAGACCGTGGCTCAATAGTCACAGTAATATAAACTACAGCTTAGCTGTGTATCTCAGTTCATAGTTGCAATAATTAGAGGTTCATGGGGTTTTTTGCCTAAACTTTATCTACTTATAAAGAAGACTGCACAAGGTCTAACACCACATCACAATCACTTTGTAACACATCATGCAATAAAATCCAGTATTTAACTGTTGCACCTCAGGCTGGACACAGTGAGAATATTCCCACCCTCTCCAAAACTTCCTTGCCTCTGATTAGCTGATCTACTTCTCCTGCTGGTCTCTCATACTCTGCACTTGAAATGGGAATTAGAAGTGGGAACCATGGCTATAGGAAGGGCTTCTTTCTCCATTTTCTACCAAGCATACCCTGGATAGCTGATCAGCAACCAGCTGACAGCACAGCCCAAGGGAGACATGGCCAAGCTCCTCTCAGCTGAATTAAAATAACAGCAAATAAATAATCTGGATTGTATTTAGAAAGTCACAAGACCAGTGCTTGGCCCTTGCTAGGGGTGAGGAGAAGGCCCATCCAAGGTGACACCCCATTCTTTTGAGCTGAAATAAATTTAATCCCTACCAAGAGAAGCGAGGTTTCACAAGCTCTAACAGAGAAAGTGTTCACTGGACAGAGATTGTGTGAATGCCTAAGAGAGACTAGACTGGGGCCCGTTTTTTTCATCTTGCAGAAATGTAACAGCTTTTTATTTCGTTTTATGAGTCAGTGTTCCCAATGGAAAGAGCACACGCATCATGGCTTTGGCACTGCACGCCACTGCATTTCCTACCAGCCCCATCCTGTGATGAATTCGATCCATTTGGTTAACCTCTTCAAGGAGGGGCTTGTGCCAGCAGTGCTCTCCAGGAGCAGAAGGGGGGCAAGGCAGGGATGTGTCAGAGGAAGGATGAATGCCCTCTCCTTGCAGCCCCTGCAGCACAAACCACCCCTGTAAGAAAAACAAATGAGTCCAGAAGGCAGTTGGGAAACTGCTGAGAGAAGGGTCCCCTCCTGGCATGAGTCAAGCTCCAAAACAGTTCAAGGAGCTGTTCTGGCTTGCCACGGGGACAAATCGTCCAGCAGAACCTCTGACAGCTTTTCTCCCCACTGATTCACTGCTCAGTATGCCACTGGGCTGACAGACACAAGGATGCCACAGGTGACCATGCAGGACACAGGGGTTTCAATAGGACTTTGCCTGTTGTGGTCCTTCAGTGTCACAAACATGACAAAGTGTCTGAGAGAACCCTTGGAAGTGTTTGAGAGATCCCTGAGCTGCCAGACTCTGAAGGTTTCTGTTTTGGCCACAAAGTGCATCTGGGAGGGCTGCAAAACTGTCAAGGTGCTCAAGACTTAATTAAAAAATAAAAAAACAGAATCAAAGGATCCAGCTCTAAACCCAATCTCAAACCTACGACAAGCCTTTGGTGAGTTTAATAAACTTGCCAAGAGATCTCTGAGTCGATAGTCTCTTCTCTTCTTTCTAATTCTAAGCTCCTTCCCCTGGATCTTTGGGCTAAATCCATCTCCCCAGTCATCTCAGAGGGTCCACAGTGCTCAGGCACACAAAAACATCACATATCACATCTGGGGGAAGTGCTCCAAACTATGGGAATTCTTATAATTTCCTTTTCTGAGTCTTTCCCCTAGTCACACTCATGTTGTAAATACACTACTAAATATCATACTTCATCCTCGAAGTCCCAATCCCTTTGCCTTTGTCTGCAACTATTATTACATTTTATGAGTTTTAGTTAATTTGGACTGCCTGAATAAGGAATTTGCCAGGCCAAAATATTAAAATGAAAATGCTTTCAGTGTGATAAGTTGAATTTCCCCAAATTATTCCTCCTGCTGACTGGTTTTGCAGCTGTAGAGCTGACCACTCACACGTGACAACACACACACTGTGGAGGCAAGGGCTGATACCAGCTCCACCAACAAACACAGAACACAAACAGGTTTCAGACATGAATGTTGAAGGATGCCAAATTCTGTTACAAATTCTACAAGGACAAGAAGATAAGAGCTGTTTCGAGTTCTCCAGCTGCATCTGTGATATACAAGAAAAGTCCTCCAGTAACTCTGACCTCTTTTGGAGTCAAAACCGGTTTTTGAGTCTACCCCCCCACTGCATGACTGCTGTCCAAGGCAGCTATTACAGGAAAAAGCATCATTTGTCACTGTGTGGGATACAACACAACCAGAAGAAAGTGCTCCTGTGGTGTGCTGTTAAGTCGATCAGACCAGATATGCTGGTATTTCTGGAGTTCAGCCTCCCCCACTTAATAATTTTGGTGCCATAAGTGGTAAATTTACTCATTTACTAGAATCTAAGTTCTGTACTACGTACCTAGAGACAGCATGAAGCTTAGAGGTAGAGCTAAAAGCAGCACTGCCTTCTCCCTCATGTAAAAGACACTGAAAAACAGAAATAAATTTGAATTTAAGGTTAAACAGGTCTATATTTGTTTATTTTTTCCTTCCTCATCTGCTGTTTCCTATGCTTTAGGCAGTCTTGTTCTCAGTGGCTTCCTAACATAGCCTGCAAAATTCTTTATCACTGTTGTTCTCTTCCCACTGGCCAGATGTGTTCTCTAGAGGTTGTGCTAAATCTGAGATAGGATCCTTGTCCTCTCTGAAGTCACTGGAAGGTTTTCCAGGGGCTTCTGTGGGAGCAGCACTCCATGCATACGCCTTAATTCCTGCCTACAAGGAATAGGATTTGGTTTATATCCATACATAAATCAGGAGACGGCTCCTTATACTTGCCTTGACCGTTTCAATTTTTTTTTTAATTTTAAAAGGCTTTTAGCTAAGGTTTCCTGGCTTTTATTTATGATAGCCTAGGTCCCTGTAAAAGAGTCTGGAGCAAATCTAAGCTTCCAACAGGACACATCCTACAAAAGCCTGGGAACTCCTAACCACAGGAAAAATGACAAGGCTTCAGGATGACTCATCGTCGCTATTTTGCAAAGATGTTGGAAGAAACTGGGAAGCAAAGACTAATTAAAGTACTTCCCACTCTTTTGTAGATTCCCATCTGCTCTGCCTCACTTTCTGAAGGCCTCAGCACACGCAGAAGCGCTGCTCTGCCTGCAGACACGTGGGAAGGACCAGGGCCACTCTCAGACCTCCTCTTTTAGACTGTTTACAAAAGCATGGAGGGACAGGACACAGGGAATGGCTTCCCACTGCCACAGGGCAGGGTTAGATGGGATACTGGGAAGAAATTCTTCCCTGTGAGGGTGGCGAGGCCCCGGCACAGGTTGCCCAGAGAAGCTGTGGCTGCCTCTGGATCCCTGGAAGTGTTCCAGGCCAGGTTGGACAGAGCTTGGAGCAACGTGGGATAGCGGAAGGTGTCCCTGCCCATGGCATGGAATGAGATGGGTTTTAAGGCCCCTTCCAGCCCAAAGCATTCCAGGATTCCTGTGAATTTCTTTCTAAATGGCTTTTTCTTGATACCCTAAGAACATTCTTGCAAATGCTGGAAAGAGTCATGTTCTAGTGGAGAATACTTCATTAAAAGCTCTTCAGATACCAAGAAAGACCTGAAAATTGGATAAGTGCAAGTTACAGTAAGAATTTTCTAAAAAGGGAAAACTTGACCAGGGTTCCACATCCTTCCCAGCACTGTCTCATAGGGAAGACACCCCATTCACCCTGGAATGTTACTTTTCCTAATGAAAGTTAAGCAGCGAAGTTTCTTATTAAAAAAAAAAAAAAAAAATTGTAACAATTTATGCCCTTCCGTGGAAAAAAAACCCTCATCTGTCACTTCTCATAACAAAAAAATGCCAACATTGAAACTTATCATTCTAGAGTCAACATTCCTGCTCATCTTTGCAGGAGATGGAGGAAAAAAAATCCATGTTATTTGCCACATGGCCTTGTTTGGAAGTGTTAGCCAGTTCTCCTAACCTCCTCCATACTGTTAAAATCAAGGATCTTGACCCAAATCAACTTGCTGTGAAGTCAGAAGACTTTTGACTGACTAGAGTGGGAACTGGATGGAACTCTGAAGAGATAAACTGAATGGGAAACGGGTTTTAAAGAGAGACCTCCTGCCCCCAAGGCGAGACAATCCTAGGAAACTACAGAAACACATTGTTCTTGTTCAGCTTTTTGCTAAGGCCAAAAGATTTAAAACAAAAATGGTTCTAAAACAGTGAGGGCAAAGACTTCCATTCCTCCCCCAGATAGTCACAATATCGTATTGACTTTTTGCTATCACTGCAAAGTATTTCCAGCTTCAGCTAATAGCACAGAAGAAACAAAAACTTGCATTTTTCAGCTTGTCTGGAAATTAAATCCCTGATGCTCTATGTGAGTCAGTTATTCACAAGAAAAAAGGTTTCCAGACCTCTCAAACATCCTCTTGGCTCTTGCAGTGCATTGAATTATCTTCAGAAAAATGGAAAGTCTTCTAAGTTCATGAGAACAAAAAAGGGAGGGTTTTCACCAACACAGGGACAATAAAATCTCCAAGTAAATATCAAGGGTTCTCTGAAAACAGAAGTCAAAGCCATGAAGATTTGACAGCACAAATATTGCCCATGTCTCAAGAAAAACAAGTGTTCAACACACTAACTCTGGACAAGACAAGCTGTGAAGCGGCTCTCCAAAGAAGCCTAGAAATAGTGAATATTCATTCTGTTAACATGAATCTCACAAAGCATAATAAAAAAATCTCATAGGACCCTGCCTTCCTATCTGCACAGAAGCAGGGAGAATCTGAGCAAGTGACATTTCCCTATGCTAGGGAACCAAGCCTAGATCTTGTTTCTATAAATTAACTGCATTCTCAGAGCCACACTATAATCTCCTGATTTGCTGTTCAGTCTTTTTCTACTCCACAGCATATTTTCATTTCTCATTTGAGACCAGATCTCCCTCTGCTTCCCCAAGTTGGGCATGGTTTGCTTTTAAATGAACATCTCTTCTTGTGGTGGGAATGCCTCAGCTGAAGGACAGATGAGGACTCAAAGATCTGCCTGCCCTTAAGATTTTTCACAGGAAGAAAAAGAGGAAGTCAGGTCCTTGTTGCAAGCTCATCTCCAGACAAATACCTGAGTACCTGATCTCTGCTGAGCTAAATGTAAGTACTCCAAAACAGGGCTGCTTGAGGGAACAGGCAGGATTTTGAACAGGACAGATGAAATTCCCTCCTTTCCTAGGTGCACACACACTCCCCTGTTTTTCCTTTTCAGGTTCACAAGCTGCACCATGACTTTTCTCCTTCAGCAACATCCAGATGGAAACTATTAACTCTCTACCATCCTTAAATTTCTTCTTCTGATTCTAATCTTGCTATCTTGGCTTTTTTACATGATCACTCAGAATGTCCACAGGAAAGGAGGAGTCCAAGAAAGAAGAGCAATACTCCCTGACAGCTTGTCTACAGGGATACTTGGCAAGAGAGACTGCTAACAAGCCCCTCAGTCCACACAAAAATCACTGCTTGTGGGACAAAGAGCCACCACAGAACCTTCTCCTGCTTGTATATTAAACAGACCAAAAACAGAGTCTTAACTATAAAACAACTAACTGCAACAATCAAAAAACTTTTAATCATTACCAGGAAGGGGAAATTGAGTAGGGAACGTACATTCTCACTTCCACAAGCACATGGATAAACATCTGCTGAGACTACACTTGGAAACATCCAGTATAAGCGAGTACTTGAGGAAACCAAAGTTAGAGTGGATCTCATGAACTGTAATTTTAGCGATACAGTGATGTGTTCACATTATCATCTGAAGATACTTTTCTTGATACTGGAACAAAACTCAGTTACATTAAATCTCTAGCTTGCTTCCACTGATTAGATCTGGTTGTTCCCTTGGCTACTTGGCAAAGCCAAACAAGCATTCACTGATCTCCTCTTCAGAGAAATACTCAAACCTCATAGTCTGGAGTTTTGTTTTAAAAGTCAACTTAGTCATTAATCACTGAACTACACCAAACTTAGCGAGGCTGCAGATCTCACATCTTCGGGTTACCAGAAGCCTTCCAACAGAAATAGAGCTGTTCCCCAAGCTTCCCTTCCTTTACTCTGTTGCTTGCCAGGAAGAACATATAATAGCAATCTCTGTGATGCTCAGATCTCCGCCCCATCATGAGGATCTGCAGTTCATCAAGTCCAGAGAAATCACACTTACTCCACTTCTCCTTTCCCCAACCTTCACCTCCTATTGCTTTGAAAAGGAAGGAGGCGGTAATAAATAAACTTTACAAGAGCAAATTTTTTCCTTTCCTCACATTTTGCAGTCACGGGCATCACCTCTCCAACAAGACAATTTGAAGGATACCATTTAGTGCAACCCTACCAGGTTTCCTTGTCAGTCAAGAAAAACTTCAGCCTCTGTGTTTTGCAAAAAGTTCTGAAGATCGTCCATCGTTCAGATTCACAAATTCAGACTCAAGTTCGAATTTATATATTGAGCATATATTGACGGGACAAGGGAGAATGGCTTTAAAGTAAAAGAGTAGGTTTATATTAGATATTAGGAAGAAATTCTTCCCTATGAGGGTGATGGGGTCCTAACACATGTTGGCCAGAAAACCTGGGGCTGCCCCATCCCTGGAATTGTTCGAGACCAGGTTGGAAACAACGTTATCTAGTGGAAAGCATCCCTGCCCATGGCAGGTGGTGGAACCAGACAGTCCTTAAGGTCACATCGAACACAAACTGTTCCTTGATTCTAGGATGATTCAATCTCTGCAGGTCCAGGCAGATGCCAAACCTGCTCTTCACAGCCTTCTCCCTTCCCCTGCCCCGCTGCCAAGTGCAACGGGCCTCAAGGACCGCAAGGACCACAGACAGCCAAAGGGAGACTGTTGCACCTACCTCACTGGGAGCTCCTTGGGAGGCACTTTCCTTGAGAAGCAAGCCCCTTTCCTCCAAAAGGCATTTGCCCAAATGTGTAGCTTTCCTGGGGAACACCAACACACCCTTAAGAAACGCTGGCAAGGCTGAATGACTTCTGCTCCTTTCAGGACAGGCACTCCAGCTCTAGCTCGTATTGCCCCAAGTGTGTTTCCAGGTGTGGGTTCAGACGTGCAGCCCCAGGCCCTCTGCAAACACAAGCTGCCCGCTGCCTCTTCACCTGCCCCAGCTCCTGCCTGCGGTCACGGCAGCAAAACCAGGCTCTTCCCGGCCAGAGACCAGAGCCCCGTTCCCGCAGGACGCTCTTGCGAGCACCTTCCGGGACTCTCCGCTGTGCACGCAGCACTTTTCATGCCCGCTCTCAGCAGTCTTGGGAACGCAGAGCACAACGTGGCTGGCTCTGCCATCAGCAGACCCCAAACACGGGCGGAGGAAGAAGAAGCAGGGGCTGTTTTGCAGCCATGCCCAGGAGAAACTGGAAGGGTGCCCTNTGAAAACTTCCAGCATTCCAAGCTCTTTTGCCCTCCGTGGATGCTTGCCATGGAATCCCTCACAGCTGGGTTTCAGAGCATACTTAGGTTGGCTCTTCTAAAATCCAGAGGCTTCAGGGTGCTCAGCAAGACCTGTAACTCCATAGTGTTGTGCAACTGGACCTTGAAGACAGGAACCTTACCAGCTTCATCTGCCCTCGTTCCTCTGTGTCTCTGCATAAAACATGGCACAGAAGAGAACGGCAGGAGGGGTCTGTGTGTCCCAGGGCTCAGGTTTTGCGCCGCTTCAGCTCCACAGAGATGCAGGTAAGGGGGAGAAACCAAACTGTTTATTAAAGGAAGGGGACGTGAAGGGATGAGATGGGGGCAAAAAAAAGGGGATGGGCAGGGTCCGAGGGCTGGAGGGAGGGAGCTGTCAACAGGGAGGGAGAAAGCAGGAGCTATGGGAGCTTGCCACAGGCTTAGCTGTGCCCAGCATCAGCTGTGCCTGGAGCTCCAGTGACACTGAGTGGTGGTGCTCTCTTCACTGTCTCCTGGTACTGTTCTTGGGACACTGGTTCTTTGAATCCAGCAGATGACCTCAGTTCTGCAGATCTTTGTCCAAAAATTGCTTGAATTTCCAGATTAGTGGAGGATGGGCTGTCATCTTTGCTCATGACTTGAAGGGCTGGAAAAGAGAAGAACTGAGATGGTCAGAGCCCAGACCAGCGAGGACACCAGGCAATTGGTCTGCCAGGGCCATCCCACCCAGCTCTTGCCACGGCCACAGGAGAGGCCAATGGGATCAGCCGGAAGGTGCTGGCCACGAATCTCCCACGCGTCCCTTAAATCTCTCTGTGCTCTGCCCACGCCACCCCTGCTCCACACAGGGAGCGAAGCCCTCTGCAGCCGGGGCAGGGATTGCAGCTCCCTGCCCAGGCACTGCAGCTCCTCCCGCCAGGCCCCGCTGACAGCCCGCTGGCCTCACTCACCCTGACTGAGAACGTGAAGCTCTCCTGGCTGCCCCTTCAGGTACCGCCCAGCCATTCCTGGGAACACAGAGCCTGTCACTGCCCCAGCGGCACAGCTCCCTCCCAGCAGCGCTGCCAGCCCTGTGGCCACACGCCCTCCTGCCCCGGCAGGGCTCAGCCCGGGCCCTTGCCGCATCCTGCCGCCCGAGGGCACGGCTGCGAGAGGGCGGCAGCAGCCCCGAGGGCAGGCGGGGCTCCACGGCGCCGGGCCCGGATCCCGCTGCCGGGGCAGCAGCCGGGGCCGGGGCCGAGCTGCGGCGGGGCGGGGAGGGACCCCGGGCTCGTGGCTCACCAATGAACCTGATGGCCGCCTCTCGCAGGGGTTCTTGTGGGCTTTCCAGGTACGGCAGGGCCTGGCGCAGGTAGTCGGCAGCTCGGCTCCTGTCCTCTGCCAGCTGGAGAGAGCGCCAGGAGGGAAGGGTTGGCGCGGGCTCTGCCCCTCGGCCGGGCTCTCCCGGTGCCCAGCCCCGGCCTCCCCTGCCCGCACAGCCCTGGGGCCCGGCCAGCAGCCGCTGCCGCCGGGGCTCCATCGGCACCCGGCTCGGGGCCACAGGAGCCTGGAGAAGAGCCGGCACGGCCCAGGGAAGGGAGCGGCGTGTGGGGCGCAGGCTGGCGCCGCTGGGTGCAGCACTGGGCAGGGGCCACAGCTGCCAGCCCCACACACTGAGCGCCGGGAGCAGGGGGCTTCTCCAGGCTAAGGTTCGGACTTCTCCTGGCCGTCCTTACCAGGCATTTCCCGAACTTTAACAGCTTCTCCTTCTTAACCACCTGCTTCAGACCCCTCTTCTTCAGGAACCTGGCTGCACGAACCAGCGTTTCCATAGAGGCCTGGAGAGCAGCAGAGACCCAGAGATGGCCCCACAGCGCAGGCCACAGGACTCGCGTCCCTGTGCCAAGGCCAGGAGGAGGCTGCAGCCCGGGAGGTGCAGGGGCAAGAGGCAGCCGAGCCCCCTCCCAGGGATGCACCAGCAGCCCACGAGTCCTCACATTCGCCACGTGCTGGTTCTCCTCATGGCAGTGCAGGAAGAGTGGGAGCAGGCTCTGGCTCACAATTCTCTTCAGGGACTTTTTTCCCTCATCCACTACGAAGTCCATGACCTTTTGAAAAAGCTGAATGGAGAGCACCTGCACGTGGCTGTTGTCCTGGAGGAAAGGAAGCAGAAAAGGCCTTAGCACCAACTTCTCCAGGCCCACTTGAGCAAACACCTAAAAATCCACAGGGCACAGAGTTTCTGGGCAGCAGCCAGTGCCCGTGGCTGGGGGCACAGTGCCTTACATTGTCAAAGAGGGGTATGAGTGCCTCAGCCAGCTTCGGGGCGGTGGAGCTGGATATCAGGATGTCCTTGTACTTGAGAACATTCATGAAGACAGAGAGGGACATGCCGACCACCTCTCCATCTGCATCACCCAGCACCTTCACAAGCTGTTGAGATAGGATGCCCATTCTTCTGGCCTGTGTGGAACACAAGGCAGTGCTGGGAAGCCACGAACGGCTGCACCGCCAGCACCGCCCTGGCGCTGCAACGCCACCCTGCTGCCGCAGGGCCCAGAGGCCAAAGGCCTGTCCGAAAGCACTGGGGCAGCTGAGCCTGGAGGCAGGAGAGCTGGGAGCATCTGCCTCAGCTCCTGAAGCCCAGCCAGCCCAAGGGGCTGCTTTCCCCAGTACAGCTTCAGCCGCTGCCCCCTTCTCACCATCGCAGGATCCTTGATGAGCACCACAAGGCCTCTGCGTGCCAGGCGACACCTCTCCCTGCACTCACTCTGCAGGTACCGTGACATCAACTCCAGAACACTGTCACTACATTCACTCACGTCCAGGCACTGGAGGACCTGAAAGGCACAGGGCACTGACAGGGGACCCGGCCGGCAGGAGCCCAGAACCGCACAGGGCCGAGCCCAGGCAGCCACGGCTACGCGAGGGCAGAGAGCTGGGAGGCAGCTCAGCGAGGCAGCGCTGGCCTTCAGGCTCACCTCCACAAGGAATGCCAGGAAGGGAAGATCCCAGCGATGCCCTGCTGTGCTGAGCAACCCGAGCAGGTGGCATGCAATGCGGGAACACAAGGGGATCAAGTCAACGGCGCATCTCCCTGGCAGGAGGAAAAGGGCACCAAGACCCTGAGGTGGGGTGGCAAACCTCTCCCAGGACTGACTCACAGAAGTCCGGTCTTTCCCCAGCATCCCTGGAGGGGATGTGGGTGCTTTGGGAGGCGGCTCCTTCTGGGCACCCTCCTCTCCCAGCCTTTTCCAGTATGCTCTGCCGTCCTTCCATGATGAGGCACAATGGCCCACTGCCACGGGGACTGTGTGGGGCACCCTGGGCACAGGGCACAAATGCCGGGGGCAGCGGGGAGAAGGGGATCTCACCTGGCCAGCAGACCCACAGCATAGTGCTGGGTGTCAGCACAGAGCAGCGTGTCCCAGCCAAGCTTGCGTCCCATTTCCATGACCACATTCTCACATCGGAGTCGGCAGAGCAGAGCCTTCATGGTCTGCACTGCAAAGCTGTGTGCAGAGCAAAGCCCAGGTCATACTGTGAGCTCTTGCTCCTGCCCTGGTGGTATGGGAGAGACAGGAGGACTGGGATTGAGCACCTGCTGGGATTTGTGTGAAGTTGGTGTTGTTCCTGGCATTGTCTCCAAAAGGTGTCAACCTCCTCAGTACCGTGCACTGTGCTGTCGAAAATTTGAACTAACAGAGCCACGAGCAGGTGGGGGGCATAAATGTTCATCGCCTCGTGGCACTTGGGCACCTGGACAATCACCCACAGCACGAGAGTTGCCTGCAAAAGAAGCAGCCCGAGACAGCACTCCGTGCTGAGGTGTCCATGTGGCAGGGCCCGAGGGGAGATGCAGGGGGAGCAGCAGGCCTGGTGCCCCCTGAGCCTGCCCCTAGCCCAGGTTTCAGCCCAGCGCCTGAGGCAGGGAGAGGATGGAGAGCTGCTGGAGAGGAAACCTGGGGGTGAGTGAAGGCCAGTTCCAGAAACTCACAGCCAGGGCAAAGACATCTGTGTCATCCCCATCAGAGGTGAACATGCTGTGCAGAGGCCAGTCCTCCATTACACAAAGCAGTGTTGGCAGCACCTTCTCCACTGTTGNGCCTTTCTGGCAGACCCCACTGGACACGCTGTACAGGGCAATGGGCCCTAAAGGCTGGTGAGCCCTCAGCTCTCCAGGCAGCTGGGCCCCGTACCTGTCACACGATGGGGCACAGCGCAGGAGGGTCAGCACCACACCAGCAGGGTGTTCATCAGCCATCCTCAGAATGTTCATGAATAACCTGACATCGGCAGTCACAGGGGACGCGAGTCTCTGGTGCATGATCCTCACCATGGCTGGCACCTGGAGGAGGCATGGGGAAGACTTGAAGTGCTGTCCAAGGGAGCAACTTCCCCAGATTCTCTCAAGAAGCGCTTCTCTTCCCGCAGCACTGTGCTGGCCTCAAAGGTTGAGGCGGCCAAGCGGATGTGGCCTGATGGGCCACATGACTCTGGGAGGCCTCCAGCCCTGGGCACTGGCTCCTTATTGCTTCCAATAACAAACACAATTATCCGTGAATAATAAATCATGAGCATAAATGACAGTTAAAGTGGGGGTAGTGTCAGTGTTTCTTTTGACCTCAGTAATTCAGGTGTCTAAATTGGCCTCATTTGTTACCTGGTCAGCCTTCACTACGTAATTAGTCATTTCTGCACATTCAATTGATGCCGTGCTGACGTCAGTGAGCCTGGAGTCAGGTTTCTCTGCATCCTCGGTATCTGTGGTGGTGGTCTTTCTACACCAATTGAACTTCGGAAACATCTGCAGGAGAAGAGCAGGGAAGAGAGGCATGTTCCATGGAGTGCTCCAAGCGCGGTGCTGGGCTGAGCAGGGACAGCAGGCCCAGCCCAGGTGGGGATGGCTGCAGGTACCTTCAGCGTCCTGCGGAAGCGGCCACGGGCAGGGTCCTGCTCTTGTGTCCGGTCCTTGGCTGCATCTGGCAAAGAGCGAGCGCAGCCAGAGCTGAGGGGCTGCGGGAGAGGCCGGAGAACACAGCCCAGCCCTGCGCTCCCCAGGCAGGGACAGCCCCGGGATACCCCAGGGGATGGAGCACGGCCACTGCGGGGGGCAGCCCCGGCCCCTCTTGAGTCCTGTCCGTGGGCAGGTCCACAGCGGGTGGGATGGGATGGGGCCAAGCTGGCTTCAGCCATCAGCCCTGAGGCCCTGCTCTGCCACTCACCATCCTGCAGTGGCTGGAACCGCGGCCCCACATTCGGCTGCTTTGTTGGGGCAGCTGAAGACCCTTTGTTCTTATTCACCCTGAAAAGGCCTTGGCGTCTCTCTGCCATCCCGAAATCTGGTGTTGAGGGCACCTGCAAGAGAGAAGCCTTGGAAGAGCTCTGAGTCGATAAGTCCCAAGGTCTGGCCTCGAGGGCACCAGCCACAGGGA